>JXCR01140630.1:67614-106700 GCA_002079205.1 Phalaenopsis hybrid cultivar | reverse complement strand
ATATATATATATGTATATATATATATATATATATATATATATATATATATATTATGCTAAAATATTTTATCTTATTCAAAATTTAAGTTTGGGGGGATGAAAAATAATTTTCAAAACTTTAATTTTATTTGTTCTTAAATGTGCTACAAATAAATTTGATTTTGAATAAAAAAAATGATTATGTGTATGAAGTTATATTAGGGAAGTAGAATTTTGAATATAGAAATGAGTAATAAAATTTAGTTGAAACATATAGTGATGAAGAAAAAATTAAAGTTAATAATTTTTAGTGTAGAAATGATAAATATTGTGTAACTATCTTTAGTAGGAGAAGTTATATTTTTGAAAAATGTAGAAAGATTAGACTTTTATTTTCAATACTTAACTTTCTTTTATTAAAAATAATTTTCAAAATTATTATTATATTTTTAAGTAAAGGATATATATCAAACCTTTGCTTTAGGGAAGAAATAGTGAAATTCAAAACCAGTAAATGTCTATCCAGATATAGTAATCCTCACCTAAAAAAATAAAAAAAAGAAAAAAAAAAGGAAAGAAAAAGAAAAAGAAAAGAAAAAGAAAAGAAAAGAAAAGTAAGTATAAGACTTAAGAAATTGTTAAGCTTAAGGATATAATATAGTAAGTATAATTATTCTTAATAATTTTTTTAAGTGGGACAGATAGAATGCCTAAACCTTATATTTGGTAAATCTACAAGTATCTCTGAACTAGATAAGAACCATATTATCATACTTCTTCACATTAAAAATTTCTAAGCTTTAAGTTGGTCTCATTTAGTAAAGTTTTTTCTAAATTGGACTACTATATTTCTAGAACAAAATTTTAGAATATCCTAAAGAAACTCATTTGCATAATCTGCTTATTTTGGTTTTGAAAGTTTGGGGTGTCACTTGAGAACAAGTAACGTTTTAAGTTTGGGGGATTTTGATACACCTAAAATATATAATATTTATGTACACATGTTTATACCTATTTTTTAGGATATTACACTTTAATGGAAGGTATTTGTGTGTTATTTCAGGTACAATTAAAGAGATGAAATATGGTGAAAAGAGTGAAAAATGATCAAATTTGGACGAAAAATGAAAATGGTGTGAAAATAAACTGTGGCGCCTAAGCGCCTAGGACTGAGGCTTAAGCGTCAGGAGACAAAGAAGGTCATGCCTAAGCATCGAAGACCCTACACTTACGCGTCAGGTAGTTAATGATGATAATTTAAGAAATTTTGGACAAATTTCGAAGGGGTGTTTGAAACAACTCTTGGTGAAAACGTGGATTACAGTTAACGAGCACGAAAATACATTGCAATTGCTCTTGAAAAGAGGAAACTCTTGGAACATTCATTGAATGTGGACACATTTTGAAGATACACCAAAGCTCCTTTTGGAAAACTATAAAAAGGAGGACTTTGATTGAAGAAAATAAAGAGAAGAAGATAGATAGAGATATAGAAGACGGAGGACACTTTTAAAGAGTAGAAAGTAAAGAGTTGTAGGATTTTATTTAGGGCATATTTTCACTTTTCTCATTCCCAGTGAAAGAGAAAGTGATTAGATAGTTCTAAGTAAGAATCCATTATAGTTTGTTAGTAAGATAGAGAGATTTTAACCTTCTAGGGTTGGACGGCCAGATCTAGGGATGATTGTAAAAGAAAGGAAGAGATTCAAAGGAACTTTAAGATTTTAGTGGAGAGAAATTTGAGATAAATTTTTATCTTTGTGACTACATTTGATTTTAATTTAGACTTCCTGTATTTTTACATGATTTCTACTTTTAAACATAATTGTTGTTGTGTTTTCTTCATGAATTCGGAGTAGTTTTTTTTATCTTTTTCCTTAAATGATAAATAAATAAGTGTTGGATGGAAGTTGTGTGAAGTATTAATCTCTAATGCTGGAATAATTTGTGATGATTTAATCCTTATACTTCATTTACTTCTTGATTTGATCAATTGAGATGTTAAAATTTGTTATGAGAACATGCAAGATCTGTGATGGTATTTTCTCAGCCAGCTAATGGTAGAATCACATGAGATTATATGGATGAGAAAGTAAATCATATGGTTGAGTGCAAATAAATAGAGAAAAAAACTTTGAAGGGTATAGAGTTAGAGGACTTTAGAGTGACAAACTAAGGCTCTCAATTCGGTATATTATTTTAGGTCTTGATATGAGAAGTTAGCCCCTAGGTGGAGGGAGAAGAGGAAACACTAGAGTGAGAGCTAGTATCTTCCTTACCTAGCTCGTCTTTAGGATTATTCAAACTTTAGATTAGTCAATGTTGTTTATAGCTTCTCTAGTAAAGAATAATATTGCTTCTATTTGGCACAACAAAATTTAGATACTTTCACAACAAAATTCCTATATTTATTACTGATTCATGATAAGGAAAAAAATATTTTGTTTGTATTCCTTTCATCTTACAAAAATCTAGTCAAATTTAGTTAGTTGTTTACTTTATTTTCAATTATCAAAATTAGCAAAAAGAATCAAACTTTCATTTCTACCATTGTATCTATAGTTTGAGTAAGACTCTTTTCCAAAGTAGAGTTTGTAATCTAATCTCTTCTTAAGAGTTTGTAGTTCTCCCTGTGGGTTCGATATTTTGGGGCTTAATCAAAAGTTCTATATTACTTGATAATGATACATATACTTGTGTAATATCCCAATATTGAAATATAAAAGAATAGCGCACCAATTTTTTGGCACCGTTGTAAAGAAAAAAAATATAAATAAACAGAATCAAGAATTTAATCACACATACATCGTAGTACTATCGTATCAGATAGGGATCAATTTTTTGGCTTTTGTTGTCAGGAAAGTTACATCTTGTTCTTGGCAGTGGAGTCAGAAGCAAAAGTATATAAATGAAAAGGGGATCAGTGAGCATGAGGTTTCAGTGTGATTCTTCGTGAAAGGAGGCTAGGGTGAGGGTGGCGACATGGAGGAGAGTCCCAATGGGACGTTTGTTGGTGAGAAGCGACGCTGAGGAGAGCGCTGGTGGGGGTGACAAAACAAAGTCAGCTGCTCGAGCTAGATTTTTGCGAAAACGCCGCCGATGGGGAAAATTGTGTAACGGGCTTCGGAAGGTAGGGTTCACGCATGAAATAAAAATGGGAGGGTGCATGAGTTTAGAACTTAAAATATTTTTTTTATTTTATTTAATATTTTTTGAAATATTTGTTTTTTAGGATGCACGTGTTTTTTTTATCGTGCATGAAACCATAACAGAAGGGTATCCTTCTCAGGTAAAATAGACATTTTGGACGCGCTCGTGTTGTCTGTTTTATCATTTGGGATCATATGATTAACTTCATAGAAGAACAGACCAATTCAAGCCAGCTTTGTGTGTAGCGACAAATAATATTCGTCGATCCAATCAAAGTTGTCCCACTAGCAAAAATTTCAACAGGCCTTCTGATACACCAAAGTAATGTGTTGTTTTAAGTATACATTTAATACTTATTTTTGGTGATATTACACTTTAAAGAAGGGTATTTTTATGTTTTGTGTTGCAGGTATATCAATTTTAGGCATTTGGAGCTAAAGTAGCAAAAATGACAAAATTTGGAGCCAAACTATCGAATTTTGTTATTATGGCGTCTGAAGCGTTACTTTAAAGAGAGTTGGTGCCTGAAGCGCCAGAATTGGTGCCTGAAGTGCCATTTTACAGAGAGTTGGCGTTTGAAGTGCCAAAACGCAGAACAACACGGTTTTAAGTAACTTTGCGCCTGAAACGCCAGAACCAACGCTTGAGGCGCCAGAGATGACTTTTTATGAACTAAGGCAGTTTGGGAAGAATTTTGTACGAATTTTGATGGGACCACTTATGCTAAACGCCCCATGGAGTGATTCAATGCATTTAAATACTTTGGAATGTTCTTTTATGAAGGGATATGTCTCTTGGAACAATTGACATATATTTTGGAATTCAAACAAGTTGACTTTTGGATTGAATTTTGGAGGAAATTTTGATTTCTTTTTGGAGGGGGGCAGCCTCTAATAAAAAACAGGTAAGCCTAGGGCATGATTATGGCTTGAAGGGGGGTTTGAAAGTGGCAATTGAGGCGTGAGAGAGAGAGAAAGTCAAGGGTTTAGAGATTTCTTCTTTATTATACTTGTAAGAGAGAATTGAGAGTGCTTGTAATGAGGGAAAGTGCTTGAAGAGAACTTTTTGGGATTTGATTGAGAAGGATTGTGAGATAAGTTGTGTCTGCTATTTCTTTATTTTTGTAAGCTTGTTTTTATATATTGCTTCTCATGAATTTTGAGTAGTTTTCTTTATTCTTCTCCCTAAAATAAGATTTGGTTTTGTGAAGAATTGATTTTTTTTATACGGTTTTAAATGTCAATAATTTGTGATGATTCTGACTCTTATCTTCATTTACTTTTTGATCTGCCCAATTGAAATATTAATATGTGTTGAGAAACATATGATCTTAAAGGGTTATGATTTCTACAACATAGTGAGAATTACATTAGATTCCATGGGAGAAGATGTCATCCATGGGGTTAAATGCAAATAAATAAGGAAATATACTTTGTTGGATGCAGAATTGGAGATTTTAAGGTGACAGATTAAAATCCTCAATTTGGTCTAGTTGATTGGAAATTAAAGCGAGATTATTAGCCCTCAAGTGAGGGAGTAACGGGAGCTCTGGAGTGGTAGTCGGTATCCTCCCAGCCTAACCACAGAATTAGAGACTAAACTCTTGATTAGTCAATATTCTTTATGCACTTGAAAGAGGGTGAAAAATATGATTGCTCTTATTTGACACAAAATAATTTTTATATATTTTTAAATGCTTTTAATTTCTTCACAATCCATATAGTCATTGTAAAGGGAAATGATGTTTTCTTAAATTTGAACTGTTTGTCAAAAAATTTTGTTTGGATTTTGTAAGTTTTCTTTTAAAAGTTTAGCAATAAGTTTAATTAACTTAATTCCTTTTATCTGCATTTAATTTAGACATACTTAATTATTTTAGATTAAAATTTCGTACTTCAGTTATAGTCATAAGAATTTATCTATAAGCATTTCCAACTTCCCTTTGGGATCGATCTCTAGGACTCCATTAAAGCCCTTTATTACTTGAGTGATACGTATACTTGTATTGTTATTAAGAGATTTGACAGTTTAAAGATTCTTAAAAGATAAGATTATTTTTATTAGGTTTTTTTTGTTTACATTGCATATTTATTATTATTATAAATATCGTGTGTATTTTGTAATATTAAAAAATATTTACAAAAGTAACACACAAAAATTAGTCACATCTCCTTTGCCTAAGCGAAAACCAAATTTTAGCAGAACAACCTTGGTCACGTGCCCCTCCACACACTCCAGAGGATCTTAAATGGATGTCTCAAGTTATGGGAAACATCATATGCATGAATCATGGTCCTGATGCGCTCAAGCAAACATCCCACACTCACGACATAAAAAATTGATGCCAACAATCATTATAAGTTTATCCTTTTGTCTTAATTGATTTAGAAGGCATGCAGCCACCGTATCGGGACTTGATTTTGATTTAACAAGATGGAATTAATAACACCATCTATCCTTTTCTCCAATCTTTCACTTCGTTCATCTTGTTATCTTAGTTGAACCAAAAGTTGTCAGGTTTTGCTCGGTACAACACCTTCCTCAACCAAAACATCTTGTAAATCAAAATCCTCCTCTTGCCATTTTCTCAGTGAAGCTCTAGTCTCAATCATCATAATGGTGGTTGTCTTTTCTGAAGCTTCTAAATTTTCATCTTCTTCTTTGAGAGTCATGATGTTAGTTTCTGATTCACATAATATTTCATCAAAGAGTTTACCTCTGACATTCTTCAAATGAACTAAGAGGTGCTTGGAGGAAGACATTTTCCTTCAATAGAGTTACAAGGATGGATGTTAATAGGAAGTCTACACTTGAATATTTAAATTTTAATGAATATAAGATTAGACTTATTTGAAAGAGAACTCAATCAAGAAATTAAGATTGGACCTTGTCTACAAGTTGAACAAGGAA
The DNA here is from genome assembly GCA_002079205.1 of Phalaenopsis hybrid cultivar. Lineage (NCBI taxonomy): Eukaryota > Viridiplantae > Streptophyta > Magnoliopsida > Asparagales > Orchidaceae > Phalaenopsis > Phalaenopsis hybrid cultivar. Next base: position 100,661 of record JXCR01140630.1, on the reverse strand, counting down.
ATGTTTTAGTTTTTGAAGATTTTCATTTTATTAGTTTGAAGTTCTGAGTTTCATGTTTTTTTAGAGAGTTTTAGCTTTAAGGATTTTTTTAATTTTTGTTTAAGATGTTGAACTTTGTTTCAAAGTTTATTCTTAAAGAGTTTTGGTTTAAAAGATCTATTTTGAGTAGAAATTAGTAAATGATAGAGCCAAACTTGAATAGTGAAAACAGGAGGCTCTAAACTAAACTAAGGAGCGGAACCACACACAAAATGGTTCAGAAGAGAATATCCAAAAACCTACTCATTAAAAAAGGTTTAAATGAGCATTCAAAAACATGAAGATCGAGGATATGGGATAGGACCCAAAGATTCTAATAGGTTTGATGGACCCATAAAGTGTCTGATGGAAGGATGGTGAATCGAAAACCCATCACAAAAGATGGAGAGGAGAATGAGTCCCCAGTGGAGTCTCAGAAGAAAATCTGGCAGTGGTTTTTCTTTTGAAGGACCATCATAGATCTCACAAGTTTCCTTTCTAAATGATCAAACGCAAAATTTAAAGAATAATGTACTATCTCAAAAGATAAAAACATTACCTTTAGAATGAATGTAATCATTTGGATGAGGAAAATATTTGGGTGCTACAGAACTAGGATTCTTCCCTTACCTTACAGGTGTAAGATAATATTTATATTAACTATGGGGTCTCGATCCTACAAGAGAAAGTCCTCGTAGTGAATTACATATTTCAAGTCGTGAGCCCTAAAGAAAACCTCTCAATTAATATAATAAGTCAAGTTGCTAGAAAGTAGACTTTCATGATTGAAGGGTCCAAAATGGATGAATTAAATTCAAAGAATGAGACTTACAATCTGATGACAACACATCATAGAAAAAGAACCAAGCCGTAAGATTTGATTTTTAAGTGGATCAGTTGAAGGAACTAATGGTAAACTTGAACTTATCAAAAGAGCTGAAAAGATAAATGTTGATATAGGATATGACTGATATGGATATTTGAAAACATGAAGCAGTTTAAAACACTTTCATCAGTGATCATGGGTCACTTCACTCTAAAGTATTCACTCTAGTCTCATGGGTAGGTCGGTTGTTTTGCATGCCCTAGTCCTTAGCACTAACTATGTACCTAAACTAACATATGCTTCTATACTCATATTATCCTGAGGTAAGTGTGTGGCCCTCAATTTGGTATCTAAGTTAGATAGCCTAAGGATCATTTCAGATCTTCTTAGGTTCAGTTCAAGTTTTTTATCTTGGTGTGTTTTTGAGGTTTATTTATAGTTTAGTATTTACATTTATTTTTTTGTTCGGTCCCTAGGTTTTGTCAGTCATATGGAGAATTAGAGTTTTTTAGGTTTTAAGTTATATTTTCATTTAAATTTTTATGTTTAGCATTTGCGAAGAAAATTGAGAAGCTCTTGTCCTTATTTTTTTGTTATTGTAATTTATTATTTTTTATTTTGTTTTTAAACATGAAATAACATGTGGGATAGCATGAAATAACATTTAAAACATAAGATAACATGTGGAACATGAAACATGAACAACATATGAAATACCATATATATTTAGCCTTAGATTAGTCTTGGGTTAGGGTCGGGCTAAGGTAAGCTAAATCTTCCAACTTATGGTGGCTCAAAATTGAGCTGAGCTATGAAATGAGTTAGTTAACTCGGGTCTAGATTGGATATAGATTTCCTTTGATTAAGTTGGGTTCAACTTAGATTGAACCGATTTAAGCTGGGTTGAGTTTAGGTTTTACCCAGGTTATGCTGGATTTACCAGGTTAGCTTAGATTTGAATTGGGTTTGACCCGTGTTAAGTTGAGTTGACTCAAGTTTGCAGGTTGTCTTTGGTTTTGACCCAGTTTAAGTTGGGTTGACCCAGGTAAGGCTGGGTTGAGTTTAGGTTTGACTAGTTTAAGTTGTGTTGACCCAGGTTAACTTAGATTTGAATTAGGCTTTACCTGGGTTAAGCTTGGTTGACCCGGGATGGGTGGGTTGAGTTTAGGTTTGACCCGGGATAAGCTGGGTTTACCCAAGTTAGCTTAGATTATAATTGGATTTGACCCAGGTTATGTTGGGTCGACCCCGGTTAGCTTGGGTTAGGTCTGGGTTAAATAGTGTTGTCCCTTGTTAGCTTAGATTTGACCAAGGTTGGCTTAGATTTGGTTTGGACTTAATCTAGGTTGGGTCAAAACTGGATTTGGTTAGGTTTTGGGTCAGTTCTAGTTTGGGTTAGGTTAGGTTTTGGGTGCCTGAGTTGGATCTTACCTGAGTTAGGTTAGGTTAGGTTTTGGGTAAGGTATGGCTTTGGTCAGACTTGGGTTAGGTCTAGTTTTTTGTCAAGTCTGGGTTGGACCAAACTTGGGTTATGTTAGATTTTGGGTCATGTCTGAGTTGGGTCAAACTTGGGTTAGATTAGGTTTTGGATCAATTAAGACTAGACCTAGGTAGGGTTAGCTCTAAGATTGGCTACATTTAAGCTAGACTCTAGTTTAGGTTAGGTCTAGGATTGGCTAAGTTTAGGCTACACCTAGGTTGGGTTAGGTTTGGGATTGGGTTTATCTAAGCGAGTTTGGGCTAGGTAGGGTTTGGGTCAACTTGAATAAAATCCAAACCTAAACCTAATTCAAGGCCTATGAGCTGATTATCTTAACCTAGAATCTACTTAAAACTTTTAACTAAAAAAATGATTAAATTAAAAGGAGGAGGGAAGAATTTTCTAGAAGGAGAGGAGGATGACTGAAGGAAAAGGAGAAAGAAGCCTCAGGAATCCCTTCTCTGTTCTTGTGCTTACAGTCTTAGTGTTCGGATCAATCACTGCGTGGATGCTCTCTCGAAAGCTGCTTATTTATTGGCTCGAAAGACGGTGGCAAAGTCATCCGGAGTCATCTGATAAGGTGGCGACCAAGGGAGATGATCGGTCTAATAGTTTAAAAGCGCATATTGCGGCAATTTGTGGCCTGATCCGTTGAAAAAGGCCACAGATTGCTGACATGTGAAGTCAGTTTGCCTGGGCGTGGTCACACTCAGAGCTGGTGTGACCATGCTAAGAAACTTCCGGATGTGGTCATGTATGGGTCTGACATGACCACACTGATGTACTTTCTAGCGGCGTGACCATGCCCAACCAAATATGGGCATTTTTCAAACCAATATGGCTACAGATGACCAGGGGAAACTTTTCTCATAAGTCTTATGTGACAAAAAATGAGGTTAACCAGAAATTCACCTAATTATGCAACATTTGACATAAAACATAAGAACATGAACAGAAATTCAAAACTAAAGTTAGAACATGTTAATTATTTTTTGGTTTTGAGAAAAAGCATCATGAGAGAACATGTGTAATTGTATGTAAATTCATTAGTTAAACATTTTGGGGTACAATTGAAGTGAAAATCCTATGATTTCATGCCAAAATGTTTCACATTAGGATAAGCGTGCATGGTAACATTTGTAATTATGTAAATTAACATCAAACATATGGACTAAAGGATGATATAACATTAAACTATAAAAACTCTATCTAATATTCACCTAATTATGTAACATTCGACATAAAACATAAAAACATGAAAAAATGCAAAATTGAATATAGAACTTGTTTAATTATTTCAATTTTGAGAAGAGCATCATGAAAACACCTATAATTTTATGTAAATGTGTTAATTAAAATTTTGGGATACAATTGAAATGAGAATCCTATGATTTCATGCCAAAATGTTTTGGTTTAGGTTGTGTGTGCATGATAACATGTGTAATTGTGCAAATTAACAACAAATATATGGACTAAAAGACAATATAGCAAAATTCCTAAAGTTTTGTGCATGTATGTTTTGGTTTTGACCATATAAGGATGAACATGAGTTAATTTTGTAAAATAAAACCACATAAGGATGTACATGAGTTGATTTTGTAAAATAAAGCCTTATAAACATTAAAATAAATGATTAAAAGTAAAACCCTAAACAAATTTTAACAAAACATGGATAAATTTTTTTTGTTTTATCAATTTGAATGAGCAAATGTGATAATTTTATGGCAAAACCATCACATAGACATTGAACAATGCAATTGGTGGAAATGCCCTTTGAAAAATGTCTTGAACATGAATAATTTAAAGAACTAACATCAAAATAACATAATGACAAGTAAATAGATGAAAACACCTATGAAACATGGAAATAATTTGTTGAATTTAAGAATAAGTTAAGAGTTCTATGCCTTTTCTTTGGTGTAAATTACTTTGAATTGTTTGCAATTTTCTTGCCTTGAATTCTCCTCCTTGCATTTCATTTTTCCTCACTTAAACATTGAAAATTAAAGGAGAATTAACTAAGGAGTGCTCAGTTTTGGAAAGTAGGCTCAAGTTTTTTCTGTGAGGGAAAGAATTTGAGACAAAAATGAGAGGAGAAGAGAATGGGGAGGAACGCGGCCTGAGAGTGGAGTATAGTGGGGGCTTAAGGTTGGAGAAAATGGGCTAAGTGGGATTGGTTTGGGTGGCAAAGTTGTTAAAAGAGACAGGGAATGGCCAAGATGAGAATAGAAGTTGAGCTTTGAATTTAATGATTGGGATTTAGTCCATTTACAGGAAAAATCAAAGAAAATTTCATTTGAAGATATGTGAGACAATAAAAATGAGCCTCTTAGATTAGTGAGGTGGTGCAAGGAGAATGGTTAGATTTGTAATTAAATTAGTGGTCAAGATCTAGTGGCATTAGTGTAATTTTGAGCAATTTTGGTAGAAAATCCATGACACTCCATAGAGAATTGGGAAAAATTAAATTTATATGCCATTTAAAAGGGATAAGACAAGGTTTCCAAAGATCTAAACTGTTTCAAAAACAGATTTTTCTATCCCAAGGTATGGCCATTTGAAGATCAAAGGTGGTTATGAAAGATAGTTATGGGTGGTTATGAGGTGATTATGGGTGGTTATGGTAAGAAAATTGACCTTAATTCATTTGATAGAGAAACATTCAAGGAATTTAAGGGTTTAATTAGTTTTGGACAATTCAAGCTCACTGCTCATCGTGGACCCTATCCTAAGAGAAAAAATGGTCAACTTTGATTAAAAAAATATTTTATTGGATTTATTAATCCAGATGTTACATTTAGAACAACTTTTGTTTAGTACTAGAGTTGATTTGAAGTTATTTTGAAGGAGTTACGGTCAAATTATCATTTTATCACTCTTTATTAGTGTTTTCTCTCCAAATTATCCTTCGCCCAAAAAATGCCCAAACAAAGTAGGAATTGAGAATGAAAGGACTCATTTAAAATATTTTAATGATATGAACACAATGATGAATTACATTTTCTAAGATAATGACTCGTTGAAAAATTTTTTATGTAAGACTATTTTCATGCATATGGACCTTAAGTGCATAACTTTATGTAAACTTTGTTTCAAGTTATCAACAAATTAAATTTCATGATTTTATTATTGATACTAAGCCTCATGCAATTTTTAAAATGGGGCTTTGAGTCTTACAATAATCTTGGAAGAGAAAACAATGAGCTCAGGGTTTCAGTAAAAAGCAAGCTCAAGTGAAGTCTTGTTAAAGTTAAGGGAAATAAGGTAGACCAAAAATGAGGTTCGCATAACTAAATTGATATTAAATAAATTGAGTAGAAATCTCTTTGTGATTTAGGAGTAGCTATGAAAACATAACAATGGATATGTGTATTATCATATTGCTCCTATACCTTGACTTTGTACCCTTACTCATTACATGAAAAAGAGTGGTCTATCTTGCGAGGACCACCACCTTATAGAGTGAGTTCCGCCTTTATATTTCATTTGATCTTATAAATTAATCCTCAAAATATTCATCATCAATGACTTTCTTAACCTATTATACAGCCCCTCGTTACTAAAAGTTAACCACAAAAAAATAATAAAATATTTGAGTGTGGTGAGCTATACAATATTTTAAAAATTAAATTACAAAAATATATTTATGTTAGTCTTAGAACCTTATGCATACCAATTATACTTAGGCAACTTAATTTATGATCAAGTTGTAAGATCTATTGTTCCTTATAAATAACTTGTCCTATCTTGCATTTATTAAGATTGACCTAGATGGTTTTTACTACGATTATGTGGTTTAGATGACAAATCTTTATATGTAGTGTTATAAGTCCATTGTATATGTTTTTCTCTTCCATTAGATTAGAGTTCTAAAGTTTCATTTCTTTCAGTAAATTTCTTTTTAGCTATAAGATTCTGACATAATTTGTTTAGCTACAACATAAATTCTCACATCCTAGGCTTTCTCACGATTATATAACATGAAATTTAAGCCCCAACTTTCTAATAAAATGTTAAGTTGAAGCATCAAATAAAACTAGTTCAATGCTAAACAATAGGATAATTGAGATGTCACCAAGCTTCTCACTATCTTCAAGATCTCATACTCTTCTTCATTTGGGTTTTATTAAAAACTGTTCTACTTTTGAGTGTTTCTCATTTGAGGTTCCTAATAATCAATCGTGGAAGTCTAAACTTAGAATTTTCTTAAAGACAAAATTACAACTTCAATTGAGATTTTTATTAAGTAACTTTGGTTGCCAAAGATGTAATTAACTATAGATGTTTGCCCATATAAGAAATCCAGATTTAATCTGACCCCTATCTAGTCTTTGGTTTTGATATAAGAAAGATTTATCATTTTAATCGTAGATCAATGTAAATATCCAAAATTTTTAATTTAAGTAATCTAACCCATTGTAAAGTGGTATTTCTATCTCTAAAGATAGTATATTGCTTTTGATCAAGTTTGATTATTTAAATAATTAAATATTCATAATTTGTATGCTTTTATAAGGATACCCTGGTGGTTAAAAAAAAACTAACAACATTATTACTTTTTCAACTAACCAAACAAACTCAAAATAGTTCTTGAGTGCAACAATCTCTATTCACTCTCTCACACACATATTTAAAAACAAATTTTCTTTCCAACTCTCTTATTACAAAACTAAAGATCATGCTTGACTAGTTGCAAACACCACTTACAAATACCAACTACTTTACTTGAATTCATAAATGTTCTTTTTTTGGTGCATTTGGGATAACAATACGGTGACAGTGTGGTATTGCACTGCACTTTATGACACTTGATAAATCAATATTTTGCTCTTTTTCAAAATGTTTTGGTGCTAAGCTATGTTTTGCAATCTGACCTAGTTGCATACGATGAGATTGTCAGAAAGCTACAGTGTTTTGCAGCCTAACCCAATTAAGTGTGTGTTTGGGGTAGCTACAACATAATAAGTTGTTGTATATAAGCTGATTGTTTATTTATATTTTCTAGTTTGAAAATAGTTGTATTGTAGCTATTTCTGGATAATTAACCATTCTACCCATGAATAATAATGTTGTTTGCAACAGAATTGTTCATACCAGTACATTATTTACTTAAATAACAAAATTTAGTGCAAAACATTATAAAATAAAGATAGATACATCACTTAACAGTGAGTAACATGATTTCTAAAATAAAGAAAAATTCTATTAAAACAATAATTAATAATATTATAATATTATTTTTAAAATGCAGATGACGTATGTTACAAGCTAAGCTGCCCTCCAGGGATACTCTCGATGCCTGATCACTCTTAGCGGTGAAATCTTCCAGCATATCTACCCACAAAAAATAGTCATAATTTTCTGTGATTCTCTATGGGCACATGTAAAACCATCTTTCATAGCTATGTACTTGACGAGAAGTTATCAAAGAACTTTGAAGTTCATATTAGCAGTGTAATCCTCAAGAGATATAAAAAATCCTCAAGCTCATCTTTTTTGAATGCTTAAGAAAACATATGCTTAGACATAACACAAGTAAATTAATAACAGAAGTAGTTAATTATTGTTTTATGTAGCTATGAGGTCTCAGAGAATTAAGTATATAAACCAACGAATCTTTCACTATAAGAAGACAACAAACCATATAAAAAGGAGTTTTTTATTGCCTTTAACCCAAGTAATACCAAGCTCATGTGTGTCACATATGAATATCACCAAAAAAGACTATCCCGAATAATCTCAAAAACTGTAGCACCAAAAAAAATAGAGGAACTTGGTTGCCTTCATTAGGATTTCAAATGTGACACTAACCAATAATAACAGACAGACCATCCAAAAGAACCCATAAGGTCAAACACCTCTTCATAGACCTTCAAAACCAAAAAAAAAGAAATGCAAAAGGAAAAAAAAACACATACAAATTGTGTAAAAAATCAAAACAGTAAATATCAAATGCAAAAGGAACTTAAATAAACATGGACTGTATAAAATACTGATACAATAAATAGTGAATTTCTTTAACAACCATTACAATTAAAAATATTATAAAAATTAACATTCCCTCCAATCACCCTCAAACAATCACATCCATAATTCATTTCCTCAACTCTGTCATCTCGCTTGCACCTTCCCCGTCTTTAGTGCAGGACTTGAGAACATCATTTTCAGCCTGTGACAAAGATTGTCCAAGACGGTACTCATATGTCTTAGTAGGAACATGTTCACAATCTTCTTTGCTTTATGGAAGTCAATGTCATTCTTGGAATGATGTCGTCAAATATTATTTTGGAGTCATCATGACAATCACAATCTACACTTATTTGGGAAACAAGTAAGATGACATATCGCGAAGTATAATATTTTTCTTTTTCCAAACACCAAAAATCCTCTCAATAACACTGCATAAGGATGAATGTCTTTCATTGAACATTCCTTTCCTACCCTGTGTGACATTGTTGGCTCGCTCAAAATTAGGTATGTGGTATCTCGTATCATGATAGGGCTTGAGATATCCTCGCTATAATGGGTACCCAAGATTGACCAAATAGTACATACTTGATGTGAATTGAATGAATAGTTTTGAAGAAAAAAAAAAGAATTAGGAGAGTTGCTTAGTCTCAAGCGAACCTGTGAGTGGATGTGGTAAGTTATAATTTTTATTCTGTGTTGTAGATTTGAATATTTGACTATCATGTGCACTACCCTTTGTCAAAGTCCCAAATGCTACAACACAAGGGTGGCTCACACAAGTATATGTGGCACTTCAGAAGTGCTAGTATTTGAGTCCTGATGTCGATCCCACAGGGAGCGAGATGAATCTTAGTTGAGAAAAGTTCTAGCCTACAGTTTTTAGTCATAATGAGAAATTTTGATTTGGTTTAATTCCTAAAAAAGTAATTTAAAGTTATCACAAATAAATTTAAAGGTGTCAAATACTTAATGGTTCTTCCTTGAAATGAGTTAAGTAGATTTTTTGAAATTATAAATTGCTAATAAAAAAGCATAGTGACAAATAGGAACTTCACTCTTATTTACCTCTTCCGGGAACAGAAAGAAGTTTGGTTAAAAATGATTTTCTTTCCATAAATTCCATTAATAACCCAATCATAGTGTATTTCTCTATCATTTGCATCTCTCTACAGGATGTATTCTTATTCCTATAGGTAAATTTGATTAACCAAGTTCATTCCACTATAATCTTTTTCAAGTCTTATAATTCACAAGATATTTTAACAAATCACTTGGTCGGAATGAAATGTAAATGTAGTGCAGAATGTAATCACCACCATACACATAAATTAAATTAAACAACAATCTTAATTCATTCCTTCTAACTTAACAATCTCAAGGAAGAATATGAAGTCTACTCATTAAGCATGCTTATAACATCAATAAAAGTCATTGCTTCAATGAGAATCCTCTATAAATGTTTTAAAACTAAAATATTATAGAAATCACAACAAATAACTTTGCTTTTTCTTCTTCACAATGACTAGTAGATGAGATAAAAGCATGCTCCCTTACTCCGTAGCCTCTGCTCCTATAGAACTTCCCCTCTTGTCTGCCCAAGAAAAAGTAGTGAAACTCTAGCAAGCAGCAAAAACCACCCAGCATCAACCCCTTTAACACTGCAAATCCTTCATATTTATAGTCTTCTTCCCTTAGCATACACGATCTTCATACTCTTCTGCATGATGTCTATACTCTTTTGCATGATTTCCCACATTTTGAAGTCCCAAACTTCTCCAACTGTAAGGTACAGATTCTGGTGCCTAGAAGCTGGAGCCTAGGTGTCAAGCTCTCTGTTTGTGGGCGGGTTAACGAGTGCCTAAGCGCCTAAGTGGTAAGCATGTAGGCACCATAGTCGCAGCGCCTAAGCGCCCATTGGATAGCATCTAAGTATCAAGCTCTCGGGTTTGCTAGCAGGTTCTTGCGCATAGGCACCTAGGTAACCAGTAGCACATATGTGCACCTTAGCTCCATGTCCTTTCCTACTTTTAACATTTTAATTCCTTTTTGTTACTTGAAAAATAAACAAAAATTATCTCTCTCAATAGTGTAATTTCATCAATAAAATGTATAAATACAATCCAAATTACTAGCCAACTTATCCACACACCAGCTTATCCACACATCACCCTCCCAACCATCCATGACAAAAGTGAAACACATGTTGAAGTCATATACCACCATAACATTCTGCTTCAGAAACCCACAATGACCGATCAAAGCAATCTTCTCATTATTTGGAACACGTGTGTGTTTTATCGATTGCTCCACTACAATTCTTGAAATATAACAAAGTGTTACATAATTATGATATTTATATGAAAATTGAATGTAATAAATATGATAAACTACCTTAAAGCATGACATACACCACACATCTTGTGAAATCTCTGTGCGGGTTCATTTTAATGTAGGATCTATTGACTTTATGCTTATGAAGAAAGACTAACAAGTTCATTCAACCCTATTGAGAAGTATCTGCAATTATTCTAGAAGAGAGCTGAAATCTCTCAATAGCTCATCACATTGATTCATAATGCGATAATATGTTGAGGGTTATTGCTAACACCTCTCGTGAAGTCGTTTTTAATGAGTCATGAAGTTCATAATTTCTGTGTAGTTCCTCTAACTGATCAGTGAATACCTCCAGTGTCATGTGGAACACATTATTAAATCTCATTGAGTGACCTACAAGCAACTCTTCAACTCATTTGTCACCAACAAATGAGGATTTCATGTAAGGGGAATATTTGTAGATCAACCATACTGCAGATGCAACTCTTCTTTTGCACCTTTCTCTACTTGCATTCATGTATTTTTGTATTGAATTGGCTAATGCATAAGCATCAATGAATTAGCTACAATGACATCATGTTACGAAAACAACCAACATAAGCAAATACCATTACAGAAGTAAATAGAAAACATAATGAGGAATGAAAAACTCTCAAGTAAAGTGGCATGTCCAAAGTAACATAAGTATCCAAAGCATCATGAAAAACTATAAATAAATGTAGATGTCTTACAAGAATCTAATAGAAAAAAGTGTCCCTCAAATGTCACTGCTCCCATGAAGATAATGTAGGTAAGCCACCTTACAACCTACGGGCATCATTATAAAATACTTTCTCTGGGTTGAATCTTCAAAGAACTTCATAGAGAACAAATACAGTGGCATGTCCTTGTAAATTTTTGCAGTTGCATCCAAAATTTGCATAACCTATTGGACAGGAGTTGCTTGTAATGGGCTGACTTCATTGGTGCATGAAGACACCAACTGTGAGATCTGGCTTCTAAGTAAAGTGGCTCCCTCTTTTTTTCAACTAGGGAACAACTCGTGGACTCAACTCTATGGAGGTCCAGGCTGGGGCCTTCGTTGGAATCATCCATTTCATTAGCTCTCAATTTTTTTGGGATGCCACCGAACCCCATCTCACTGGGGGCACATGCGTTGTTGTATGTTTCCAGGACAAATCTAAACATACAATTCAACTTCTTGTCCAGCTCAGGATCAATTCCACTGTATTTAAATTTTTTTCAGCAAGAACCTCCTATAAATTCATATAAAATTTTGTTAGCATTGAAAATAAATTAAATATTGGCAAAAATAGGGGACATTTCAAAAATACTCACCACCAGTCTCTCTGCCCACCACTCCTCAGAAGCATCAATCGTTCGCTTTATTGGATTCCACCTCAAGTCTATTGATTCTCTCTTCATTTCCTTTCAGATTTTCCAATCATTCTTTTGTTGCTCACGCCTATTTTTAAACTGCATCATATCATACTCTTTGTCTGTACTTTCCTTAAATTTTTTAATAATATTTTTTCAACCTTCCTTTTTGAAACAGGTTGTCGACCTATTTCCTAGTTCGACCTCCTTGAAGCAAATGTGGCAAAATATTAATTGTGACTTTGTCTCACATTGTGGATGAATTGACTTCTTTTGTCTTAACCATTGCATTACTAGCATAAAAAATTAATTAACATAAATAAGAATGCCACAATATCATCGTCAATGCTCCTCCACACCACACTACAACACCACTTACACATCACAACTACCACCACCTCCACAAACAAACACATCTGCACACCAACACATCAAGACATCAACACATCCACAACACCACCACCACCACCACCACCACCACCTCCTCACACCAACACCTCAAAACAAACACAACTACAAACCAACCACCACCTTTGCAACACCATCACCTCTACACATCCACTAACACATCCTCTAACACATACGTAATTATACACCAACCACCACCTCCACAACACCACAACATTCACACACAAATCAACGTATGCCACCTACACATCACCACTGCCACCACCACCACACAGAAACACCTCTGCACACTAACACATCAAGACATCAATGCATCCACAACAACAACACCACCACCACCACCTCCACACACCAACACCTCAACACAAACACAACTACAAACCAAACACCACCTTTACAACACCATCACCTCTACAAATCCACCAACACATCCTTTAACACAAACAAAATCATACACCAACCACCACCTACGCAACAACACCACATTCACACACAAACCAATGTACGCCACCACCAAACATCAAAGGTACAGATAAAACCCCATCCCATATTTTTCATTTAATGCTACTACATATAGGGCACCTGAAACATTGTTGTCAACAAATCAAGCACTCTCTTTCAACTATTTGTCAAATTCTCACTCAAACATCAAAGGAAAAGATAAAATCCTACCCCATATTTTTCATTTGAGCCTACTGATACACCTAAAATATATAGTGTTTTTATACACATTTATATATATATTTTTGAGATATTGTGCTTTAATCAAAGGTATTTGTGTGTTTTTCTTTTAGGCACAATCAAATGGATGAAAAATGCTAAAAAAGAGTGCAAAAGAGTCAAATTTAGAGCAAAAATGAAGAAAAGTGCAAAATGAACTTGGACGCCTATGTGCCCAGGATCAGCTCCTAAGCGCTCGAGGAGCAGCGCCTAAGCGCCAGGTACCCTGAGTGTAAGCGCCAGAAGTAGTTATGAGATGAATTATTTAATTTAAATGGATGTTTGAAGAGGTGTTTGAAGCAACCCTTGGTAAAAACGTGAGAAATAGCTCATGGACACGAAAATTCATTCAATTGACTTTTAAGGAGACAACTTCTAGAAGATTCCTTGAATGGAGACACCATTTTGAAGAGACACCAAGGCACCCTTTAGATTTTTATAAGAAAAGACTTATATTTTCTAAGAGGGGAGGCCAGCCACCCATAAAATTTACAGCCATCATCCATCTAAGTCGCTGCCGCCGCAACCGCCTGCCACCACCGCCGCCGCCAGCCACCTTTTTTTATTTTATTCTGAGTGTTTAGTTTGTATTATGAGTGAATTAAGAGAATTCAGAGAAACTTCAAGACATTTGGTGGAGAGGTTTGAGATAAGAGTTTATCTTTGTGATTACACTTGGTTTTAATTTAGATTTCTTGTTTGTGTGCATGATTTCTACTTTTAAACTCATGTGTGGTTGTGTTTTCTCCATGGATTCTGAGTAGTTTTCTTTCTTTTTCCTTAAAATGATAAGTGATTAAGTGTTGAAAGGAATTTGTGTGAATTAATAGACTTCATTGTTGGAATAAGTTGTGATGATTTGAAACCTTGCACTTCATTTACTTCTTGATTTGATCAATCAAGATGTTAATACATGTTGTGAGAACATGTAAGATCTGAGATGGTATTGTCTTAGTCAACAAATGGCTAGAATCACATATTGATTTCATGTATGAGAAAGTAGTTTGTGGGGTTGAGTGCAAATAAACAGGGAAATAAAATTTTCAATGGTGTAGAATTAGAGAACTTTAGAGTGATAGGCTAAAGCCCCCAATTTGATTTATAGTTTTAGATTTTGATACGAGATAATAGCCCCTAGGTGGAGGGAGAAGAGAAAACTCTAGAGTGAGAGCTAGTATCTTCCATACCTAGCCAGTCTTCAAGACTATTTAAACTATAGAGTAGCCAATATTCTTTATAGCATCTCTAGTAAGGGTAAAGAATATTATTGCTCGTATTTGACACAACACATTTAGAATATTTCCACAACAGAATTTCTCTCGTATTATTGATTCATGATAAGAAAAAAGATATTTTATTTATAACACCTTCAACTTGCAAGTATTTAGTTAAGTTAATGAGTTGCTTACTTTATTTTCATAAACCAAAAAATTACAAGAAAAATTGAATTTGCATTCCTATTTTAGCATCTTAAGTTTAAGTAAGAATATTTTGCTAAGTAGATTTTTGTCATTTAAACTTTATAAACTTTCTAGTTTCCTAAAGTACATATAGCCATTTTCCCTGTGAGTTCAATATTCGGGACTTAATCAGAAATTCTTATATTACTTGATAACGATATATATACTTGTGTAATATCTCATATTTAAAATTAAAATTGTATTCTTATTTGTTTCATAGTGGAAAACTTACCTAACTTTTGTTTTGGATCAAGTTTTTGACCTTGTGGCAAATTAAGAATAACTATTAAAGAAGTTAAAGTATATAATCATATACATCGCATTTTACATCTACATAAAAAGCCAAGATCAAGTTTTGGGCGCCGTTGCGGGATAAAATACGGAAAATACAGAAAATAACAAAAAAAATTTTAAAAAGAAGTTTTAAGAAAGCAAAATTTCTATTTGTACAAAGTCTTATTTAAACTTTAACATTATTTTAGGATTATTGTAGTGTCATTTTTATTTAAAGTTCTTGTTTGTGTTTTTATTTTTATTTTTAATTTATTTTTAATTTATTTTTTTATTTGTTTTATAGTAATGTAAGTGTAGTTCTGGTTCCACAGGACTTGTGTCTTATGCCTAAAAAAATGAAAAAATTAAAAATTACTGAAAATTTTTAAGAAATAACAAATCAAAATATTGAAGAGTTTAGACCTTTAAGAGATTATGCAAACCCTGCAGTGGATGAACTTCATTATAGTATCAAAAACACACTAGAGTGGCTAATTCAATTGAGCTTAAATATGCTATTATCCAAATGGTATCAAATAATCAGTTTGGGGGAGCACCAACTGAAGATCCAAATTTACATCTTGCCAATTTTCTAGAATTGCATGCTACATTTAAATATGATGGTGTATCAGATGATGCTATAAGACTTAGATTATTTCCTTTCTCATTGAGGGATAATGCTAAAATATGGTTACATTCGTTATCACCTGGATCTATCAGAAGTTGGAGTGATTTAGCGCAGAAATTCCTTACTAAATATTTTCCATCATAAAAAACTATGAAGCTTAAAAATAATATTACATCTTTTTTATCAGTTTGAAGGGGAATCTATTTATGAAGCTTGAAAACGATTTAAAAAACTCTTAAGAACGTGTCCACACTATGTTATACTAGATTAGTTAATAATTCAAAATTTTATAATGGATTAGCTGGATCTCTTAGATCTATTATCGATGCCGTTGCTGGTGGTTCATTGATGTCAAAACCATTTCATGATGCTTATGCTATAATTGAAGAGATGGCTACAAATAATTTTTAATGGCCTTATAAAAGGGTAAATCTTAAGAAAGTAGCTAATATTAATGAAAATGATGCTTTTGTCATGCTAGCAAATCAAGTTGTAGCAATTTTAAGGAAGTTAGACCAATTTGGAATGAATTTTATCAACCAATTTCCATGATTGAATAAAATTTATTAGGATAAATGATATATTCTCAAGCATCATTAGAGACTTTGAATGTCATAAATAATAAGCAAAATAACCCATATTCAAAATATTATAGCCCAGGTTGGAAGAAAAATCATAACTTTAATTGGAACAATATTTCGGGTGGTAATAATCAGCAATGGGGGGACAATCAAGTATACACATTGGGAAACTGGAACAACCAAGGGAATAGTAATTATAGACCTACTTATCCTCCAGGTTTTAATAGTAATCCACAATCTAAGGAGAAGAAGTTGTTTATAGGAGAAGTGGTGTTACAACTGAGAAATTAGATATAAAGTCAAGGAGCTACAATTAGAAATATTAAGAATCGAATTGGACAAATAACAAATTCATTAAGTAATAGATCCTAAGGAACACTTCTTAGTAATATAGAAATAAATCCTAAAGACCAGAATAAAGAGCAAGTAAAAGTCATTCAACTCAGAAGTAGAAGAGAATTGGAAGGTAGAGTTCAAAAAGAGAATGAAGTAGAGAGAAAAGAAATTGAAGAACCAAAAGAAGGCGCTCCGAAATGTTTAGAGAGACCTATTTCACCACTTAAAGTTGATTTGGAAAAACCACCACCTCCATTTCCTTAGAGGCTTCGACAACAAAGGTTGGATAAGTAGTTTTCGAAATTTCTAGAAATTTTTAAGAAGCTTACAACTAATATTCCATTTGTTGAAACTCTAGAATAAATGTCAAGCTATGTGAAGTTTATTAAGGATATTATTAATAGGAAATGGAAGTTTGAAGATAATGAAGCAGCTGCACTTAGTGAAGAGTGCAGTGCTATAATTAAAAAAAAACTTCCTCAAAAGCTTAAAGATCCCGGTGGCATTACAATTCCATGTGCAATAGGAGACAGGTTTTATGAAAAAGCTTTATGTGATTTAGGAGCAACCATCAACCTTATGTCTTTATTAATATTTAAAAGATTGGAATTAGAAGAAATAATCCCTACTACTATAATTCTACAGTTAGAAGAACAATCAATAACCTATTCTAAAGGAGTTATAGAAGATGTCCTAATAAAAGTGGATCAATTTATATTTCCTATTGATTTTATTGTGCTAGATATGGAGGAAGATAAGGAGATACCTATCATTTTGGGGAGACATTTCCTAGCCACAGAAATAACAATGATAGATGTGCAAAAAGGAGAATTAACTATGTGTGTCAATGATCAAACAATTACATTTAATATTTCAAATCAATGAAATACTCTACAAAAGGTAAATATGATGAATGCTATAGAATGAATGTTATAAGATACTTAAGTGAATTTCATTTCAAAACAACTTATGAAGAGAAATCTGAGATGAAAGATGTGGAGCACGAGCAAGAAGAGGAATTGGATCAATATAAAGATTTATATTAGGAAGATTCAAGTTATATTCAAGAAAGTTTTGAAGTTTTGGACACAATAGAGAAAGATATATCTTTTTGTTCATCAATTGAAAAACCTCCTGAGCTTGATTTGAAGTTGCTTCCTGAACATTTGAATCATGCCTTTTTAGGGGATTCCTCTACATGACCTGTTATAATTTCCTTAAAATTAACTATAGAAGAAGAAAAGAGTTTGGTGAACACTTTAAAGAGATATAAGAAAGTCTTTGAATGAGCAATTGCTGATATAAAAGGAATCAATCCTTCAATTTGTATGCAAAGAATTCATATGAAAGAGAATTGCAAATCTAGGGCTGATTCTAAAAGGAGATTAAATCTTATTATGAAAAAAGCTGTTAAGAAAGAAATTCTAAAGTGGTTAGATGCTAGAATTATCTCCCTATTTCAGAGAGTGGATTAGTTAGTCCAATTCACTGTGTTCCTAAGAAAGGAGGAGTGCTGTGAATTTGAATGAACATAATGAGTTAATACCAACAAGACAAGTCACGGGATGACGAATATCCATTGATTATAGAAAATTAAATCTTTCCACTAAGAAAGATCATTTTTCACTACCCTTTCTAGATCCAATGTTGGATAGCCTAGCTAGGCATAAATACTTTTGTTTACTAGATGGATTTATTGGTTATCACTAAATACAAATAGCTCCTAAGGATCAAGAGAAAATAACTTTTATCAGTTCTTATGATATATTTGCTTTTAAAATAATGCACTTTGGTTTATGTAATGCACCTGCTACATTTCAAAGATGCATGATGACAATTTTTTATTATTTACTTGAGAAAGGGATTGAATTTTTATGAATGATTTCTTCAGTGTTTGGAACTTCATTTGAATCATGTTTTGAACATTTATCAAAAGTTCTTAAGTGTTGAGAAGAAACAAATTTAGTCCTTAACTAGGAAAAATGTCAATTTTTGGTAGCATGAGGAATAGTTTTGGGAAATCAAATTTCAGAAAATGGTATGGGAGTAAACCCTGCAAAAATTCAAGTGATCGCTAATTTACCTCACCCAACAAGTCTGAAGGAAATTAGGAGTTTTTTAGGACATGCTGGATTCTACAGGCGTTATATTAAAGACTTTTCGAAAATTGCTAAGCCTCCATACCATTTACTAGAAAAAGATGTAATTTTTAATTTTGATAAAGAGTGCCTAAAAGCTTTTGAATTATTAAAAGAAAAATTAGTCACTACACCAATTATTATTTCACAAGATTGGGAAAAACCTTTTGAATTAATGTGTGATGCTAGTGATTATGTTATTTGAGTTATTTTAGGATAGAAGCATGATAAGATTTTCAAAGTTATCTAATATGCTAGTAGAACTCTTAATGAAGCTCAAATTAATTATACCACAACTGAGAAAGAGTTATTAGCAGTAGTATATGCTTTTGATAAATTTAGATCATACTTAATTGGAACTAAATGTATAGTGCATACAAATCATTCTGCTATTAGGTATTTAATGAAAAAGAAGGATGCAAAACCAAGATTGATAAGATGGGTTCTTCTTTCGCAAGAATTTGAATTTGAAGTAGTGAAAGGAAGGGAGCTGAGAATCAAATTGTTGGTCATTTGTCCATGCTTGAATTGGAAAAATCACTCAATTTTGAAAAAGAAATTAATGAATATTTTCTAGATTAAGAATTGTTCAATGTTAGTGAGTGGTGCGCTCCATGGTATGTCGAAATTGTGAATTTCATTGTTAGTAATATTATACCATAAGGAATAACATACCAACAGAAGAGGAGATTTATATCTAAAGCTAAGATTTATTTTTGGGATGACCCGTTTTTATATAAACAAGGAAAGGATCTAATTATTCGAAGATTTGTGCCTTTAGAAGAAAATTATGAAATTATCCAAAAATGTCATAATTCTGATTTTGGGGACATTTTGGTGTTGATAAAACAACATACAAAATTTTATAATCTGGATTTTATTGGCCTACAATCTTTAGAGATGTTAACGCTTATATCAAAACTTGTTATCGATGTCAATGAGTAGGCAATATTTCTAGGAGGAACGAGATACCCCTCAATTATGTGTTAGAAATTCAGATATTTTATGTTTGGAGATTAGATTTTATGGGAACATTTATATCATCTTTCAAAAATTTTTATATATCCTTAGCAGTAGACTATGTATCCAAATGAATAGAAGTTGTTGTTTTACCTCGATGTGATGCTCAAAGTATTGCAAAGTTTCTAAGAACAAACATATTTTGTAGATTTGGGATGCCGAGAGTAATCATAACTGACGGGGGAAGTCATTTTAGAAATAAAATAATGGAGAAGTTATTAAAGAGATATCATATTAACCATAGAATTGCTACTGCTTATCATCCTCAAACAAGTGGTTTGGCTGAATTATCCAATTGTGAAATTAAAAAAATATTGGAAAATCTGTAAATCTAACTAAAATGGATTGGTCAGCTAACTTGACTATGTTTTGTGGGCTTATTGGACTACATACAAAACTCCTATAGGAATTTCCCCATATAGGGTAATATTTGCGAAAGCATGTCACTTACCAGTTGAACTTGAGCATAAAGCATATTGGGCTATAAATGAATTTAATTACAATTTAAAAGATGCTGGTGAGAAAATGTTATTGCAATTAAATGAGCTTGAAGAGATAAGAACTAAATTTTATGAAAGTGCTAAGATTTATAAAGAAAAGATGAAGATGTGGCATGATCAGAGGATTTTTCCTAAAAATTTTCAGCCAGTGCAGCAAGTTTTGCTTAAAAATGCAAGTTTAACATTATTTCCAGGCAAACTTAAGTCCGGGTGGATGGGTCCATTTGTTGTGATAAAAGTTTATTCCTATGGAGCTGTGGATATCAAAGATCCTAAAATTGATAAAATATTCAAAGTGAATGGTCATATGCTGAAATCCTACTTTATAGATGACCAACTTAAATTAAATGATTTTTTGATGTTAGGTCAACCAGAATAAGCACTAGTTACGTCGAGATGACGACATTAAACCAAGCGCTGCCTAAATTGAGAGACAGGCGCCTAAGCGTCGAACCATTCACGCTTAAGTGTCGGTTCATGAAAACCAGTTTGCGAACGATTTTAAGTGAAAAATTGGTCCAAAAAATGCATTAACGCACCTTGTTGTCACCTTCAACCTTGGGTTTTCACGATTTTGGGACTATGGCACACCATATTTGAAGATTTCTTGGAGATTTAAGAAATAAATTCCTAGATTTGAGATCCTTGAGGTAAAAGCTTCACTTTTATACAAAAATTTTTGATTTTCACCATGTATTTTGAGTGCATTCATGAGCTACTCGAAAATCATTATTCATGGTGAAAATTTGAGAAAAATCTATGGAGAAGGCATAGATTTGTTAGTTTAAGTTTTTAGGAGTTTAGTTTAGTGTTTTGGAATTGAATTTGGAATTTATTTTGAATTGTATTCGTTTTTTATAAAATGACACCAAGAATGAAGAGAAGCACCATTTGATTTAAGTAAATTATCAATCTGAGAGCTCGGGATCGATATAGTGATGCACTGTAGTCGAGAAAGTTGATTCCTGGTGGTGTTTTAAAAGTCCGGGAGGAGCTGTTGAAGAGTTGATTATTTGCCGCTAGTGGGAGCAGTTCTATTATTTTTCTGTTGTTGCAGTGATTTTTGTTGTACGAGAGCTCTATGCTAATCTCATTGAAGCTGATGAAGAATGAGTCATTGTGAGGGGGAAGACAGTACCATTTTCTCCTGGGTAATTAATCAGTTTTATCAATTGCCCCCGAGTACTTTTTGTTTTTATTCAAACTATAATCCTACTGAGGAGGAGTTAGACGAGATTATTTCATCTTTGACTGATGGAAGAGGGCTTTAGAAGATCACAAATGAAAGAAGAGTAAACTTTTCTGCTTCAAAGTTGAATGCCACTACAAAGACATGGAATTATTTTATTTTTGCTCGTCTGCTGCCTACAAATCATTTGAGTGAAGTGACTCAAGATCGAGCAACCTTGAACTATTGCATTTAGTAGTTCAAGCCTATTGATATTCAAGCTCTGATTCATGGAGTTATTAGCAGTTCAGTCATCGCTGCTACTACTGCAGGTTTGGGATTTACATCATTGATCTTTTCTTTATGCGAGCAGGCTGGTGTTAGATTTGACAGCTTGGAGGAGATCTTACAGCCACTGAAGCCCATTACCAGTGTGAATGTGAAGTCATATTCACATCAATCTATTTTTGGCTGGAGGGGTGAATTCTCTAGTGTTTTTGCTGCTTCAACATCACGAGCCTCTACTTCACATGCTTCTACATCATGAGGTCAAACTTCTGGATCTGATTCTTAGTCACCGTTATTACAGAGGATTTTGAATAATGTCATTTAAACAAATGAAAAGGTATCAAACTTAGAACATTTTGCTGAGCATATGGATGGATATATGAAGAGACATAGTGATTATGATGGAGAATTCAACTTAGATATGGAAAACCTTATGAAAGGAAACCAAGATGTTGTATTTCCTCAGTACCCTAGATATCCACCATATGAGCCTGCAGCGGTTTGGCGTAGTGACGATAGTGATGAAGAGAGAGTGATGATAAATTTGGATCTGTGGTTCTATTTTAGGTTATTAGTTTATGTGTTATTATGAACTGTTGTTGGTACTAGTATTCTGCACTTTTGTTTTGTTTTTAGTTGTTATTGTTGAGACTGCTATGTTTTGTTTCGTACACCTACTATGATGTATTTGTGTTTTGTGAGTAGTTATTATGTTTAATGGTAGTAATTGTGATAATTGTGTCGTTTAATGTATTTAGTTAGTCTTTGTTGAACATAATTATAGAAATTAGGAAGGTTTAGAATCTAACTAACTTTTTACTTTAAAAAGCTGCATGTTTAAAATTTGTAATTTACTACCAGTTATTTTTCTTTATGTTGCAATCATGTATATTTGTTTTTTTTTATGTTATACTCCACTGCATAGAAGTCTGATGAATCTCTATATGTTAAGAAAATTAAAATTTGATCAATTTAAAATTTTTACTCTTGTTTTTAATTTTTGTACTTTCATATTTAGGATGTAAAAATTCCAACAAGCATGTTATTTTAAATTTTCATTCCTACTTATTTATTTATTATGCTAAAATATTTTATTTCTAATAAAAATTTAAGTTTGGGGGGGGGGATGAAAAATTTTCTAAAAAGAACTTAAAATTTTATTTGTTTTTAAATGTATTTCAAATAAATTGGATTTTGATTTGAAAAATGATTATATATATAATGTTATATTAGGGAAGTAAAATTTTGATTTTAAAAATGAGTAAGAGAATTTAGTTAGAATTTATAAGAATGAAGAAAAACTTAAAGTTAAATTTTTTTTAGTGTAGAAAATGCTAAATATAGTGTAACTATCTTTAGTAGGAAAAATTGTATTTTTGAAAAATTTAGAAATTTGACATTTTATTTTCAAAACTTAAAATTCTTTTATTGAAATTAATTTTTAAAACTATTATTATATTTTTAAGTGAAAGAAAAATATCAACTCTTGTTTTAGGAAATGAAGAGTGAAATTGAAAATCATTAAAGAACAATCTAGATATATTAATCCTTGCCTGAGAAAATGAAAAAGAAAATGAAAAAAAAAAAAGAAAAAGAAAAAGTTGAAAAAGGGAGGAGAAGCTTGAGGATTAGTGCCTAATCAAAAATTGGTTTCACCTCTGATCTTTTTAAAGTATAAGACTTGAGAAACTCTTAAGTTTAATGATACAATATAGTTAGTAAAATTATTCTTAAAGAAATTTTTAAATGGAGATTATAAAATGCTTAAACTCTATATTTGGAAAATCTACAATATTTTTGAATTAGATAGAAGTTGTATTTTCATCTTTCTTAACATTAAGAATTTCTAAACTTTAAGTTGGTCTCATTTACTGAATATCATATTTCTTAACATTAAAAATTTCTAAACTTTAAGTTGGTCTCATTTACTAATATTTTTTCTAAATTGAACTACTATATTTCAACATCAAAATTTTGGTAACTCCTAAAGAAACTCATATACATTATCTACTTATGTTGGCTTTTAAAGATTGAAAGGTCACTTGAGGACGAGTAACGACGTAAGTTTGGGAGATTTTGATACACCTAAAATATATAGTGTTTTTGTACACATTTTTATACTTATTTTTTAAGATATTGCGCTTTAATGAAAGGTATTTCTGTGTTTTTCTTTCATGTACAATCAAATGGATGAAAAATACTAAAAGGAGTAAAAAGAGTCAAATTTGGAGCAAAAATGAACTGGGGCGCCTAAGCGCCCAGGATCACCACCTAAGCGCCCAAGATCAGCGCCTAAGCGCCAGAGGAGCTACGCCTAAGCACCAGGTACCCCACACTTAAGCGCTAGAGGTAGTTATGAGATGAATTATTTAATTTGAATGGATTTTTAAGAGGTGTTTGAAGAAACCCTTGGTAAAAATGTGGGAAATAGCCCATTGACACGAAAATTCATTCAATTTGCTTTTGAGGAGACAACTTCTAGAAGATTCATTAAATAGAGACACCATTTTGAAGAGACACTAAGACACCCCTTGGATTTTTATAAGAAAAGACATACATTTTCCAAGAGAGGAGGCCAGCCACCCATCAAATTTACAACCATCATCAATCTAAGTCGCTGGTGCCGCCGACGGCCACTTTTCTTTTTATTTTATTTTGAGTATTTAATTTATATTGTGAGTGAAGGAAGAGAATTTAAAGGAACTTCAAGACATTTGATGGAGAGGATTTGAGATAAGTGTTTATATTTGTGATTACACTTGGTTTAATTTAGATTTCTTGTTTGTGTGCAAGATTTACACTTTTAAACTCATGTGTGGTTGTGTTTTCTCCATGGATTCTGAGTAGTTTTCTTTATCTTTTTTCTTAAAATGATAAGTGATTATGCGTTGAAAGGAAGTTGTGTGAAGTATTAGGTTTCATTATTGGAAGAAGTTGTGATGATTTGAAACCTTGCACTTCATTTACTTCTTGATTTGGTCAATTCAGATGTTAATACATGTTTTGAGAACATGTAAGATCTGAGATGATATTGTCTCAATCAACAAATGGTTAGAATCACATATTAATTTCATGGATGAGATGCAGTTCGTGGGTTTGAGCGCAAATAAATAGGGAAATAAACTTTTCAAGAGTGTAGAATTAGAGGACTTTAGAGTGACAGGCTAAAGCCTCTAATTTTATTTATAGTTTTAGGTTTTGAGACGAGATGTTAGCCCCCAGGTGGAGAGAGAAGAGGGAACTCTAGAGTTAGATTTAGTATATTCCTTGTCTAGCCGGTTTTCAAGACTATTCAAACTATATATTAGTCAATGTTTTTTATAGCATCTAAAGAATATTATTGCTCCTATTTGGCACAACACATTTAGAATACTTCCACAATAGAATTTCTCTACTTATTACTGATTCATGATAAGGAAAAAAAATATTTTCATTATATTACCTTCATCTTGCAAGTATTTAGTTAAGTTAATTAGTTCCTTGCTTTATTTTCATAAACCAAAAAATTACAAAAAAATTGAATTTGCATTCCTATTTTAACATATTAAGTTTAAGTAAGAATATTTTGCTGAGTAGATTTTTGTCATCTAAAATTTCTAAACTTTCTAGTTTTTAAAAGTGCGTATAACCATTTTCCCTGTGGGTTCAATATTCAGGACTTAATCAGAATGTCTTATATTACTTGATAAAGATATGTATACTTGCGTAGTATCTCATATTCAAAATTAAAATTGTATTCTTATTTGTTTCATAGTAGAAAACTTACCTAGCTTTTGCTTTGTATCAAGTTTTTGACTTTGTTGTAAATTAAGAATAATTTTTAAGAAAGTTAAATTATATAATCGCATACATCACATTTTACATCTATATAAATAGTCGGGATCAGCTACCACATACAAGGCACCTGAAACATTGCTATCAACAAATCAAGTACCCTCTTTCAATTATTTCTCAAATTCTCACTCAAACATCAAAGGAAGCATAAAACCCTGCCCCATATTTTTCATTTGAGGATATGACACTTGAAACATTGTTAACAATAAATCAAGCACCCTCTTTCATCCATTTCTCAAATTCTCACTCAAACATCCAATATAATATACCATAATTTTGAATTGAGACAATTACATAGAGGGCACCCGAAAAAATACTATGTACAAATTAAGCACCCTATTTTATTCATTTTTAAAATTCCAACTAAAAAATGAGAGGAGATAATGATAGAAGGTCATATTTTTCATTTCATCTGGTTACATACAAAGCACCCAAAACTTTGTTATCTACAAATCAGGCCCACTCCTTCATCTGTTCATTAAATTCCCACTCAAAAAATTAGTGGAGATAAGAACACCATTCAACCTTTTTCATTTTATAGCAAATTTCAAATCATAAAATCAAAAGAGATAAATCAAAAAGCCACAAATCACAAATATTACAAATTTTTCACAGTAAACTGCAAATGAGAAAGCCATTCCATCTAAATGAGGCATTTACAACAAGACACCCGAAACAATGCTATGTACAAATCAAGCACCCTATTTCATCTATTTTTCAAATTCCTACTAAAAAAGCAGAGGAGGTAATGATAGAAGGTCATCCCATATTTTTCATTTCATTCGGTTACATACAGAACACCCAAAAATTGCTATCTACAAATCAAGCACACTTTTTCAACCATTTATCAAATTTCCACTTAAAAAATAAGTGGAGATAAAAACATCATTCCACGTATTTTTTTAAATCACAAAATCAGAGGAGATAAATCAAAAAGCCACAAATCGAAAATATCAAACAATAAACTGCAAATGAGGAAGCCATTCTATAAAAAAATGAGCATAAAAATTATGTACAAAGCACAATAACCAGAGATAGGAGAGAATAGTGAGAAGAGAAAGGCAACAACTAGAGAGAGGCGCATGAAATGCTTGAGAGAAGAGCGAGAGAGAAATGAGAGAGAGAGGTATCTAGTGTTCACAAGAGAGATTAAGAGAGGCACGAGATCGAGAGAGGTACATGGGGTAGAAGAGACGCGAGAGAGGGAGCTGAGGGCAGCGGAGTAATAAATTAGTTAAGAAATGCGGGTCTCGTGGTCGAACCCGTGACTCGCATTTAACATAAATTTTTAATAACTGCTACTGCATTACGATTTCCAAGTGGCATTGTCAGTATTTTCAAAGCACGCCGCGCCAAATAAACTGCCTCAAATTGGCCCTAAGTTTGGTGATGCTGTCAGAAAACTATAGTATGATTATTTGAAAAAAAAAATAATAATCATTACTATAACTTTTTGAACAAAAATTCTTTCTTCATTAAATTCACAACTATTATTTCAAATAACTGAACATTACTCAAACAGACCCTTAGATCAAAATGTTAACGACTCGTTTGAAACAATGACTTTTCTTCTTTTCGTCGCAGAAAATGCACAAGAGAACATCCATAGTCGTTTGGGCAGTCAACTTCTCGAAGAATACTTGTCTTGTAACGACATTTATTGCTATTTTGGGATCACGTCATTTTAGCTCCGTTCTGTAGTTTTGAAGCACCGTTCCATTGTTTCAGAGAGGGAAATGACCAAAATACTCGCAAAAAAGAGTTGATTTTTCTGGTAAAGGTGAGTTTGAGAATTATTTATGTATACAATTTTAAATTAAATATCATTGAAACTATTGTTGGCTAATTAAAACTATTAGGGATATTTTAGTATTTTACCTTAAACCATAATATCATTTTAACGTTCAAACCATAATATCATTTTAACAACCATTGCTTTATACCACCATTTTCTTATGAAGTTGCTTTAAAATGACTTTTATAAAAGGAAATACTCTCTCAAACAAGTCTGAGGCTTCCTTTGAGATGACCTCCCTTTATAAAAGTTTCTTTAAAAGTAACTTCACAAGAAGTGACGACATAAACCCTAAAGTTGATTCTAGTGTTTGAATAAAAAAATGTGTTTTTTAACACTATTATTTTATAACCATTTTAATATAAAAGACTATAATATCATAATATTTTTAAAATTATTACGATCGTATTTAATATTGCTAAATTTTTTATAGAAAATAAAATTTAAAATCTAGTAAATTCGATAAATTTTAATTTATCAAATCTGAATGCTGCGAAATTCAGAACAATATTCCATTCAAATTGATTTCGCATTTTAGCATGTTATTTTAGAATTGAAGAGAAATTAATTTTAAAAGCTTTTAATATGAAGGATAAGATAACATCACAATAGTTTTTTAAATATTAAAAAAAATTGATATGCCCAAAATTAAAAAATAATTTTTTTTCCTAAAATCAATGGAATATTTATGTACATAAGACGTACGCAGCGCTGCGTACGTCAGAGATTATTCAGCGGGTACAGGGGGGTTATATCCGGGTTATACCTCCCTGTAACCTCCGTGCAAATATTACCCTAAGGAAAATATTTGTGTACATAAGACGTACGCAGCGCTGCATACATCCAGGGGTTATTCAGGGGGTACAGTGGGTTATATCGGGGTTATACCCCTCTGTAAACCCCATGTAACCTATTTGTAAACTACCTATAATCTACAAATGAGTTTCGCGCTTCTGTAGTTTCATGGGTACAAATAAGTTACACGGAGGTTACAAGAGAGTTACACGGAGGTTACATGGGGGTATAACCCGAATATAACCCCTCTGTACCCGCTGAATAACCCCTGACGTACGCAGTGCTGCGTACATCTTATGTACGCAAATATTTCCCATTTTTAGCCCTACATGACTCAGCCTCCAATGCCTTTCTCCTCCATTGAAAACTCCCCCTAAAATGCCCTCATATCATCCCATTTGTTTCACTTGTTTTTTCTTCTCATAGTGAGACCACTTGTCATAAATGACCATTAAATGCTTTCTCCGCTTTCTTTAATGGAGAAAGAAAAAAATTATGTTAGGATCTGCGTAGAAAAAGTGAAATGCTACAAGGGATAATACCGAAAATTGGTATGATGGATGACTAGGAGAAAAGCGAGAATATCCCAAGAAGAAAATCGAGGCAAAGCAGGTAAATCGTGGCAAAGATGCGTAGGACCTATGTTGAAGGATAATTTTCACATTTCAGCTTACCAAATGCAGAACATAGGGTTGAAAGTAAGGGCACATTCACATTCAAAATTTGCCAACAATAGGCGCTACGATGGGCAAAAAGTTGAGAGAATGTGTTCATCAAAATGCTTGCAATATCTCCGCTCTCTTTCCACCATAACGGAGTGGAGAAGTTCTCTCAAGCGAGGCTTGAGGCTTTATTTTAGATAGCGTCAAAAGCTGTGTTCGTCGAATCGGAGGAGGCCAACTGCAATTTGAAATGGCGAAATTTATCGTTCTTGCAAAAGAAATTCAGAAGGCATTCGCCTCCTGCTTCAACAATTTTTTTTCACGCGACGATGTTTTTTTCAACCAAACTAAATTTCACTGCATTCTCAATTACAACCTAAGGTTCTGTTTGTGAACACTTTCGACTTCCGTTTGGTTACACTGAACGCCTCCTCCCAAAGAAGTTTATGTTTGGTGACCGAGCATTTTCGGAACATCTCCAGATGTTGTATAACAAGAATGTTGAAATTTCACGCGTCACAAGAACTTTGAAATTTCACCGTCAACAACTTATGTTCTGCCACGTGATTTTTTATGAAGCATAAGGGGGCTGCAAGGAAGATTAAGTTAAATAAGATTTAGTAAATCCGATAAATTTGGATTTCTTACATTTTAATGTCATTAAATTCAAAATAATATTTAATTCAATTAAGATTAAATCCAGTTTAATCTATCGAGGTTTTTGACATAAATCTATTTGAAATATTTTTTCCTGCGCTCAATCCCTTAAATCCAACTAATAAGTGGATTTAGTAAATCTAAATTTAATAAATGAACCAAAAAAATGGGATTTCACATAACGACAGATTTATCTAACCTACTTATTGTGTTTAACTGGATTTACGTTAAATTTAACTTAAATCCTCTTTAAAGTACCATACCAAATGCCCCCAAGATTTAGTTTGGCTAAGCTTTTCCTTTTTTAAAATTTTGTTTAAAATGAGCTTTTTTAAAAAAATGGTGTTTTATCATTCTACTTTTTAAAGTTGATGTATTGTTTGGATGTACACTTTGAGAAAGGGAATGGAAGGAAGCAAGGGCGAAGAGATATTCAATGACATTCTCAACATGATCGATGAAGCTGCCCATAGCAATCTTCTCATCTCTTTTATCCTTCCAAATCATTTTTGTGCCCTATCCACAGTGAGGCTTTCCTACATAGGGAAGCGACAAAGCTATTTGGTTCCTGGGCTGATAGAAGCTCTATGAGATCGGATGATTTGGCCAAGGAATGCATGAAAGTTGAACAAAAGCAGAGAAACATGAGTTAAAAATGGAGTGGGCAACGAAATAATGAAAGTGAAGCAAGGTTAATTTTAACATTTTGATTTACCAAAAATCGGAACGGAGCAAAAAAAAAAAAACTTTGTTGAGTTTGCCATCGGGAAATGCCACTCTGGCTTAGCGCATATTACGTCAGGACTCCAAATGTAGAGATAAGTTTGAATTCCAAAAGTCGCTATATTATAGGAATATCCCGCTATATTTCAGAAATATTCCATTAACGTTATTTGTAAAAAATAAAGTGTTATTCGAGATTTATGTGGTGTTATTCGATTATTTTGCGATGTTATTGCAATATTCCCCCGTGTTACTTGATTTGTGACTGTGTTTTCGACATATTCACCATATTATTTCAATTTCCACTATGTTATTAGAATAACACAACCCAAATCAAGTAACACGTGAGAATATTCCAATAACATTTCATTTTCCACAAGTAACGCGGATGAAATATTTCTATAACTCAGCGGAATTTTTATAACACAATGACTATTATAATACAGTCAGCCTAAAAATTTCTGCAAAATATGAAGCCTAACCCAACATGATCATAGAGCACTTTTTAGTTATTTTTTTTTATTTTTTTTTGTTTATTATGTGATTTTAAATGTTGTATATGTAAATATAAGTAGGTAAATATATAATACTCCCGATTATTATTATTATTATTAGTTTGGTGTCGGTTTAGCTACCCAACAACAATGGCGTTTAGCGCGTAGATACCGCGCGTCATTTTCCGCTTCCTCCTCATATAGTTAANGTAGTTCAAAAATGGCATTCACTTAGATATCTTATAACATCCATCCTATAACACTCATTATCTTTACCTTTTTCAGAGTATTTCATTGATTTTGAAATGTTAAAAGTAACAGTTTTATCATTGACGCACATTGTTAAGTCCCCTTTTTGCGCATATATCATTGCTCTTCCTGTGGCTGGGAAAGGTCTCCCCAAACACGCGCATTGTTAAATCTCCTTTTTTTCACATCATCATTGCTCTTCCTGTGGCTAAGAAAGGTCTCCTCAAAATGATAGGTATCATCTTCCTCCATATCTAACACAATGAAATCAACAGGAAAGATAAATTGATCCACTTTCACTAAGACATATTCTATAACTCCTTTAGGGTATGTTATCGAACGATCTCCTAACTGCAGAGTTATAGTAGTAGAGGTTATTTCTCCTAATCATAATCTTTTAAATATTTATAATGGCATAAGTTAATGCTTGCACCTAAATCACATAAAGCTTTCCCATAAAATCTGTCTCCTTTTGCACATAGAATTGTAAAGCTACCAAGATCTTTAAGCTTTTCAGGAAGCATCTTCTGAATTATCACATTGCACTCCTCATTAAGTGCAACAGTTTCATTATCTTCAAACTCCCTTCTCATGTTAAGAATATCCTTCATAAACTTTACATAGCTTAGCATTTGTTCTAAGGCTTCAGCAAATGGAATTTTAATTGTAAGCTTCTTGAATATTTCCAAAAACTTTGAAAATTGTTTATCCAACATTTGCTGACAAAGTCTCTGAGGAAATGGAGGTGGTGGTTTTTCCAAATTAATTTTTATTGGAGAAATAAGTCTGTCAAAATCTTTTGGAGTGCCCTCTTTTGATTCTTCAATTTCTTCTCTCTCTACTTCAATTTCTTTTTGAACCATACCTTCCAACTTTCTTTCGCTTCTAAGTTGAACGGCTTTTACTAGTTCTTTATTTTGGTTTTTTAGATTTGATTCAATATTACTAGGAAGTGTTCCTTAGGATCTATTACTTGATGAATTTGTTATTTGCCCAATTTGATTCTCAATATATCTAATTGTAGCTCCTTGACTTTGTAAATCATTTCTCATTTGTAACACCATTTCTTTTATAGACAACTTCTTCTCCTTGAACTGTGTATTATTGAAACTTAGAGGATAAGTAGATCTATAATTATTATTCCCTTGGTTGTTCTAGTTTCCTAATGGGTTTCCTTAGTTGTTCCTCATTACTGATTATTACCACCCGAATTGTTATTCTAGTTAAAGTTGGGTTGGTTCTTCCAACCTGGGTTATATTAATTTGAATATGGTTTATTCTGGTTATTATTTAAATCATTCAAAGTCTCTAATGATGCTTGAGAATCTACCATTTAGCTTAATGATATCTCTTCATTCATGGAAATTGGTGGAGAAAAATTTATTCCAAATTGGTCTAACTTCCTTGAAATTGCAGCAACTTAATTTGCAAACATAATAAATGCATCAGTTTCATGAATATTGGCTACTTTCTTAGGATTCACCCTCTCCGAAGGCCATTGAAAATTATTGGTAGTTATTTCTTCAATTAAAGAATAAGTGTCATGAAATGATTTTGACATCAATGAACCACCAGCAGTGGCATCGATAATTGATGTAAGAGATCCAAATAATCCATTATAAAAAGTTTGCATTCTTAACCAATCTGGTATAGCATGGTGGGACACTTTCTTAAGAGTTCTTCAAATCTTTTCCATGCTTCATAAATAGATTCCCCTTCAAACTGATTAAAAGATGTAACGTCATTTCTAAGCTTTGGCACTTCATAAATAGATTCCCCTTCAAACTGATTAAAAGATGTAATATCATTTCTAAGCTTCCCAGCAGATAGATTCCCCTTCAAACTGATTAAAAGATGTAATATCATTTCTAAGCTTCGCAGTTTTTGATGGTGGAAAATATTTAGCAAGGAATTTTTTTGCTAAATCACCCCAAGTTCTGATAGATCCAGGTGCTAACGAATTCAACCACATCTTAGCTTTATCTCTTAAAGGTCTAAACTCTTAATGAATTTCAGCATTTTGATTATTTTGGTCTGCCATTTCTGTAATTTTTTTTTATTTTCAAAATTTATAATTTGTTTGGTTTTTCTAATTTTTCTAATAGTTCTTTCTAATTCAAAATCGTAGGGCACTAATCCTTCAGAACCTGAACTACGCATACACTAACATATAAAAAAATAAAATAAAATAAGCAAAACAAAAGAAGATAATATAAAATAACTTAAAGTTTAAATAAGACTTTCTAAAAATAGAAATTTGCTTTTAAAATCAATTTCTCCCCGGTAATGGCGCCAAAAACATGATCCCTGAAT
>JXCR01140630.1:46982-66995 GCA_002079205.1 Phalaenopsis hybrid cultivar | reverse complement strand
CTATATATATATATATATATATATATATATATATTGGGATACTACACAAGTATACGTATCGTTATCAAGTAATATAGGACTTTTTGATTAAGACCTAAATATTGAACCCATAAGGAGAATGCGCAATATGCACTATTGAACAGTAAACTTTATATTTTTAATAAAAAGATAATTATCTAAACTAAAAATAATTTTTGCAGTAATGAAAATTTATAAATTTTTTTATTTTTAATATTTTGATAGAACAATAATTATTTAAAAAGATAACTAGAGTTTTTGTAGAAGAAGAGCACTAAATATAAAAATATATTTCTTCTTGTTATGAATCAGTAATAAGTATAAGAATTCTATTGTGGAAGTATGCAAACTATGTTGTGCCAAATAGGAGGAATAATATTTTTTACCCTCACTAGAGATGCAATAAAGAACATTGGCTAATTTAAAGTTTGAATAGTTCTAAAGACCTGCTAGGTAGGGAAGATATTAGCTCTCACTCTAGAGGTCCCTCGATTTCCTCCACCTGGGGGCTAACATCTTGTATCGGAACTAAAAACAATAAACCAAGTTGGGGGCTTTAACATGTGACTTTTAAGTATTCTAACTCTACACCCTTCAATGAATATTTTCTTATTTATTTGCACTAAATTATAGGAACTACATTCTCATTCATACAAGCTCATGTGATTTTTTCAATTGTTAACTTAGAAAATACCAGCCTGAGAAAATACCAGCCTGGTTCTTAAATGTTCTCACACAAATTTTAACATTTAGATTGGCTAAATCAAGGAGTAAATGTAGTGCATGGATTTAAATCATCACAAATTCTTCTCATTAAAGATCAATACTCTCCACAACTTCCATCCAAACTTTAATTACTTATCATTTTAAGGAAAAAATAAAGAAAACTACTCAGAATACATTGGATTGGACAAATCAAGAAGTAAATGAAGTGCATGGATTTAAATCATCACAACTTCTTCCAACTGATCAATACTTTCCACAACTTCCATCCAAAACTTAATTACTTATCATTTTAAGAAGAAAGATCAATAAAACTACTCAAAACCCATGGAGAAAACAAAACCACACTATAGTTTAAAAGAAGAAATCATTGTCAAACCAACAATAAGTCTCAATTAAAATCAAAAGTAGTCTCAAAACAAAAAGATAAAAACATATATCAAGTCCTCCACCAAACTCTTGAAGTTCTTTTGATTCTCTTTTGTATACAATCACTCAATATAAAATAACAAAAAGGATAAAATAAAAACAAAATTGGTGCTTGAAATCTCTCCGAACTAACTCCCCAAATGAGAACTTTCAAAACTTTCCAATACTTTGAAAACTCTTTTCTAGGTCTTCTCTTCTTTCTTTTATAATTTTCCAAAAAGTTTCTTGGTTTCTCTTCAAAATATTTCTAGATTTGATCTATTTCCCCAAGAGATGCATCCTTTCATGATAATTTTTGTACATGTTGGTTATAACCACCTATTAAGCCAATGGGTTCCTCAAAAACCTCTTAAAAATTCATAGAAATCAAATTTACTCATCCAATAACTGCCACTGGTGCTTAAGTGCGGGGCCTCTAGCGCTTAGGTGCGGCCTTCTCTGTTTAACCGGAGCTTAAGTGTTGGATCTAGCGCTTAGGTGTAAAAACTCTTTTGCACATTTTTCACATTTTTGCTCCAAATTTGATCCTTCTTCACTCCTTTAAGCATTTTTCACCCTTTTTACCTGTATCTGCCCAAAAAAACACAAAAATACCTTCCATTAAAGCACAATATCTCAAAAATTGATATAAAAATGTGTCTAAAAACACTATATATTTTAGGTGTATCACTTCCCAAGTGGAACTAGAAGGCATTGCAAGTAGGCAAAGCTTTTATTGATTTATGAGATTATCTGGTAAATTTGACATTTTTTTTAAATGTCCTTCTTCATGCGAGGGGATACTGCACACCACACTCATTTGAGTAACTCGCCAACTGAACAACCTTCTTTGGCAGCTAGCTTATGAAAAACTGAACTAACTCGGGTGATAAGAGTAGGCATCTTTTTCTCTCCACCATGTCCATCAAGTGATGGTAAAGTAACGGCGATCTTTTGAATCGTACCCATTTGTATCCATTAAGGGATGGAACCTACCCCCTTACAGAAGTGGATAGAGCTCGACAATCCTGACTGCTCCTGATGACGAGCATCATCAACATATACTTCCTTGGAAATCTGGGCTTCAGTAGCCTTTTGAACCTTCCAGCTCTGGTTTCTCCTTTGGGTTTGAGTTAATAGTACAGTCCTCGAATTTGATCCAATTTTAAATACTGACAGTGGGACAACCAATTCTTCAGTCGGGTCTTCAACGATCATAACTTATTTTCCCTTAGCAGAAGCGGGAGCAGCACGCATGGTAGGTGTCGTGGCGGCACTAGTCTTAACCTTCTTGTAAGAAGGGAAGTCTTTAGGGCAGTTCAGATTGAACTCAGCAGACGGTTCTTGAATATCTGGAGTTGTGACCTTCATTATGACAAATGGGCTTTCCCGAGAACGACCTCGAGATCTTTAAATCTTACTTTACTTGATGGTAGGAGCGACATTGCGGCCATCACGGCTCGTCGACAGGTTGCAGGAGAAAGTGAGAGTTGGAATTGCCATTACAGCAGCTTCAAAAAAGGAAGCTCTTGGGTTAGCTATTAAACCAATACCTCGTAATCTTAGTGCGAGCACTAAAAATTAATAGAGGTCGATCTGTAGACCAGATAATTCTTTATTTAATTTGTGAAAATTTTAAAATTTAGTAAAAATAGTTTGAAAGTAGAAAGATTTAATTAATATAAGGGAAATTAAAGAGAACGCACAGCACGACACAATCCAATTTAACTTGAAAAATAGCAAATCAAGCTCGAATGGGAAAAAAGTGAAGTTTAGGACCCAGTGCGGGACCAACTTAACAATGTACAACGCCCGAGTGGAACTGGTTTAGCAACACACCTATTGAGGGTCCAACCCCACAAAGATTAAAAAGTCCTTAATGGACAGCTGAACCTCTCCATTCAAAGGATGGTTGAACCGACGGTCCTGAAGTCTAAGAGAGTTGACCGTACTTTCCCAAGATAGAAATGGTTAGACCATGTCAACAGAAGAAGGGTAATTTGATTCATGAGGGACATGAACGCATTACCGATGTATGAGGATAATATTCCCTGATTTAAATTGAGAGAGAAGATAATCCCCAACAGAGTCACCAGGAGTTTTCGACACTATTTTAGGTAAAGGAGTTGCCCGTTGGAAGCTGTCAGTTGTCAGAATCANTCAACTCAAGTTCTGGAGGTTTTTCAATTGATGGACAAAATGATTTATCTTTGTCTATCGTATCCAAAATTTTAAAACTTTCTTGAACATAGTTTGAATCTTCCTTAAAAAATTCTTCACATCGATCTAATTCCTTTTCTTGCTCATGTTCTAAATCTTTTTCTTCCAATTTTTCTTCATAAATTATTTTGAAATGACATTCACTTAGATATCTTATAACATCCATCCTATAACATTTATCATCCTTACCTTTTGCAGGATATTTGATTGATCTTAAAATATTGAAAGTAAAAGTTTGATCATTGACGTGCATTGTTAATTCCCCTTTCTGCACATCTATCATTGCTCTTACTGTGGCTGGGAAAGGTCTCCCCAAAAGGATAGGTATCTCTT
This sequence comes from Phalaenopsis hybrid cultivar, assembly GCA_002079205.1. Classification (NCBI taxonomy): domain Eukaryota; kingdom Viridiplantae; phylum Streptophyta; class Magnoliopsida; order Asparagales; family Orchidaceae; genus Phalaenopsis; species Phalaenopsis hybrid cultivar. Next base: position 63,293 of record JXCR01140630.1, on the reverse strand, counting down.
TATCGTCCTCCATATATAGCACAATGAAATCAACAGGAAAGATAAATTGATCCACTTTCAGTAGGACATGTTCTATAACTCCTTTAATGTATGTTATCAAATGATCTGCTAGCTACAGAGTTACAGTAGTAGGGGTAATTTCTCCTAATTCTAATCTTTTGNATGTTCAGGAAGTAATTTCAACTCAAGTTCTGAAGGTTTTTCAATAGATGGACAAAATGATTTATCTTTGTCCATCATGTCCAAAATTTAAAAACTTTCTTGAACACAACTTGAATCTTCCTTAAGAAGGTTTACACATTTATCTAATTCCTCCTCTTGCTCGTGTTCCAAATTTTTTTCTTAAGATTTTTCTTCATAAGTAGTCTTGAAACGACATTTGCTCGGATATCTTGTAACATCCATTCTATGGCATTCATCATCGTTACCTTTTGCAGAGTATTTCATTGATTTTTAAATGTTAAAAGTAACAATTTGATCATTGACCCACATTGTTAATTCTCATTTCTGCACATCTATCATTGCTCTTCCTGTGGCTAGGAAAGGTCTCCCTAAAATGATAGGTATCTCTTTATCTTCCTCTATATCTAGCACAATGAAATCAATAAGAAAGATAAATTGATCCACTTTCACTAGGACATCTTCTATAACTCCTTTAGGATATGTTTGAACGATCTGCTAACTGCAAAGTTACAGTAGTAGAGGTTATTTCTCTTAATAAAAATCTTTTAAATATTGATAATGGCATAAGGTTAATGCTTGCACCTAAATCACATAACGCTTTGCATAAAATTTGTCTCCTATTGCACATGAATTTGTAAAACTACCAGGATCTTTAAGCTTTTTAGGAAGTTTGCGAATATATACTAACTCCTCATTAAGTGCAACGCTCTCATTATCTTCAAACTTCCTTTTCTGTTGAGAATATCCTTCATAAACTTTACATAGCTTGACTCGTTATCTTCAAACTTCCTTTTCCTGTTGAGAATATCCTTCATAAACTTTACATAACTTGGCATTTGTTCTAAGGCTTCAGCAAATGGAAAATTGATTGTAAGCTTCTTAAATATTTCTAGAAATTTTGAAAATTGCTTATCCAACTTCTGTTGTCGAAGTCTCTGAGGAAGTGGAGGTGGTGGTTTTTCTAAATTAATTTTCGGCAAAGAAATAGGTCTTTCAGAATTTTTCGGAGCGTCTTCTTTTGATTCTTCAATTTCTTCTCTCTCTACTTCAATTTCTTTTTGAATCCTACCTTCCAACTCTCTTTCGCTTTTAAGTTGTATGGCTTTAACTTTTTCTTTATTCTGGTCTTTTGGATTTGATTCAGTATTACTAGGAAGTGTTCCTTGGGATCTATTACTTAATGAACTTGCAATTTGCCCGAGTTGATTCTCAATATTTCTAATTGTAGCTCCTTGAATTTGTAATTGATTACCCATTTGTAACACCACTTCTTCTATAGACAACTTCTTATCCTTGAATTATGTATTATTGTTGACACATAGAGGATAAGTACATCTATAATTATTATTTCCTTGGTTGTTCTAGTTTCCCAATGGGTTTCTTTGGTTGTTCCCCCATTGCTGATTATTACCACCCGAATTGTTATTCTAGTTAAAGTTGGGATGGTTCTTCCAACCTGGGTTATAATAATTGGAATATGGGTTATTTTGCTTATTATTTATGACATTCAAAGTTTCTAATGATGCTTGAGAATCTATCATTTGGCCTAATGAATTCTCTTCAATCATGGAAATTGGTTGAGAAAAAATCATTCCAAATTTGTCTAACTTCCTTAAAATTGCAGCAACTTGATTTGCTAACATAGTAAATACATCAGTTTCATGAATATTGTCTACTTTCTTTAGATTTTCCCTCTCAAAAGGCCATTGAAAATTATTGATAGTCATTTCGTCAATTAAAGCATAAGCGTCATGAAATGATTTTGACATCAATGAACCATCAACAGCGGCATCAATAATAAATCTAAGATAACCAATTAATGAATTATAAAAGGTTTGAATTATTAACCAATCTGGTATAGCATGGTGCAGACACTTTCTTAAAAGTTCTTTAAATTGTTCACATGCTTCATAAATAGATTCCCCTTCAAACTGATTAAATGATGTAATATCATTTCTAAGCTTCGCAGTTTTTTATGGTGAAAAATATTTAACAAGGAATTTTTGTGTTAAATCACCCCAAGTTCTGATAGATCCAATTCCTAATGAATTCAACCACATCTTAGCTTTATCTCTCAGTGAGAAAGAAAATAACCTGTCTTATGGCATCATCTGAAACACCATCATATTTAAATGTAACACACATAAAATTGGTAAGATGTAAATTTGGATCTTCAGTTGGTGATCTCCCAAACTGATTATTTGATACTATTTGGATAATAGCAGGTTTAAGCTCAAATGAATTAGCCACTACAGTAGATTTTTGAATACTACAATATAAGACAAATATGAATTAGCCACTACAGTAGGTTTTTGAATACTACAATGAAGTTCATCTACATTAGGGTTGACATAATCTCTTAAAGGTCTAAACTCTTGATGAATTTTAGCATTTTTATTATTTTGGTTTGCTATTTTTTGTAATTTTTTTGGAATTTTCAAGATTTTCAATTTCTTTGGTTTTTCTGATTTTTCTAATAGTTCTTTCTAATTCAGAATCGTTGGGCACTAGTCATTCAGAACCTGAACTATGCATACACTAACATAAAGTAAAATAAAATAAAATATAACTTTCAAAATAAGATACAATATTTAAAGTTTAAAGAAGACTTTCTAAAAATAAAAATTTACTTAGTTTTCCTCTCCAACAACGACACCAAAAACTTGATACACTTATGCTTAATGCTGATGCACGGTATAGTAATAGTTCTGATGGTATTTTTCACTTATATTTCCTTATTTTGCAACAAAACCAAGAACTTGATCCTGAAAAAAAATTAGAATTTAATTTTTTAATTTATATATATTTATATTAGGATACTACGCAAGTATACGTATCGTTATCAAGTAATATATGACTTTTTGATTAAGACCTGACTATCGAATCAACAGGGAAGATTATGCAATATGCACCTTTTAGAAAATTTTTCTATTTTTAAAAAGAATATTTACTAAAACTAAAATGATTTTTGCAAGAATTTAAAATTTAAATATTTTCAGTATTTTTGATATTTTAACGAAACAGTAATAACTTAAAAAGATAACTAAAGTTTTTGTAGAAGAAAAAAACTTAATATGAAAATATCTTTCTTCTTATCATGAATCAGTAATAAGTATATGAGTTCTATTGTGGAAGTATGCAAATTTTGTTGTGCCAAATAGGAGCAATTATATTCTTTACTCTTACTAGAGATGATATAAAGAATATTGGCTAATTTAAAGTTTGAATAGTTCTAAAGACCGGCTAGGCAGGGAAGATACTGGCTCTCACTTTAGAGTTCTCTTGATTCCCTCCACCTGGGGGCTAACATTCTCGTATCAGAACCTAAAACAATAAACCAAGTGGGGGCTTTAAACTGTCACTTTAAAGTCCTGTAACTCTACACCCATCAATAAATATTTCCCTATTTATTTGCACTCAATCATATAAACTACATTCTCATTCATACAATCTCATGTGATTCCTTCCAATTGTTGACTGAGATAATACAAGCCCAGTTCTTACATGTTCTCACAATAAATTTTAACGTATGGATTGGCCAAATCAAGAAGTAAATGAAGTGCATGGATTAAAATCATCACAACTTTCATTAAAGATCAATACTCTCCACAACTTCCATCCAAACTTTAATTACTTATCATTTTAAGGAAAAAATAAAGAAAACTACTCAGAATACATTGGATTGGACAAATCAAGAAGTAAATGAAGTGCATGGATTTAAATCATCACAACTTCTTCCAACTCCAATACTCTCCATAACTTCCATCCAAAACTTAATTACTTATCATTTTAAGAAGAAAGATAAATAAAACTACTAAGAATCCATGAAGAAAATAAAACCACACTTTAGTTTAGAAGAAGAAATAATTAAAACCAACAACAAGTCTCGATTAAAATCAAAAGTAGTCTAAAACAAAAAGATAAAAACTTATTTCAAGTTCTCCACCAAACTCTTGAAGTTTCTTAGAATCTCTTTTCTTTTACAATCACTCAAAACAAAATAACAAAAGGATAAAATAAATAAAAAAAGGTTGCTAAAAATATCTCCAAACTAACTCCCTAGAAAAGAACTTTCAAAAACCTCTTTGAAATTCATTAAAATCGATTTTACTCATCTAGTAACTGCTAGTGGCGCTTAAGCGCGGGGTCTCAGTGCTTAGGTGCGACTTTCTCTATTTAACTGACGCTTAAGAGTCGGATCTAGCGCTTAGGCGCCAAAACTCTTTTGCACAATTTTTCACATTTTTTCTCCAAATTTCATCCTTTTTACTCATTTAAGCATTTTTTTCATTTTTACTTGTATTTGCAAGAAAAAAACAAAAATACCTTCCATTAAAGCGCAATATCTCAAAAATAGGTATAAAAATGTGTATAAAAATACTATATATTTTAGGTGTATCCAAAGGCTCCATTTGATTCAAGTAAATTTGTCAGTTTGAGAGAACATGATTGATACAGTGATGCACTGCAGTCGAGAAAGTTGATTCCTGAGTGGTGTTTTAAAATTCCGGGAGGAGCTGTTGAAGAGTTGATTATTCGCTGCCAGTGTGAGCAGTTCTATTATTTTTCTATTGTTGCAGTGATTTATGTTGTACAGGAGTTCTATGCAAATCTCACTGAAGCTGATGAAGGAGTCATGGTGAGGGAGAAGACTGTACCGTTTTCTTCTAAGGTAATTAATCAGTTTTATCAATTGCCCCCCGAGTACTTTGTGTTTTTATTCAAACTATAGTCCTACTGAGGAGGAGTTAGACGAGATTATTTTATGTTTGACTCATGGAAGAGGGCTTTAGAAGATCACAAATGAAAGAGGAGTAAGCTTTTCTACTTCAAAGTTGAATGTCGCTGCAAAGGCATGACATTATTTTATTTTTGCCCATCTGCTGCCTACAAATCATTTGAGTGAAATGACTCGAGATCGAGCAACCTTGAACTATTGCATTTAGTAGTTCAAGCCTATTGATATTGAAGCTCTGATTCATGGAGTTATTATCAGTTCAGTCATCGCTGCTACTACTGCAGGTTTGGGATTTGCATCCTTGATCTTTTCTTTATGCGAGTAGGCTGGTGTTAAATTTGACAACATTGAGGAGATCTTACAGCCATTGAAGCTCATTATCAGTGTGAATGTGAAGTCTTATTCACATCAATCTATTTTTGGTTGGAGTGGTGAATTCTCCAGTAGTTTTGCTGCTTTGACGTCACGAGCCTCTACTTCACATGCTTCTACATCACGAGGTCAAACTTCTGGATCTGATTATTAGTCACTGTTATTACAGAGGATTTTGAATAATGTCATTTAAACAAATGAAAAGGTATCAAACTTAGAACATTTTGCTGAGCATATGGATGGGTATATGAAGAGATGTAGTGATTATGATGGAGAATTCAACTTAGTTATGGAAAACCTTATAAGAGGTAACCAAGATGTTGTATTTCCTCAGTACCTTAGATATCCACCATATGAGCCTGCAGCTGTTTGGCGTAGTGACGATAGTGGTGAAGAAGAGAGTGATGATTAATTTGTATCTGTAGTTCTATTTTAGGTTTTTAGTTTATGTGTTATTATGAACTGTTGTTGGTACTAGTATTCCGTACTTTTGTTTTGTTTTTAGTTGTTATTGTTGAGACTGTTATGTTTTGTTTCGTACACCTACTATGATGTATTTGTGTTTTGTAAGTATTTTTTTTTGTTTAATGGTAGTAATTGTGATAATTGTGTTGTTTAATGTATTTAGTTAGTCTTTGTTGAACATAATTATAGAAATTAGGAAGGTTTAGAATCTAACTAACTTTTTACTTTAAAAAGCTGCATGTTTAAAATATTCAATTTTCTACAAGTTATTTCTCTTTATGTTCTAATCATGTATGTTTGTTAGTGTGTTTGTTTACTTTTATGTTATCCTACACTGCATAGAAGTCTGATAAATCTCTATATGTTAAGAAAATTAAAATTTGATCAATTTAAAAATTTTAGTCCTGTTTTAATTTTTATACTTGCATATTTAGGATGTAAAAATTCCAATAAGCATGTTATTTTAAATTTTCATTCATGCTTATTTATTTATGATGCTAAAATATTTTATTTCTAATAAAAATTTAAGTTTGGTGGGGGTGAAAATTTTTCTAAAAAGAACTTAAAAGTTTATTTGTTTTCAAATGTATTTCAAATAAATTTGATTTTGATTTTAAAAATCATTATATATATGATGTTCTATTAGGGAAGTAAAATTTTGATTTTAAAAATGAGTAAGAGACTTTAGTTAAAATTTATGGTAATGAAGAAAAACTTAAAGTTAAATTTTTTTTTTAGTGTGGAAAATGCTAAATATAGTGTAACTATCTTTAGTAGGAAAAATTGTATTTTTGAAAAATTTAGAAATTTAGACCTTTTATTTTCAAAACTTAAAATTATTTTATTGAAATTAAATTTTAAAACTATTATTATGTTTTTAAGTGAAAGAAAAATATCAACTCTTTGTTTTAGGAAATGAAGAGTAAAATTCAAAACCATTAAAGGTCTATCTAGATATAGTAATCCTTGCCTGAGACAAAGAAAAAGAAAAAGAAAAAAGAAAAAAGAAAAAGTTGAAAAAGGGAGGAGAAGCTTGAGCATTAGTGCCTAATCAAAAATTGGTTTCACATTTGATCTTTTTAAAGTATAAGACTTGAGAAACTCTTAAGCTTAAGGATACAATATAGTGAGTAAAATTATGCTTAATAAAATTTTTTTAGTGGATATGATAAAATGCCTAAACTATATTTGGAAAATCTACAATATTTTTGAATTAGGTAGAAATTCATATATTCATATTTCTTAACATTAAAAATTTCTAAACTTTAAGTTTGTCTCATTTACTAATAATTTTTCTAAATTGAACTACTATATTTCTACATCAAAATTTTGGTAACGCCTAAAGAAACTCATATACATTATCTACTTATGCTGGTTTTTAAAGATTGAAAGGTCACTTGAGGACAAGTAGCATCTTAAGTTTGGGAGATTTTGATACACCTAAAATATATAGTGTTTTTATACATATTTTTATACTTTTTTTGAGATATTGTGCTTTAATAAAAGGTATTTGTGTGTTTTTCTTTCATGTACAATCAAATGGATGAAAAATGCTAAAAGGAGTAAAAAGTTTCAAATTTGGAGCAAAAATGAACTGAGGCATCTAAGTGTCCAAGATCAGCGCCTAAGCGTCAGAGTAGCTGGGCTTAAGCGCCAGGTACCCCGCGCTTAAGCGCCAGAGGTAGTTATGAGAAGAATTATTTAATTTGAACAGATTTTTAAGAGGTGTTTGAAGCAACCCTCGGTAAAAACGTGGGAAATAACCCATGAACACAAAAATTTATTCAATTAGCTTTTGAGGAGGCACCTTCTAGAAGATTCATTAAATTGAGATACCATTTTGAAGAGACACCAAGACACCCCTTGAATTTTTATATGAAAAGACTTAGATTTTCCAAGAGAGGAGGCCAACCACCCATCAAATTTATAGCCATCATCAATCTAAGTCGCCGCCGCTGTTGCTAACCACTTTTCTTTTTATTTTATTTTGAGTATTTGGTTTGTATTGTGAGTGAAGGAAGAGAATTTAAAAGAACTTCAAGACATTTGGTGGATAGAATTTGAGATAAGTGTTTATATTTGTGATTACACATGGTTTTAATTTAGATTTCTTGTTTGCGTGCAAGATTTTTTACTTTTAAAATCATATGTGGTTTTGATTTCTTCATGGATTCTGAGTGGTTTTCTTTATCTTTTTCCTTAAAATGATAAGTGATTAAGTGTTGAAAGGAAGTTGTGTGAAGTATTAGGCTTCATTGTTGGAGAAAGTTGTGATGATTTGAAACCTTACATTTCATTTACTTCTTGATTTGACCAATTAAGATGTTAATATCTGTTTTGAGAACATATAAGATCTGAGATTGTATTGTCTCACTCAACAAATGGTTAGAATCACATATTGATTTCATGGATGAGAATGTAGTTCGTGGGGTTGAGCACAAATAAATAGGAAAATAAACTTTTCAAGAGTGTAGAATTAGAAGAATTTAGAGTGATAGGCTAAAGCCCCTAATTTGATTTATAGTTTTAGGTTTTGAGATGAGATGTTAGTCCCCAGGTGGAGGGAGAAGAGTGAACTATAGAGTGAGAGTTAGTATCTTCCATGCCTAGTTGGTCTTCAAGACTATTCAAAGTATAGATTACCAATGTTCCTTATAACATCTCTAGTAAGAGTAAAGAATATTATTGTTCCTATTTGGCACAACACATTTAAAATACTTTTACAATAGAATTTCTCAACTTATTACTGATTCATGATAAGGAAAAAAAATATTTTCATTATATCACATTCATCTTGCAAGTATTTAGTTAAGTTAATTAGTTTCTTATTTTATTTTCATAAACCAAAAAATTACAAAAAAATTGAATTTGCATTCCTATTTTAGCATCTTAAGTTTAAGCAAGAATATTTTATTGAGTAGATTTTTGTCTTCTAAAATTTCTAAACTTTCTAATTTTCTAAAGTGCATATAGCCATTTTGCCTGTGGGTTCGATATTCGGAACTTAATCAGAAAGTCTTATATTACTTTATAATGATACGTATACTTGCGTAGTATCCCATATTTAAAATTAAAATTGTATTCTTATTTGTTTCATAGTAGAAAACTTACCTAATTTTTGCTTTGTATCAAGTTTTTGACTTTGTTGCAAATTAAGAATAACTTTTAAGGAAGTTAAAGTATACAATCACATACATCGCATTTTACATCTATATAAAAATTCGGGATCAACTACCACATACAAGACACCCGAAACATTGCTATCAATAGGGCTGTCAAAAAAACTCGTTGTTCGCGAACAGTTCGTGTTCGGTTCGTCAATGAGTTTGTGTTCGATTTGTTCGATAAGTAGACGAGACGAACATGAACAAATTTTTTTCGTTCGGTTAGTTAAATGAACCAAACACGAACAGTGATGCGTTCGTTCGTGTTCGAATCGTTATTGTTCGAAATATAAAATAATTTAAAATAATTATATATAAAAAATTTATGATATTCAAAAAATTAAATTTTATAAATTATAATATATAGTAAAATAATAATAATAGTATATTAATATACTATATTAGTAATATACTGATATATATATTATATATTTATATAATATAAGTTATATAATTAATTTATATATATTAATATTAGGGATGTCAAACTGGCTTGTTGTTCGCGAACAGCTCGTGTTCGACTCGTGTTCGGCTCGTTCGTTAAGAAACGAACACGAACAGTGACTTCACGAACAATTTCAAACACGAGCTTATTTCAAACAAACTAAATTTCAAACGAACCGAACACGAACACAAGCTCTGTTCGTTCGTGTTCGGTTCGTTTACACCCCTAGCTATCAACAAATCAAATACCCTCTTTCAGCTATTTCTCAAATTCTCACTCAAACATCAAAAGAAGCATAAAACCCTACCCCATATTTTTCATTTGAGGATATGGCACTTGAAACATTGTTAACAATAAATCAAGCACCCTCTTTCATCCATTTCTCAAATTCTCACTCAAACATCCAATATAAATATTCTATAATTTTGAATTGAGACAATTTCATAGAGGGCACCCAAAAAAAATACTATGTACAAATTAAGCACCCTATTTCAATCATTTTTTTTTAATTCCAACTAAAAAATGAGAGGAGATAATGATTGAAGGTCATCCCATATTTTTCATTTCATATGGTTACATATAGAGCACCCAAAACATTGTTATCTAAAAATCAAGCCCACTCCTTCATCCGTTCATGAAATTCCCACACAAAAAATTAGTGGAGATAAGAACACCATTCAACCTTTTTCATTTTATAACAAATTTCAAATCACAAAATCAAAGGAGATAAATCAAAAAGCCACAAATCACAAATATTACAAAATTTTCACAGTAAACTACAAATGAGAAAGCCAGAAATTGCAAAGAGAAAATCATTCCATCCAAATGAGGCAATTACAAACAAAACACCCGAAACAATGCTATGTACAAATCAAGCACCCTATTTCATCTATTTTTCAAATTCCTACTAAAAAAACAGAGGAGGTAATGATAGAAGGTCATCCCATATTTTTCATTTCATCCGGTTACATACAGAACACCCAAAAATTGCTATCTACAAATCAAGCACACTCTTTCATCCATTTATAAAATTTCCACTCAAAAAATAAGTGGGGATAAAAACATCATTCCACATATTTTTTCAAATCGCAAAATCAGAGGAGATAAATCAAAAAGCCACAAATCGAAAATATCACAAACTTCTCACAATAAACTGCAAATAAGGAAGCCATTCTATCAAAAATGAGCACAAAAACTATGTACAAAGCACAATAATCAGAGATACGAGAGAATAGTGAGAAGAGAAAGGCCACCACTAGAGAGAGGCGCATGAGATGCTCGAGAGAAGAGCGAGAGAGAAATGAGAGAGAGAGGTACCTAGTGTTCACAAGAGAAATTAAGAGAGGCACGAGATCGAGAGAGGTACATGGGGTAGAAGAGACGCTAGAGAGGGAGCTGAGGGCAGCGGAGTAATCAATTTGTGAAGAAATGCGGGTCTCAGGTTCGAACCCGTGACTTGCATTTAACATAAATTTTTAATAACTGCTACCACATTACGATTTCCAAATGGCTTTGTTAGTATTTTCGAAACACGCCGCGCCAAATAAACTGCCCCAAACTGGCCCTAAGCTTGGTGATGCTGTCAGAAAACTATAGTATGATTATTTGAAAAAAAAAAAATAATAATCATTAGTATAACTTTTTGAACACCAATTCTTCCTTCATTAAATTCACAACTATTATTTCAAATAACTGAACATAACCCAAACAGACCCTTAGATCAAAATGTTAACGACTCGTTTGAAACAACGGCTTTTCTTCTTTTCGTCGCAGAAAATGCACAACAAAACATCCACAGTAGTTTGGGCATTCAACTTCTCGAAGAATACTTGTCTCGTAACGACATTAATTGCTATTTTGGGATCACGACATTTGAGCTCCGTTCTGCAGTTTTGAAACACTGTTCCATTGTTTCAGAGAGGGAAATGACCAAAATACTCGCAAAAATGAGTTGATTTTTTTGGTAAAGGTGAGTTTGAGAATTATTTATGTATACAATTTTAAATTAAATATCATTCAAACTATTTTTGGCTAATTAAAACTATTAGGGATATTTTAGTCTTTTACCTTAAAATGCTAAATTAAAAATCACAAAAATGTTTATATTCAAACCATAATATCATTTTAACAACCAAGGCTTTATACCACTATTTTTTCTGAAGTTCCTTTAGAAATGACTTTTATAAAAGGAAATACTCTCTCAAACTAGTCTGAGGCTTCCTTTGAGATGACCTCCTTTTATAAAAGATTCTTTAAAAGTAACTTCACAAGAAGTGACGACATAAGCCCTNATTCAAATATGTGTAATCAATTCAAATAGGCACGAATTGATGACACTTAATTCTCTTTGTCTTTATTGTGTAAGTTTCTTTTTTTTTGTTTCGGTATGCCTTAGTGAATATGAATTTGGTGTTGTGTTGCAATGTAAAACACACACTCCAGACTTGTATATTTTCACTCCTTCAAAAATAATAAAAAGAGAATTCCCAAAAGTCTAATCTCATTTTTCTTTCGATTTGTCCTTTAGCGATCCATTAAATTTGAACCAACATTTGGTATCAGAGACAAAGCCGAAAGGCATGTCGTCACCAAGTAAAGCTATCGTAGGAGATATGGCAGCAACGAAGATCGGAAGAGAAGGGAATGTAACTCTTTCTTATCCGTTACTCACAAAGAGTAACTACTCGGTGTGGGCGTTGAAGATGCGTGTAAACCTACAAGCTCAAGAAGTGTGGGACGTCGTGGAGCAAGACGAGGTCGAAGAGCTTAAGGATAGAATGGCTCTCGCTGCCATCTATCAAGCACTACCGGAGGACGTTCTTCTCATGGTGGCAGAGAAGGATTCCACCAAGCTAGCATGGGAGACACTGAAGACGATGCATGTCAGCGTGGAGCGAGTCAAGGAGGCGAAAGTGCAGACCTTGAGGACTCACTTCGAGGTAATCCACATTAAGGACGGAGAGACGGTGGACGATTTCACCATGAAATTGACATCCATTGTGACAGGCATCCACTCATTGGGAGAGAAGATGGAGGAGATCTCCGTCGTCAAGAAGTTCCTTCGATCCGTACCACAAAAATACATGCAGATCGTCACCGCGATCGAGCAATTCGGTGACCACAAAAACATGGCCGTCGAGGAGGTCGTTGGTCGTCTCAAAGTCCACGAAGAGAGACTTTGCGGCTACGAAGACCAAGAGGAGGAGAAGCACCTCTTGCTCACGCATGCAGAATGGATGTCACGAATGAAGAAAAACGTAGAAGCCAATTTTTCTTTCGGATCGTCGAGTAGTGGCGACAACGGTGGAGATAGCCGAGGTCGTGGCAAAGGACGGGGATGAGGGCAAGGTCGAGGTGGAGAAAGCTCACCTCGACAAGAAGACATCAAACCCCGCAAAGACAAGAGCACAGTGAAGTGTTACAATTATCAAAAGTACGGACACTACGTGTCTGAATGTCGTAGCAAGAAGCCCGAAGAGGAAGCGAACCTTACTAGCCTCCATGACGAGGAGTCATCGTTGATGTTTGCCGAGGGAGTGGTGAATCCCTTGCCCGAAGACTAGGAGACAAACCTTGAAAAGTTCACGCAAGAATCGTCCAAGGAGGAACTAGAGGGGGTGTTGCTCAATGAAGAAAAAGTCAAGGCAATCCTCCTCACAAGTAGTGACGAGTATAATCACATGAACGTATGGTATCTTAACAATAGAGCAAGCAACCACATGACAGGCCATCCAGAGAAGTTCAATGAGCTCGACGAGAAGATCACCGGAAATGTGAAGTTCGGAGATGGCTCACTCATCGAGATCAAGGGCCGAGGAACCATCTTGTTGGTATGCAAAAACGGCGATCAACGTCTAATGACCGAGGTATATTACATTCCGAAATTAAAAAGTAATATCATAAGTCTCGGTCAGATGACAGAAGTGGGCTACACGATCACCCTAGTCAGCTCGTTCTTGAAGATGTTCGACCGAAATGACATCCTATTGATGAAAGTGGAGAAATCGAAAAATCGGTTGTACAAGATTTCCCTCGAGACAAGCCAACCCGCTTCTCTATTAGCATCACTAGCAGATCCGGCTTGGTTATGGCATACGAGACTTGGGTATGTAAACTTTTATGCGCTCAAGATGATGGGGGAGAAGGAGATGGTCATAGGGCTGCCTAAAATCACACACCCCAACCAAGTGTGTGAGAGTTGCATGATTTCAAAGCAAACAAGGCTGCCGTTTCCTACCCAGGCCAACTTCTGAGTCGAGCACCCTCTACAACTTGTGCAAGCGGATTTGTGTGGTCCGATCACCCCGACATCACTCGCTGGTAACAAGTATTTCTTTTTTACTTGTGGATGATTATAGTCATTGGATGTGGGTGTACATGCTCAGAGAAAAAGGAGAAACCTTTGAAACATTCAAGAAATTCAAGAAACTCATGGAGAACACGTCGGAGTACAAGTTCAAGGCTTTGCAAACTGATCGAGGTGGCGAGTTCACTTCCCAGAAGTTCGCAGAGTTCTGCAAAGAAGAGGGAGTTGAGCGTCATCTCACGGCATCGTACACACCTCAACAAACTTGTGTGGTGGAGAGGAGAAATCGCACCGTGATGGGCACCGCGAGAAGCTTGCTTAAAAGCATGCAAGTCCCGAAAAACCCTTGGTGAGAGGCGGTATGACATGCGGTATATCTCTTGAACCGCTTGACAACAAAGGTGTTAGGAGATTGTACCCCTTACCAATCATGGTTCGGCAAGCGACCTCATTTGAAGCACTTGAGAGTGTTTGGATGTACCGCACATGTGAAGGTTGCATATCCACATTTTAAGAATTTTGATGATCGAAGTCAAGCAATGGTGTATCTTGGCGTCGAAGACGGAAGTAAGGCGCACAGATTTCTCGATCCACCACGCAGGAAAATTCTTGTGAGCAGAGATGCAGTGTTTGAAGAGGAGAAGAAGTGGGAATGGTGCAACGATGATGACGAGCTTATACAAAATTCTATGGAGTTCGGAATTTTACAAGATGACGAAGAAGTAGCGGACTTAACCTCGCCAATGAAATCAATGGTCACGTCGAACTCTCAACGACAACAAGATAACTCGGGAAGACCCACAACCAAAGATGCTCCGAAGAAATTTCGCTCACTTGCCGAGGTCTTGCGGAAGCACCACTAGTAGAGATGGATCTTGATGAATTGTTGTTTCTCACTGCTGACGAGCCAACAACATATCACGAGGCGGCAACCGAGGAGGCGCGGAATAAGGCCATACAAAAGGAGCTCGAGTCCATCAAGAAGAACGAGACGTGGGAGCTCACTGACTTGTCACCCGGTCACAAGCTCATCGGATTAAAATGGGTGTTCAAGTTGAAAAGAGACAACGAAGGCAACATCCTTAAGCACAAAGCAAGATTGGTGTTGAAAGGTTATGTGCAGAAGCAAGGAGTTGACTTCGAGGAATCCTTTGCACCGGTGGTGAGACTCGATACCGTCGGGATAATTCTTGCCCTCGCAGCTCATCGTGGGTGGGAGATCCACCACTTGGACATCAAGTCGGCGTTTCTCAATGGTGATATTGAAGAAGAAGTCTACGTCACCCAACCTGAAGGATTCATTGTCAAGAATGAAGAGCACAAGGTGTACAAGCTGTCCAAAGCTCTCTACAAACTACGCCAAGCACCAAGGGTGTGGAACACTTGCTTTAACAAGAGAATGATGAGTCTATGCTTCATGAAGTGTCCTCAAGAGCAGACTATGTACACGAGGAATCACGAAACAGAAGTACTCATCGTCGGTGTGTATGTTGACGATTTGATCGTAACGAGATCCAACATTAATGGCGTTAAGATATTCAAGAGGTAAGTGATCTTGGGCTGCTCTCATACTACCTTGGTATCGAGGTAGACCAAAAGAAAGACCACATCACAGTGAAGCAATCAGCTTACGCAAAGAAGGTGTTGGAGTAGTTCGAGATGGTAGATTGCAACCCGAGCAAGTATCCAATGGAAGCAAAGTTGCAACTCAGAAGGGATGCGGAAGGAATCGTTGTGAATCCCACCAAGTATAGGTGTGTCATCGGATGTCTCAGGTACCTGACCCATACTCGACCCGATATCTCATACGCAGTTGGCATGGTGAGTCGTTACATGGAGCAGCCTACCACTTTGCACCAGCAGGCGGAGAAACATATTCTTCGTTACATAAAGGGAACAATGAGCTACGAGATTCATTACAAAAGAGGGCAAGGAGCTGAAAAACTCGTTGCTTTTACTGATAGTGATCTAGTCGGTGATATAGACGACAAGAAAAGCATTGGAGGGATGGTGTTTTATCTCAACGAGAATCTAATCACTTGACAATCTCAGAAGCAGCGAACCGCTGCTCTATCATCTTGTGAGGCAGAGTTCATGACAGCTACTGCGGCATCATGCGAAGCATTGTGGCTGAGAAGTTTGTTGAGCGAGGTGACCGGAAACGAGCCAAAACCAGTAACTCTCTACGTTGACAACAAATCTGCAATAACATTGATAAAGAACCTGGTGTTTCATGAACGCAATAAGCACATCGACACTCGCTTCCACTTTATTCGCGAGTGTGTCGAGAATCCACAGATCGTCGTGGAGTTTGTAAGCACCGGAGAGCAACGTGCGGATATTCTCACCAAGGCTCTAGCAAGAGTTAAATTTGCGAAAATGCGAGAGCTACTTGGCGTAAATAACTTCGAACCAAATCAAGCTTACGGGGGAGATTGTGAGACTAATCTTGAATTAGTCAATTGAATTGATTACACAATTAGTGGCTTCATGAGTTGATTAGTGGAATAAATATAGAAGATATGACAATAACATTAATTTTGAATTAAATATAGAAGATATGACAATAGCATTAATTTTAAATTTGAATCTTAAATTCAAATTCAAAATTCAAATATGTGTAATCAATTCAAATAGG
>JXCR01140630.1:0-28952 GCA_002079205.1 Phalaenopsis hybrid cultivar | reverse complement strand
CTTCCATCCTTAAGAAATGCTTCAGGTTTTTCATATTTTTTATTTCAATGTGCTTGACCTAACACTGTCTTGTGTATGCTATATCCTCGTTGAAATTTTTTGCTAGTATAATATTATCCACGTATACAATCAGGATAATTGATTTTTTTTAATGAAGATTTTCTTTTGCACAAGATATAGTCAGCTTGAAATTGAGTGCACCCATAATTCTTAACAACCTTAAAGAACTGCCAAACTAGGCTTATGGCTACCCTTTGAAGCCATATAAAGAGTTTTTTGAGTTCACACACTTTGTTAGAAGGGAACTAGAAGTGAAACCCAATAGAAATTTTTATGTATATCTTATCTACTCGCTATGAAATAACTTTTTAATTTTTGATGGATTGGTTACTTAAGATATTAATCGTAAGGGACGGAAGGATTCAAATATTGTTAGTAATAGGAGCAAAGGTCTCTTGATACTCTATACCTTGAGACTTTACTGTATCATTTTTCAATAAGACAGGCTTTTAACCTTTTCTTTCTTACGGAAGAAGGGTGGAGAAAACCATATTGATGTCCGAAATTGCCCGACATTGCTGCGAAACAATCGGTTAACTGGACAAGTATAGTGTAAAAATCAGAAAATAACACGAATATCCTTGTAGTTTTTTGGATGTGATGAGATTGATGCTCCTGTCACATCGGTTTAGTGATTCATCACTATTTTTCATTTGTTTCTAATGTGATTGTTGTTAACCAGGGATAAGTGCTTCTTAACATATACCCGTGTCATAAGAAACATTGAAAATCTTATTACAATTAAAGGCAGCATTTTCGAGGAATCATCTAGTCTCGTATTTAGGTTACAGTTTCCCAATAAAAATATGTATATTTTACTAGGTTATTGTGTGTTAACCTATTTGTTTTTTCTAGTCAATGATTATAAATTCTAGATCACAAGAGTTTAATATCCTAATTGATAAATTTAGAGTAAACGACGATTAAAAAGTTAACGCATCAACATGTGTAATTCACAAGCACATAAAACATTTAGGGAATACAGTCACAAAGAAATTAACGATGAAAATCACTAGTCTTACATCACAAAAGCATGAAAAATCATTTAGCTACAATCGATGAGATGAGAAAACACATAAAATTTCATTGAAAATATTAAAGACACAATATAATAAAATACAAAAATACACAATCGAGTCAATCATTTGTTGTACACCGTATTTTTCTCTGTACAATGCAAATTTCCATCAATCTTTCACGTACAATAGCACACAATCTCTCTCTCACAATCTTCTCAGAACACTAAAGAAAAACACCCTAGAATCTTCCCCACAAGAGAATTGATGGAGAAAAACCCTAGGCAAGAACAAGACTCCCTTAGATTCAGAAGAACAATCTCCAAGCAGCCAAGAAGTCAGCTTAAATAACTTGCGTTCGAACCGCCTCAATTCTTTGCCAAATTAGACTTTAGGTGTAACCCGACGTAGGTGCGCCCGATTATGGTGTAGCTATGCTGGATGGCGAAGTAATTATGCCTCAAACAAGCACAATTTCACCGCCTCCTTTATCTCTTGATCGCGTTAACGTGCATTCGAAACAGGAACCCGACGTACTTATGCCAGGGGGGTGGCGTAGGTACGACAGACTCTTCTTTTGTCCAACTTTGTATTTTGGCTCCAGAAAGCATGCTCAATACTTGTAACTTGTAAATATGATAGAAATATCTTCTACAAGCATAAAATCATCATAATAAGAAAATAAAATATGAGATTATATAGGAAAACATGATAAAATTGATTCATATCAATTCTACCAAACTACTTATCACTTGCTCTTAAGTAGCCTTATGTTGAAACTTGAATTTGTTTAAATAATTTTCGTAGATCTCATGTAAGACTTCCTGATTCCTTAACACGGTTATATAAGTTGTAATAAAATATGTATAAATATCATCTCATGGTCGGTTTTTTATTAGTCTTTAATAACGTAGTCTTTTTTTAATTTACTTCTTCTTATGTTTAAACAGATCTCAAAACTTTTAATCTAGTGTGATTGAAATATTTTTCTTACACAAAAACATTTTCTGTTAATTAATTCTCAATCAAATAATCCAAATTCTCTTAAATTATTTATGAATATTTAATTTAAGAATTTCATCAAAAAAACTTTAAGTTTTATCAGTTAGAAAAAGGTCTAAGACAAGAAGTTAGTCAGACTGCATTCATTTCCTTGATTGAACCTACCAATATAAATGATATTCTAGCTGATGAATTTTTTATTAGTGCTATGTAGGAAGTGCTAAATCAATTCAAAAGGAATGATATTGGGTGCTGGTGACTAGGCCAACTAATCAGAGTATAATTGGTGCTGAAAGGGTTTTAAAAAATAAGTTAAATGAATCTTGGTCAGTTGTAAGAAATAAGGCTATAGATTATTGGCCAAAGAATACAATCAAGTTGATTGAATATATTTTGAGGAGGCCTTTGCTCTTGTAGCCAGCCTAAAAGTCATCAAATTATTAACTTATTCATGTTTTAAAGTTTTGAAGTGTCCATCAAATTATTAATGAACTTATTCATGTTTTAAAGTTTTAAAGTGGATGTTATGAGCATTTTTCTGAATGGTGTAGTTTAGGAGGAATGTTCTCTGTTTGTAAAAGGTTCAATTAACACCACTCTGTTCATAAAAAAGACTAATAAGGAGGTTTTCGTTGTTCAAATATACGTGGATGATATTCTTTTTGGATCGGCCAATAGATTAATGTGTGTGAAGATTTCGCTTCAATTATTAGTCAGGAATTTGAAATGAATATGATGAGAAAATTGACTTATTTCTTAGGCTTTAATGTGAAACAAATAAAAGAGGCAACTTTTCAGAGTCAATCCAAGTATACTAAAGAATTAAATAAAAAAATTGACATGGAAGAATATAAGAGTGCAAACACCACTACGAGCCCTTCAACTCAGATTGATAAGAATCCGAATGGAAAAGGCATGTACCCTAAAAAATATTGATGGATGATAGATTCATTATTATATTTGACAGTTTGTCAACCTGTCATTAGGCTTAGTGTATGCTTCGCACATGCTTTCAATCCAACCTAAAGAGTCACACCTAGTGGCAGTAAAAATAAACTTCAAGTATTTTATAGGATCTTCTAGATTAAGAATTTGATGTCCCAGGAATAGTTTATTTTTTGATATAGTTATGAATCGAGTCTCTAATTTTGCTGGATGTATCAACACTTTAAGAATTTGCCAATTCATTGGACACTCCTTAGTTTCCTAGTCTTGCAGAAAACAAATGTTCAGGGTGAAAGTGCCAATAGTTCCTAAAGCAAACCTAAAGCTATGTCGTGCTCTGGAGAGAACCAAATTTTAGCCAACGCTTTTCTGAGATCTAATTGATGCCACCACAGCAAGAACTAGGATGAAATGCTCCTCGCGCTACCTTGACTATTGTTAGTCTGACCATTTACACATCTTTTTCCTCAACATTAACCTTATTTATTATGGTTAATTACTCTTGAAAAAAGAGGAACTTTTAAGTTTTTGTAACATCGTTCTTTCTGTTCTCCCTTTCTTAAAGGAATATCCTTTGTTTTTTGAATATTGTATCCTTCTGGTTTTTTATTGGCTTTAAAATTTATTCAGAAGTATACCTTCTTTGTTTTGTTATGGTCTTTTCTATCTGTCCTCACACTATGCCGATCAGGGTTGCTGCCAGGAAAAATACACAGTAGTGCTGTGGAGGATAAAAGATGTATTTTTAAGAAACACTGTGCTTGACTGATTCAGTCCTTAGGATTTAATGTAGGTATGACTTCAAAATTTTACCTAGAAGGCTGATTCATGTTATTCTGCTTACGTATGGGAAAGTATGTTTCCATTTTGTCCCATATGAGCCTAAAAGTTTTATTATTGTTTTGATTTGCCTAACCTAAACTAAATGCCTGGGCATGACTCACTCCTTCGGCCTCGCTCACCAGATTAGTCTGGGCATTTACATACATATCACTAAATTCTTATGTATTTGCATATCTAACACCTAAAAAATGATGTTTACAATTTACATGTATACCACTCAAATTTTTAACATAACATAAAAAATACCACCATCACCATTGAAATACACATTTTCATGCATAGGTTTGACACCTATGTGTTATATGTGTAAATATCAAATTTGGAGTGTTGGATATATAAAACTTATGAATTGTGAGGTATGCATGTAAATTTCCCAATCTAATTTGCTGAAGTGTCATTAAGCTCTCAATCTACCTTAGTGCTGACATATATTATCATGATCTATGGACAAGCTTCGACCTTTTATAACTAGAAAATACGCCTTCTTTTAAATTATTTCAGAATATGAAGAAGAGGCACAAGGTTGAACGGGAACTGAGCATCGGCGAGGAGGTCGGGTGGTCGAAAAATGTGGAAGTTGCAAAAGCGAATCCTAAGCTCGCAGCTATGAACAAGAAGTTTTCCGTGATACATGGTATTTCCTCTCTTGCAAATATTCTCTCCTTTGGCAGCCTAGCAATGCACTCTTGGTACCTGGCTGGTAAGATTAAACTGTAGAAATATTTAACGGTTGTGATTTATAATCTTATTTGATAACGTGATATTATGATCACTGGTTTCATTCTGCATGTTGGTGGAATGAACTTTACTGTATTTTAAAGGAGGCATGTCTTATTATGCCTTTTCTTTCCAAACCAAATCTTTGAAGCATTTTTGTCTTTTGTGGCATTTACATACATACCACACAATTCTCATGTATTTAAATGCCTAGCACCTAAACTTTCATATGTATAATCATAACATCCAAATCCTTAATATCACATAAAAAAATATCATTATTACTGATACACTATCAACAAATATTGCCGTTAGCATGAATCTCGATGTGTTTGGCAAGAATCTTTGAGTATCTTTTAAAATCATATAGGACTTCGATTTCAACAAACTTACAGTCAAATTGACCAAATAACACCAAAATTGATCCAATTTGAGTTAAATCAAGCACTGATCAAGCCGTTAAACAACTTTTGAAAGTTTTGGGGGGTCAATTAGAGAGTTAAATAGATTCCAAACCCGACAAGTTCATAGTAAAATTGAGCGTCTCGATGAGCTGAATCCAATGAGCCCAAGATCCATCACTTCCAACATCATTAAAGCACAAAAATGTCTACAAAATGTCATATGATCCAACGATGCACCCTGAAGACTTTATAACGACACACCCAAAAATATGGTGTAACGACGCACCATGAATTCAGTGTGACATACCCTAAATATGGAGTAACGAATGATGCCACATCGAAGATCCAATGTAAACTCTCAACGACAACAGCTTACGACCACCGTTCTTAGGATACTGTGACTTTCTTCGAACTAATGAAGTTCTTTTCTCATAGTTCCCGTCTACGACTTTAGTGGCCAACTCTAATGCCCACACAACTCTCAACTTCGGTCTTTATGGCTTACGAATGTTATTGCAGCTCACCACTACGTCCTATGTGACTAATTACAACCATGTGACTCACAGCTCAGACAACTCTCAACTTCAACCACTGTGCGATCATTGTTACAGCTTTTAACTTGGACCTCTATGGCCTACGAATGTTAGTGCAACTCACCATCACGACCGATGTGACCAACTACAGTCTACGTTCCTCACAACTCATGTAACTCTAAACTTTAGCCTTTAGAACCTACAGATGTTATTGCAACTCCCAACCTCCATCTCTGTAGTCTACGGATATTAGCTCATCACTACGACTTATGTGACCAACTTTAGCCTACGTGTCTCACAACTTATGAAGCTCCCAACTCCGGCTTTTGTGACCTACAATCATTAGTACGACTCTATACTACGGCTTACATGGCTTACTACTGTTATTACAATCACTTCCTACGAGCTATGCGGTTAGCTGACACTCATGCAGGTCCCAACTTGGGCCTATGTGGATTATAGACATTCCTGTAGCTCCCAACTCTGGCCTCTGTGGTCTACAAATGTTGTTGCAACTCACCACCACAGCCCATGTGACCAACTACGCCTTTTGTGGCTCACAACTCACGCAACTCCTAACTTCAGCCTTTATAGCCTACGAACATTACAACAGCTCTTAACTTGGTCTCCGTGGCATATGAATGTTATTGCAACTCACCCGACAACCTATGTGACCAACTACAACCTACATGGCTCACAGCTCTTGTAACATCTAATTTCAACCTCTGTGGCCTGCTCATGTTATTGCAGCTCACCATAATAGCTTATGTGATCAATTACGACCGACTTGGTTCATAGATCACGTTGCTCCTAACTTTGGCCTCTATGGCCTATAAACTTTTTTGTACTCCCAGATCTAGCCTTTAAGAGCTACAGATGTTATTGCTGCTCTCAACGTTGGCATATATGACATACCAATGTTATTGCAACTCACCATTATGACCTATATGACAAACTATGACCTACATTGTTCACATCTCACTCAGCTCCCAATTCTAGCATTTGTGGTTTACGAACATATTGCAACTCACCATTACGACATATGTAACCAACTACGACTTACGTTTCTAATAGCTTATGTTGCTTCCAACTCTGGCCTCTGTTGTAGCTCCCAACTCCGGTTTTTATGGCCAGCAGACATTATTTTATGTTATCACTATGGCCTATGTGACCAAATACAACCTACTTGGCTCACTGCTCACGTAGCTACTCTTTGGTCCCTGTAGCCTATGAACGTTATTACAGCTCACCACTACGACATATGTGACCAATTACAGACTATGTGACTCATAGCTCATGCAGCTTCCAACTCTGACTTCTATGGCCTACAAACTTTATTATAGTTCACCGCTATAGCATATTTGACCAAATACAATCTATGTAGAGCTTTCAAGTCCGGTTTCTGTGGCCTACGAACGTTATTGTATCTTAGCAATACTGCTTATGTAGGTCACAACTCATGCAGCTCTAACTTCAGTCTTTATGGCTTACATACGCTATATTAGCTCTCAACTTCAGCCTTTGTGACCAACAAACATTATTACAGGTCCCAAGCACAGCTTCTTTGGCCCAATGACATTATTTCAGCTCATCATTACGACCGATGAAACCAACTACGACCTACATAGCTTATAGTTCACGCAGCTCTCAACTCCAGCCCCTGTGTCCTACAGACGTTATTGCTGCTCACCATTACGACATATGTGATCAACTACGATCTACGTGATTTACAACTCACATGGCTTCTAACTCCAGTCTTTATAGCCTATGGATGTTATTGCAGCTCACCACCACGACCTATGTGATCAAATATGACCTACATGACTTACAACTTGTGTAGCTCCCAATTCTGGCCTCACAACTTACTCAGCTGCCAACTTCGGCCTCTATGGTATAAAGACATTATTGTAGCTCCCAACTTCAGTCTTTGAGGCCTATGTATTGCAGTTTAACACCACAATCTATGTGAATAACTATGGCCTACGTGGCTCACAGCTCATATAGCTCCCAATTTTGACATTTGTGGCGTACAGACTAGGGCTGTCAAAACGGCTCGTTGTTTGCAA
This sequence comes from Phalaenopsis hybrid cultivar, assembly GCA_002079205.1. Taxonomy (NCBI): domain Eukaryota; kingdom Viridiplantae; phylum Streptophyta; class Magnoliopsida; order Asparagales; family Orchidaceae; genus Phalaenopsis; species Phalaenopsis hybrid cultivar. Next base: position 21,366 of record JXCR01140630.1, on the reverse strand, counting down.
GAAGCTCGTGTTCGGCTTGTTAATTTCGTTCGATAAGTTAACGAGTCGAACACGAACAAAGNTCACCATCACGACCGATGTGACCAACTACAGTCTACGTTCCTCACAACTCATGTAACTCTAAACTTTAGCCTCTAGAACCTACAGATGTTATTGCAACTCCCAACCTCCATCTTTGTAGTCTACGGATATTAGCTCATCACTACGACTTATGTGACCAACTTTAGCCTACATGTCTCACAACTTATGGAGCTCCCAACTCCGGGTTTTGTGACCTACAATCATTAGTACGACTCTATGCTACGGCTTACATGGCTTACTACTGTCATTACAATCACTTCCTATGAGCTATGCGGTTAGCTGACACTCATGCAGGTCCCAACTTGGGCCTATGTGGATTATAGACATTCTTGTAGCTCCCAACTCTGGCCTCTGTGGTCTACAAATGTTGCTGCAACTCACCACCACAGCCCATGTGACCAACTACGCCTTCTGTGGCTCACAACTCACGCAACTCTCAACTTCAGCCTTTATAGCATAAGAAAATTACTGCAGCTCTTAACTTGGTCTCTNAAAAATTATTAAATTAGATTCAAATGATGTTGTAATATAAATAAATCTTGCTCAAACCCTTATAGTCTTATGACTACATAATTACGGTTGTTAAAAGGACTCTTTGTTCGTGAACTGTTCGTGTTCGGCTCTTTAAGCAAACGAGCCGAACATGAACACACTTTTTGAGCTTGAAATATAAACGAGGCGAACACGAGCTGAGCTTGGCTCGCTCGTGTTCGCCTCGTTTACACCCCTAGTACGGACGTTATTGCAACTCACCAACACAGCCTATGTGACCAGCTACGACTTACATGACTCACATCTCACACAATTCCCAAGCTCAGCTTGTGTTCGCCTCGTTTACACCCCTAGTACGGACGTTATTGCAGCTCACCAACACAGCCTATGTGACCAGCTACGACTTACATGACTCACATCTCACACAATTCCCAACTTCAACTTTTATGGCCTATAGATGCTATTGTTGCTCCTAACCTCGATCATTGTGGCTTATAGATGCAGTTGCTAACTCCAAGCTTTGTGGTCTAGGACGTTATTGTAGTTCACTACTATGACATATGTGGTTGATTGTTGTCATTGTAATTTTACTTTACAACCTTTGTGGTTAACCGACACTATCGCAACTCGCCACTACGACATACGTGACCAACTACGACCTACGTGACTCACAACTCATGCCGCTTCCAACTAGGACCTACGTGACAAACTGCTACTATAGCTTTTTACGACAGTCCTGGTCGCCAACTTACGCTATCACAACTCTTATACGGCCTTTGTGTCTAACCGACGTTTCTGAAGCAACCAATTACTAGTGTGACTTTCAACTACGACCTCTACGACAAGTTGAGGCTATTACAACCACTATGAACTACATTTGTTGTAGCCTATATACAACTGTTGAAGTCGGATCACTATTGTACAATTCAATCTTTTTTAATTTAGGAGAAGAGTGAACCTATGTGCTCACAATTACATATTTGTTTACTTAGACTCGGCTAGATTCTGTGATTTTTTTTCCTCCTTAGGGTTTCCACATAAAAATCGTGGTGCCTGCTATTACTTCTTTATTATATGTGTGTGCGCTGGATTTTCGTACAATACTGAGACGCTAATTTATTCATCTACTACTATGAATATTCATACATGCAACAGTTTGGTGTTGTTTGTGGGAAACGAACTCCCGTTTGACACAATTTTCAAGTTAGTGAAGCTGAGCCCTTGCAACGTTTTCTAATAGTACACATCACTCTGCCGGCAAAGATTGTCAAAGACTGTTCATCGTCTTGGTATCCATCNTTGTGGGAAACGAACTCCCGTTTGACACAATTTTCAAGTTAGTGAAGCTGAGCCCTTGCAACGTTTTCTAATGGTACACATCACTCTGCTGGCAAAGATTGTCAAAGACTCTTCATCGTCTTGGTGTCCATTAAAAGAGTAAAAGTCAATAAAAGATTAATTTGAAAGAATTTTTAGGCTGGGGATAATCTTTGCTATAGTTTTGAAGATTGTTCACATTTACGCCTCGAGCACGATTATGGTGTGGGCAGTCATCCCACGTGTCATTCAGACATCCAGTCTTCAAGAGCCATTTTCTGAATGGGAATTTGGGGTGTGGGGGGGCTGCAAAACAGTTAATGTCTCGAGTACGATTGTAGTGGGATAGTCTTCTTGCATCTTATTTAGACATCAAATCAACAAGAACCAGTTCTAGCTTGGGAGGCAGTCTTCATTGCAAACTTGAAAGATCGTTCACGTCAACATCTCGTGTACAATTATGGGCTGCACAACAGTTATTGTCTCAAGTAAGATTGTAGTGGGATAGTCTTCCTGCATCTTATTTAGACATCAAATAAACAAGAACCAGTTCTAGGCTGGGAGGCAGTTTTCATTGCAAACTTGAAAGATCTTTCATGTCAACATCTCGTGTACAATTGTGGTGGGGTAGTCACCCCTCATTTCTTTCGACATCAAGTCTATAGGAATCAACTCCATACTGGTCATCACAACTTCAAAAGGACACTCTTGTCAAAATCAACGCCTGACCTGAGATTGTCTGGTCAGAGCGCTCCCTCAGCGCCCCATCATAGTGGAGTTACTTCTTAAGTTGGTCAAGAAGCTAATCTCTTCAAGATGTAATACATTGGTTGCTTTATAGGCTCATTTGGAAAACACCCTCATCGAGGGACAACAAGTTTTCAAAGCAACAACAGAAAAATTGCAAAATATTATCACACTCTTATTTTTAAGAAAAAAATTGTCCATCTCGATCCACGACTTAGTCTCGAGAAATACAGAGCACCTCTGACACTTTATTCTTGACTTAATTGATCACAAATGAACTTGATTCAATATCTATCATAACAGTCTAGGGTTGTCGATAGAAGCTTCGACTAATAGCCTCAGATAGGTTAAAAAACCTTGTTGGATTTCATTCGACTTTGTTTATAACAGGTTAGCGTCGTCGAGTATCTTGAGCTATACAACCTAAGATGAGTATTGCATGCTTTATGAATTACATTTGATTTCTTTTATTGCAGGATACAATCGTTGAGCGGATGCTTCGATTAGAGCACTTAGGAAAGGTCTGACATTCTTAGTGGTGGATATAGTCTCCACTTATATTCTTGGGAGCTACGCCTATGAGGAAGCCTCAATGGGAAGCTAGTGGTGGACATGATCCTCATTAGAAACCCCCTGAGGGCAAATGACAAATAATGTCTCCATTCACTCCTAGAAGACACACCCATGTGGAAGCTTTGATGGGAAGCTAGTAGTTGATAGAGTCCTCATTAGAAAGACCTCATGAGGGCAAATGACGGACAATGTATCCATTCATACCCCTAGAAGGCAAGCCCCGATGGGAAGCTAGAAGTGGGCAGGATCTTTACTAGAAAGACTCCATGAGGACAAGTGATTGACAAGGTCTCCACTCAAAAACTATAGAAGGCCACAAACCTCGGAAGATACATATATTTGGACTTCATTCAACTTTGTCCATAAAAGATTAGCGCCGTCAAGTATCTTGAGCTATACAACCTAAGATGAGTGTTACATTCTTTATGAATTACATTTTATTTCTTTTATTACAGGCTACAATCGTTGAGCGGATGCTTCGATTAAACCACTTAGGACAGGTCAAACATTCTTAGTGACAGATATAGTCTCCACTTATATCCTTGGGAGGTACGCCTATGAGAAAGCCTCAATGGGAAGCTAGTAGTAGACATGATCCTAATTAGAAATATTCCATGAGGGCAAATGGCAGATAATGTCTCCATTCACTCCTGGAAGATACACCCATGTGAAAGCTTTGTGGGAAGCTAGTAGTGGATAGAGTCCTCACTAGAAAGACCTCATGAGGGCAAATGATGGAACATGTCTCCATTCATACCCCTAGAAGGCAAGCCTTTAAGGAAGCATCGATGGGAAGCTAGAAGTGGGCAGGATCCTTATTAGAAAGACTGCATGAAGGCAAGTGATTGACAAGATCTCCACTCAAAAACTATAGAAGGCCACAAACATCAGAAGATATATGTACATAAAAAACCTCAGAAGGCTATGGGCCTCAAAATGTATATGCACATTAAAAATCTTAGAAGACATAAGCCTTATAAGAGTTCGATTTCACCATGCTTCTAATGCGAAGATGGGGTATCACTTGCTTGGAAGTTGGGTGAAAGCATCCCAGAAGTTGGGCAACATCATTCCTTGCCCACCCAAAATATGGTGTAAAACCAGCCAAGCAGATGGGGCAACGTCTGCTTGAAAGATGGGGCAACGTCTGCTTGAAAGATGGGGCCATGATGATCTAGAGATCGGGCAATAACAACCCAAAAGCCCGACCAATCACAACTCAAAAAGAGAGGCAACACAACCTCAAAAGCAAGGAAAAAAATTTTGCTACGAGCCCAAAAATGTATGAGCAAATATAATATCAAGCAGAAGAAAGATGTACAAACAAGTATACTATAACTTAGCACAAATCTCACACAGGCATAAAAAATACAAGTCAACACTGAACCATTAAAACATTATTCTCGTTGTCAGGACTAATGCTCATACAAGCTTCTTTTAGTTTCTCCTTCCGAGCGAGAAGGGAAACCTTTGGATTCTTGGCTGGGAGTCAGGTCATCGATGTCAACTATAATCTAATGGTGCATCATATGTGAACTTTTTACAAAAGCCTTATTGAATTCCTCTAAAAAATTTTCTTTTTAGAAAGCGCAACAGAGGCACCCAAAATCTTCTCTGGAAAACACAACTACAATACGAAAAATCTTCTTTATATAGAGCAACAAAAACACAAAAATCTCATTCATAAAGCGCAAGAACAACGTAAAAAATTCTCGAGAAAGTGCAATATTAGAGTGAAAAATCTCTAAAGGTCGCGCAACGCCAACGCAAAACAATGGGCAAAGGGAACCTCAGGGGTGGCACAACTACTGGCCAAGGGAACTCTAGGGTAGACAAAAACAGACCAAAGGGAACCTCAACGTCTACTTGAAAGATGGGGCAATGATGATCTAGAGATCGGACAATAACAACCCAAAAGCCCTACCAATCACAACTCAAAAAGAGAGGCAACACAACCTCAAAAGCAAGGAAAAAAATTTTGCTACGAGCCCAAAAATGTATGAGCAAATATAATATCAAGCAGAAGAAAGATGTACAAACAAGTATATTATCACTGTGCACAAATCTCACACAGGCATAAAAACTACAAGTCAACAGAAGAAAATACACTGAACCATTAAAACATCATTCTCGTTGTCAGGACTAATGCTCATACAAGCTTCTTTTAGTTTCTCCTTCCGAGCGAGAAGGGAAACCTTTGGATTCTTGGCTGGGAGTCAGGTCATCGATGTCAACTATAATCTAATGGTGCATCATATGTGAACTTTTTACAAAAGCCTTATTGAATTCCTCTAAAAAATTTTCTTTTTAGAAAGCGCAACAGAGGCACCCAAAATCTTCTCTGGAAAACACAACTACAATACGAAAAATCTTCTTTATATAGAGCAACAAAAACACAAAAATCTCATTCATAAAGCGCAAGAACAACGTAAAAAATTCTCGAGAAAGTGCAATATTAGAGTGAAAAATCTCTAAAGGTCGCGCAACGCCAGTGCAAAACAATGGGCAAAGGGAACCTCAGGGGTGGCACAACTACTGGCCAAGGGAACTCCAGGGTAGACATAAACAGACCAAAGGGAACCTCAACGTCTACTTGAAAGATGGGGCGATGATGATCTAGATATCGGGCAATAACAACCCAAAAGCCCTACCAATCACAACTCAAAAAGAGAGGCAACACAACCTCAAAAGCAAGGAAAATTTTTTTGCTACGAGCCCAAAAATGTATGAGCAAATATAATATCAAGCAGAAGAAATATGTACAAACAAGTATGCTATCACTGTGCACAAATCTCACACAGGCATAAAAACTACAAGTCAACAGAAGAAAATAGACTGAACCATTAAAACATCATTCTCGTTGTCAGGACTAATGCTCATACAAGCTTCTTTTAGTTTCTCCTTCCAAGCGAGAAGGGAAACCTTTGGATTCTTGGCTGGGAGTCACGTCATCGATGTCAACTATAATCTAATGGCGCATCATATGTGAACCCTTTACAGATGCCTTGTTGAATTCCTCTAAAAAAAATTCTTTTTAGAAAGCGCAACAGAGGCACCCAAAATCTTCTCTGGAAAACACAACTACAATGCGAAAAATCTTCTTTATATAGCGCAACAAAAACACAAAAATCTCATCCATAAAGCGCAAGAACAGCGTAAAAAATCCTCNCCTTGTTGAATTCCTCTAAAAAAAATTCTTTTTAGAAAGCGCAACAGAGGCACCCAAAATCTTCTCTGGAAAGCACAACTACAATGCGAAAAATCTTCTTTATAAAGCGCAACAAAAACACAAAAATCTCATCCATAAAGCGCAACGACAACGTAAAAAATCCTTGAGAAAGTGCAATATTAGAGTGAAAAATCTCTAAAGGTTGCGTAACGCTAGCACAAAACAATGGGCAAAGGGAACCTCAGGGGTGGCACAGCTGCTGGCCAAGGGAACTCCAGGGTAGACAAAAACAGACCAAGGGACTCCAGACTCTTCAAGTGGGAAGTCTGCTTTCTCTGCCTCCACCCCCTCTCCTCCTCTTGGCTTATTTATAGGCTTAAAATGGTCAATATTGCAAAATTCGATGCTAGCACAAATGCCCCAGGTCCACCATCTGATCTGGTCGGGAAAAGCACCATCCGACAACACAACCTCGTGATCCATGGCCTCCTGCAATCCTGCAACTGCCTTTCACAATCCATTTGAATTTTTAAAAATTTTTTTTTAAAAAAAATTGTTATTTCAATAATTTTTTGACATGCAAAGCTAAATCATCCGATACACTATCAATGAATTTTGCGATTTAACATGAATCTTGAAGCATTTGACATTAATTTTGAAGCATTATTTGAACAAGAAACATTTAAACTCAAATTAGAAATGTTTCAAGAATCCGATTTTAGCAAACTTACAGTCAAACTGACCGACTCGACGAGACGGACCCAATGACACCAAAATTGATCTAATTCGAGTCAAATCATGCCTAGATAAGGTCGTTAAAGTACTTTTGAAAGGTTTTGTTGGTCAATGAGAGGTCAAATGAATTTCAAATATGATGAGCTTATGGTCAAATCGACTGCCTAGATGAAACCAATCCAACGAGCCCTAATTCATTCAATTCTGACATAATTAAGGCACTCAAATGTTCATAAAATATTATCTGGTCAAAGGAATCACCTTGAGCTGTGCGATGGAGTGGTTCAAATTACTATTTTATTTACATGGGATGTCACTCCTAAAATTTGTAAATAAAGCATTCTCGTTTCGTGAATGGGGGGGGCCTGGACCTGAAGGAGAAGAGGATCCAATTTCTAGAGTTGTTCTTTACTAAAGACCTGATGATCACTTCCTACATTCGTAGCTGCCGACCACCATTCGTCGACCGCCATTCACCATTATCAACCGCCCCTTGCTCACCATCATAGGTGGACCTTGTGAAGTAATGATACACATTGCATCGAAAGACCTTGCGGAGTCACAATGTACCTTGTGTAAAAATGCGCTCCAAAAATGGTGTAACTACATATCCTCAGTACGAGATAACGAATAATATCGTATTGAATGCTCGATGATAACTCCCGACGACAATAACTTATGATCGGTGTACTTTTGATACGATGACTTTCTCTAGGCTCATGTTCTTTTCTCGAAGCTTCTTCCCACGATGTTGGTGGCTAACAGACACTCACGCAGCTCCTAACCACGACCTCAATGGCCGACGAACGTTATTTGTAGCTCACCACTATAGTCTCTATGTGGCTCTAAACTCATACAACTCTNATTTATAGGCTTAAAATGGTCAATATTGCAAAATTCGATGCTAGCACAAATGCCCCAGGTCCACCATCTGATATGGTCCGGAAAATCACCATCCGACAACACAACCTCGCGATCCATGGCCTCCTGCAATCCTGCAATTGCCTTTCGCAATCCCATTTGAAATTTTTTTAAATTTTTTTTTAGAAAATTGTTATTTCAATTATTTTTGGACATGCAAAGCTAAATCATCCGATACACTATAAATGAATTTTGCCATTTAACATGAACCTCGAAGCATTTGACATTAATTTTGGAGCATTATTTGAACAAGAAACATTTAAACTCAAATTAAAAATGTTTCAAGAATCCGATTTTAGCAAACTTACAGTCAAACGGACCGACTCGACGAGACATACCCAATGACACCAAAATTGATCTAATTCGTGTCAAATCAAGCCTAGATAAGGCCGTTAAAGTACTTTTAAAAGGTTTTGTTGGTCAATGAGAGGGTCAAATGAATTTCAAATATGATGAGCTTATGATCAAATTGACTGCCTTGATGAGACCAATTCAACTAGCCCTAATTCATTCAATTCTAACATAATTAAGGCTCTCAAATGTTCATAAAATATTATCTGGTCAAAGGAAGTACCCTGAGCTGTGCGATGGACTGGTTCAAATTATTATTTTATTTACATGGGATGTCACTCCTAAAATCTGTAAATAATGCATTCTCGTTTCGTGAATGGGGGGACCTGGACCTGAAGGAGAAGAGGATCCAATTTCTAGAGTTGTTCTTTTAATAAAGACCTGATGATCACTTCCTACATTCGTAGCTGCCGACCACCATTCGTCGACCGCCGTTTACCATTATCAACCGCCCCTTGCTCACCATCATAGGTGGACCTTGTGAAGTAATGATACACATTGCATCGAAAGACCTTGCGGAGTCACAATGTACCTTGTGTAAAAATGCGCTCCAAAAATGGTGTAACTACATATCCTCAGTACGAGATAACGAATAATATCGTATTGAATGCTCGATGATAACTCCCGACGACAATAGCTTATGATCGGTGTACTTTTGATACGATGACTTTCTCTAGGCTCATGTTCTTTTCTCGCAGCTTCTTCCCACAATGTTGGTGGCTAACAAACGCTCACGCAGCTCCTAACCGCGACCTCTATGGCCGACGAACGTTATTTGTAGCTCACCACTATAGTCTTTACGTGGCTCTAAACTCATACAACTCCCAACTCTAGCTTTTGTGGCCTACGAATGTTATCGTAGCTCCCAACTCTGGCCTATATGGCTTATGAACGTTATTACAACCCACCACCACGGCCCATGCGACCAACTACGAACTACGTGCCTCACAACTCATGTAGCTCCCAACTCCGGCCTCTGTGACATACAAACATTATTGCAGCTTCCAACTCTGACTTTAGTGGCCTATGAATGTTATTATAGCTCACTATTAAGTTCTACGTGACCAACTACGAGATACGTGCCTCACAACTCATGCATCTCTTAATTATGGGCTATGTGGCCTTCAGACTTTAATGTGGCTCCCTACTATGACATATGTGGTCGACTACTATAATTACAACCCTCCCCTATGAGTTTGGTGGCCAATCGACATTCACATAGCTCTCAAATTCGACCTCTGTAACCTACGAACGTTGTTGTAGCTCCAAATTTCGACCTCTGTAGCCTACAGATGTTGTTGCAGCTCACTACCACGACCTATGTTACCAACTATGAACTATGTGGCTCAAATCTCATGCATCTCCTAATTCCAACACGTGTGGACTATGGACATTATTACAACTCTAAACTCTGGCATCTGTGCACATAGCTGTTATTGTAACTCTCATCACGATCTATGTAACCAACTTCGACCTACATGACTCACATTTCACATAACTCCCAACTCCGACCCCAGTGGTTTGCAAGCACCATTGCATCTCATCACTGTGACCTATGTTGCTCACAACTCACACAGCTCCCAACTACACTCTCTTTGGCCTACGAACATTATTGCAGCTCCCTACTTCGGCTTTTGTGATCTATGAATATTATTGCAGCTCACCACCACAACCTATGTGACCAAATATGGCTTATGTGGCTCATATTTCACACAACTCTCAACTCTGGCCATTGTGGTTAATGGAAGTTATTGCAGTTTACCACTACAGCCTATGTGACCAATTATAGACTACGTGGCTCACAGCTCAAGCAGCACCCAACTTTGGGCCTTTTGGTCTATGCACGTTTTTGCAGCTCATGATCATGACCTATGTGACTAAATATGGCCTAAGTGACTCACAACACACGAAGCTTACAACTATGACTTTTGTAGCCTACAAACGTTATTGCAGTTCACCACTACCATCTATATGACTAACTACAACCTACGTGATTCCCAGCTCACGCAACTTCCAATTCTTGCCTCTATAGGCTATAAACATTATTGTAACTCCCAACTCCGACTTCCATAGCTTGTGGATGTTTGCAGTTCCCAACTCCGGCTTCTGTTGCCTACGAATTTATTGCAACTCACCATCAAGATTTATGTGAGCAACTATTGCTTACGTGTCTCACATCTCGCGCAACTCCTAACTCTGGTCCCTATAATCTACAAACGTTATTGCACCTCACCACTACGGGTTATGTGACCAACTACAGTCTATGTGGCTCACAACTCACATAACTCCCAACTTCGGCCTCTGTGCGCTACAAACGTTATTGCAGCTCTCAATTTCAGCCTCTATGGATTACAAACGTTATTGCAACTCGTCACTGCGGCCTATGTGACTTACAGCTTACACAACTCCCAACTCCAGCTCCTGTGGCCTACAATTGTTATTGTAGCTAACCACTATAGCCTATGTGACCATGGACTGGTGGCTCACAATTCTTGCAGCTCTCACTCCGACCTATATGGTTACGTAAGTTATTTCATCTCTCAACTCCCATCTTCTTTTGTCTACGAATGTTGTAGCAACTCATTGCCATGACATATGTGATCAACTACGACCTACGTGGTTCACAACTTATGCTGCTTCCAAATTCGATCTCTATGGCTTATAGACTTTACTGCAACTCACCATCGTGGAATATGTGACACACTACGACCTAAGTGACTCACAACTTACACAGCTCCAAACTATGACCTCTATGGCCTGTGAATGCTATGATAGCTCCCAAGTCTGGACTTTGTGGCCTAGGGACCTTATTGCATCTCCTAAGTTTGGCTTTTCTGACCTACGAAAATTATTTGTAGCTCCCAACCCCAGCCTTTGTGGCTCACTTACATTATTGCAGCTCTCCATCACGTCCTATGCGGCCGACTGTTATCATTATAGCCCTCTGCTATGGCCTCTGTGATCAACCAATTCTATTACAACTCTCCACTACGACATGTGACCAACTGCGGCCTACATGCCTCACAACCCATGCAACTTCCAATTACGGTCTATGTGGCTAACGACTACTGCAACTTCCAACTATGACCTTAGTGGCCAACTGACACTATTACAACACTCCACTACAGTCTTTGTGGCCAATCGATGTTCCTGAACTTACTAATAATGGTTTATATGACCAGCTACTATTACGACTATTAACTACGGCCTCTGCTGCAAACTGAGGTTATTACATTCACCAAGAACTACATTTGTTTTAGCCCATATACAACTATTAAAGTTGAAACATTATTGTACGTCTACAATTTCCAATTTTTTAATTCAGAAGAAGAGTGTATCTATATATTCACAGTTACATAGTGGATTACTTCGACTGAGTTAAATCTCGTGGTTTTTCTCTTAATTATTTTTTCATAAAAATCGTGATGTTTGCTCGTGTTACTCTATTATATGTGTGTTGGATTTTCATACAATATTGAGTCACTAATTTTTTGCCTCACTACCACAAATCTTCAGGCATACGACAACTAGTAATTTTTTTTTTATTTAAGTGAATTACATTTTTTCATGTATATATTTAAGACAATAAAGTGTTATAATAGTACATATGTTAGAGTTTAGGAGTTAGAAATGTAAATATATAACAATTGTGCGGTATGCATGTAAATCCCCCTTGTTCGGGTTCAGTTTAATTTTTTTTTAAAGCCTTAAAATATGTGAATTCTGTAACGTAATATTCTTTCAGAAGTGCTACTTTTATATACATTCTTAGCTTCATGTATTATAGGAGTGTAAACTATAGCCGAGTTTTAGCAAGCTCTTTGCCTCTGTTCAGGTTTGTGTTGTAAATTATTTGTGAAAAGTTTTACATCTTTGATTCATTTTAAGTTCTTTTATTTTTATGTGACTCATGTTGAGCTCGTGTTTAGCCCGAATTACTTTAAAAATATGACATTTTGATTGATTTTTAAATAAAACATCAAGTTAATTTAGTTGAATATGATCGCACAAGTGTTTATATTCGATTTATTTATAAATCGAGCCCAAAATATTTATATGGCTCAACTATGAATAATTCGAACATAAGTTCTTTAAATAGTTGAATACAAGTTTTGCAAACAAATATTATTTTTTATGGCTCTAGATGATTATTTTATTAACTTTATCTTTAATAATTTTACATCATTATTTTATGGGATGATTAAATATAAACCACTCAAAACATTGATATTTGTAAATTAAGCATCTAGGTTATTTTATTTGTGAAATATGTGGATATACTTAATATTGGTAATGACGTTGCATTTGGGGCGGCTTTTCAGTTGCTTATCATTTTGAAAAGCAATTAAAGTTTGTTTGGGCGCTTGCTTTCTTGGTGTGGTGTGTTTTGTGAAATCTTATTCACAAAACTTTGGTTTTGCGAACAATGGGGTAGGGTTGTATTCCATGGAACAAATCGTGGTGGGAAGGGTAAAATACATTTCTACCCTTCATTATTTGCATGAATTCCTTGCTATATCCAAGATATTATCCATAGTTTGCGGCTTCTCATGTCTTCGCTGTGAGCATTCGGGTTAGGGCATACCAGCGAGCGATTATTTCTCATTTGTCTTCTTGCTTTCAAACTGCATGTATATATTCATTGTTTCTCTTTCGTTTTGGTCAGACAAAATAGGTTTCTTGTGTTTTGTTCTTATGTTTTCTTCCCTTTCGTCGAATTTCTAGATTATGTTCCTTTGTGCCGACGTGTTTAATTGTTGGTTTAGGGTGTGCATTCCATGCAATTTGAGTTTTGCATTTTGTGGATGGTTACTTCGTTTTTAATTTTTGGGGGCTTCCCATGCATCTATGCCGCTCTTGGTGTAATGCTGAAAGTATAGGCGCGAGCTTTACAAATACATAAAAATTGTGTTCTATATTTGGTCTAGGGTGTGCAGTTCATTATTTTGGCTTGGATTGCTTTGATTAAGGTTCGTTTGACTCTGGATATGGTTGCTTTGGTTAGAGTTTTTTTTTTTTTTTTTTAACGGTCAAGTTAANTTGGTTAGAGTTTTTTTTTTTTTTTTTTTTGGTGGTTGGGCTTTTGTTGGTTGCGGTTGTGGTTGCGGTAACTCTGGCTAGGGTTTGGTGGGTTGGGGTTGGGGTTGCATTGATTTGGGGTCAGTTGGTTGTGGTTGGGATTACCCGTTTGGGGTTGGTTGGATGTTGTTGGGTTTGCTATGGTATTGTTTGTATTTCTAGGCTACTTGACAATGTGATTTTGTTGTGTGCAATCCATGCTATGTTAGTAGAATACATGATTTGGTAATTTGTTTTTACATATAATACATTTTACTTATGCATTAAAATGTGTATCCCTTTTCAAGTTGGAATAATGATATTTTTTGTGATATGAAAAGCTCCTGGTTATGTAAATGCCAATTATAATTTGTTTAATATCTACAATATGTAAATAAATGCCTCATCTTGTATGTATATGTGAATGAGCATTATTAATTTTCTATCTGGATTTAAAGATCGTATGACAATCAACCACATATACTACCCGACCTTAAAGTTTGTACGCCACAGTTAATCACATGTACTACCTAGTATTAAAACCTACACGACTCAACAACCACATATACTATTTGGTCTTAAAGCTTGCAAGACAATCAACTATAGATACTACATAATATAGTCAACCAATGATATTATTTGGTCTTCTAGCACATCAACACACTAATTCACAAACACGCCTATTGGCCATAAAACACACCTAATGGCCATAAAACACACCTAACACAATCAATCACATATACTACCTAGTCTTGCAACCAAAGTTTATATGATTATCAAATGTAGTTGGTGATCTTGGATGGGGCAATATTTGATAAATTGATCTCACTAAGCTCTACTTATATCGTCTTTTTTATATTTTATTTCAATTTTTTAATTACTATTTTAGCTATAAACTATAATTTTCTTCAAATTTCTTATACATCGAATGAGAATAAATTTTTGGTATATCAGCTAGTTAAGAGAGAATGGTGAAGATTATATTATATAATTTATGCTTGAAAGAGTTCGAAATCGATAATTGGCTAGCCACACATTTGAAAAAAGAAGGTTGACAAAATATTAAAAAAAAAATTCATGACAAAAGAAGATTGTATGATAAAAATCATATGAAGAACAATGGGATCAAATAATAATAAAAAAATAGAAAGTGTGAAAGGCGGTAAAGAGAGAGGCAATTGGATTAGGTGGGACCTGTTAAGAAAATTGTGAAAATATTAGATAAGTGATGGAGAGAAATTTTTATTAAGTAGAAAATATTATATGATTATGTTTTCATATCAATTGAATTATGAATTTATCAATTGTTGGTCTTGTCGAATGTAAAAAGAAAAAGGAAAAAAAAACTATGGCATAGACCCTGAGTTAGAGGAGAAACATGAGTATATGTTTCTCGGTGTTGTGGATGCGAGCCCCAATGTGTGGGCTACAACACATGATTTCCCCAAGAATTTGGATGAGCCTGAATACACTCATTTAAATGAAGTCTACGGGAAAATACCACAGGAGCAAGAACAATGTGAGACAAGTCATGTCAAGTGCTCTACACCCTCCACTCATAAACACAAACAGAAAATGGAAGTCGGAGCCCAACATTTATCTAAGCGTATTTCACATCTTCTTACGACCTGCAATGGTATAATGTCTAGTGCTCGACTATTCAGGGATACCCAACCATGATAGAAATCGTGAAGCTATCAGACTCTACCCCCCGAATATTTGATGACATGTTATTATATTTATTCACTATAAAGCTTTTAAATTATCAAATAAAGCGAGAGACTTTCATTATGATTGTAGCTGAATGGAGGATTCCTTATCTCCACTATTTTTTTTAACCAATCAGTCGAGTTAATTTGTGTTATTAATGCATGTTTTTGAATAGTGTGTAATAATTTGAAATTTTATGTCAAACAATATTCTGTGTGACATTTGATCATCTATGTCATTACTTTAATATTGTAGTTGTTCACTTATTCTCTGGCTTGTGATTTTTTATATATTCTGACATGCAAAAAAAAATCATATGACTTCATCAAATAAAGGTGAAACTATAGAAAAAATTCAATGTACAATAATTATGGCTACTATAATACGTTTCATCATAACTCTTTTTTTGTGATTTTCTGGATGAATTGCAAAATTAATTATGGTTTGCATGGAACTTTCTGATTTACACTCAGGGAAGTAGTAGTAATCAATTTATTTATCACGTCACGTAATGAGTCAATTAGTGCTGCCCTGAGTGATTCCAACATTCAATCGAGATGATCAATAAATATTTTGATATTGGAGTTTACTCTGGTTATAATGTCCAAGAACATTGTCAAACCTATAGATAATAATTTTGGGCATGCATTAAGAGAAATTCATAATGATGTGGGATATATGTTCTTTAAATTATTGATTGTATTCTCTTTTTGTTTTGCATGAATATTTTGTCAAAAATAATTTATCATCAAGATATCTTAAACATGATTGTATATGACCAATTAATGACACACATGTCGATGCGTGTTGGAAATACCGATAAGATCGCATATATGAGATGCTTTGGATATGCAACATAGAATATCTTAGCAATTTGTGACTTAACGTATGTTTTATTTTCTTAATGATTGAGTGGGAATGTAGCACTCATGATAGTCGCATATTCAAATTCGATACTCAACGAAGTGAATACAAATTTTTAATGCTCCACCCAGTTAGTACATTCATTATCATCTATGATGAGTTAAATTTGAAATGACGTACTAATAATGTTATTATTCAGAAAAATAAAAACTTTATTAATTCAGGATATCTCATGCAGTGAGGTTTCTTAAAGTTTTGTCTTGATACAAGATACCACTTTCTTGATTTTTAGCAAGGTAGCCAAGTTATTAGGAGGATGAATGATTTGTTCAATAAAAGACATTCATCATTATATAGTGTTATTGAGAGAGCATTCGGTATAAGAAATAATAAGTGAGTCATACTTTGAGATATGCTGACATAGTCTTTAGAAAAGAAGATAAAGATATTGTTACAACATTGACTCTACATAATTTTATGGATGACACTGACTCTGGGGTCTTAAACAAAGAATCAACAAGTATACTTGTTAGAAGTATTTAAATCTCGGGCAGGACAATCATTGATTGAGGAAGGCTGGTGTGAATGACTTCAACTCACCCAATGGGGAGGGTGTTCAGGAAATGATTAATTTGAGAGGAGATTACAAATGCTTTAGTGAATTCGTCGATTATACTTAACTATTATTTTTTAGTGTCTAATATCTACTATTGAGATGTATTGAGGATTTGTTGATGTCTATTTTTTCTTATATTTTTTGTGATTTTAATTTTTAAGGTTATCAATTTAGAGTAACATATTTTTTCCTTATATGTGTTTTTTATTGTAAGCCCTGATATATTTTTTTATTCTATTTCATATGTAGTCTAATTTGTCAATTAAAGTATAACATATTACAATCTCGGGAAAAGTGAGTTTAAGGTCATCGAGTGCATTTTGTGTTGTCATTGTGGTAAGTAGTTTTCTCAATACACATAAATATGACACAAGCAGAGAATGCAGCTATGAGAGGAGATTTTATTGTTGTCCCATAAATATGACACGTGAAGATTATAGGTTTTTCGATGAACTGGTGATATGGAGGTCACTCCGATAGTAACCAAGTTGGGAAAGATGCTAGGGACAAAAATTATCCCGAAAACTTAGGGTCTGTTTGGCACACCTGTGGATTATTTATAATCTGCTGATAAGCAGATTATTCTGATAATCTGCTAATCTGTAGATTATCAGAATAATCTGGCTTGCTGTTTGGGCCAGCTTATTCAGACTAGCTTATTGGTGGTTAAATGACATTACTGCCCCTGTGTGATAAAACTGTTTGGGCCAGCTTATTTAGAATAACTTATTCGTAGAAAAGAAACATATGTTGCAGAAACATACTATAATGACAGACAAGTTCTAAAAGATATCATACAGTTCTCACATCTTAACGAGTACCAGTAGAACTAAAAAAAATACAAATACAAGTACAACAACAAGGAGAAATATTAAAATATTTAACTTCAGACTCTGGCTACGTCGGTCTTCAACTGCACAGTCAGCCTGAGAAAACATCGGATTCACATGACTGCTGGCATAATTACTGGCAGTGTAATATGTGGGACTATCAGCCCACTTGAAGAAACCGTAACGAGCTGAAACACCTCTGGCACAACCATAGAACTGCCATAAATGTTTAGTAATGTTTTGTCCAGTTAAAAATAAAACAATTCAAACTAGAAAATGTAATGAAATTGGTGGAGTAAATTTTCCTTGATTCGCTCCACCAGAATTCAAGATCACAATGTAACGATATAATATAATTGAGTGGTTCTTCCTTTGATTCCAACATAAGTCTTTCTTCAAAGACAACTAAAAGATGTACATTTCAGTTCTGATATGAGAAACAGAGAANACAAGTACAACAACAAGGAGAAATATTAAAATATTTAACTTCAGACTCTGGCTACGTCGGTCTTCAACTGCACAGTCAGCCTGAGAAAACATCGGATTCACATGACTGCTGGCATAATTACTGGCAGTGTAATATGTGGGACTATCAGCCCACTTGAAGAAACCGTAACGAGCTGAAACACCTCTGGCACAACCATAGAACTGCCATAAATGTTTAGTAATGTTTTGTCCAGTTAAAAATAAAACAATTCAAACTAGAAAATGTAATGAAATTGGTGGAGTAAATTTTCCTTGATTCGCTCCACCAGAATTCAAGATCACAATGTAACGATATAATATAATTGAGTGGTTCTTCCTTTGATTCCAACATAAGTCTTTCTTCAAAGACAACTAAAAGATGTACATTTCAGTTCTGATATGAGAAACAGAGAAAAAAAAAACCATACAATTTCTGAAATGTAAACATGCCCCAACTATGAGTCACAAGAAACGAAATTTTAAAATCTTACAGTACTAATGCTGAAGCAGGAGGAGGGAAGCAATGGCGAATTCTTCCCAAACGTGTGAAGGCAAAGAGAGAGATGTGATGAATGGGCTATCGGAATGGTGCGGCGTACAGGTGATTCCTTCTTGTCTGTCCAAATAAGAAAGTTTGGTAAGTAGAAGAAACGGAAGGAAGGAATTGCCTAGGGGTGGAGGGGTAGAAGGAGAGCGAGGAATACCTGGCTGACGCCTGGGAGGCTGCGGTCGGCACGGGCAGAAGCGTCGAGGGAGGAGATCGGCTGGTCGGCTTCGCGTCGAGTGCAGAAGAGTCGAGAGGAGCGCCAGGCATTCGATCCGATCCGCGGGCATCAACGAGAGCGGCGATCGATGACAGCGAAGCGAGCTGGGGAACGGGGACGGTCGTCGTTCGTGAGATCTAGGGCTTTCGGAGAGATCGAGGGCTGCGGGGTAATAATCCCACGCTGAACGCCGAACGCGGGAGGTTGGGAGCGTCGAAGTAGCAAACGGAAGATATAGGATTTTAACGCTGCGTTTACCGATCGCAGGACCGAACGCCCGAACAAACGCCAACACGGCGTTTCGAAAACGCCGGACGCGGAGAAGAAGCTGCGCCAAACGGAACCTTAATCGGTTGGATAAGAAGATGATTTCCTTATAACATTACTTATTATTTTTGTAATTTTTGTTATTTGGATATTATGCATAAAATAATGTCTTTAAAGTTGATGTGTTGGAGAAATTGGACTTGACATGTTTTCTATAATGTTGAAATTATTTTCATTATTCTGTTCTAATTATTTTGAGGACTATAGTCTTTCAACAATTTATATTTATGACAATCTTTTTTATTAGAAATAACTGCAACATAACAGATTATTCAAATAAATTGAGGGTGTGTTTGAGGTGGTGGTTCAATGCTTTTTTTGTTTGACAAAATTACATTTTGCTTTTTCAAAAAATTGCAGTTGAAAGTTGTGTTTTGCCATCGGACTAGACTACCCTCGGTGGTTGCTAAAAAATTGCTATCCGACTTTTCAAAAAAAAAAATTTGTAATAGCTATCGGTGTTTTTTGAACAACAGCTTCTTCTGAAGCAACTGTTGCTTCTTGAAAAAGTCGCAACTGCCCTAAACAAACCTTTATTGTTACTCAAATAATAGCTTTCTGACAGCAGTAGTGAAGTCACAACCGCTTCTTCAAAAAACACCAGCTGCCCCAAACGCATCCTAAGATAATCACTCTTAAAAATTCTAAAAATCAATGCATCTTCGTGCAATTAATTAGTGGAATAAAATAGCCAAATTTGACGAGCTAATAGTTTATTTATGTTAAAAATTATTATTAAGCATTGTGTTCATGTCTAACTTATTCAAATTTGAGCCAATTATAATGTATTTTCATCCTATAAAATGAAATATGTATATTCTTCTATTCAATCATTTTGTATTTTTAAAATATTGGTATATTTTGAATTCATCAATCAAACACCACTTAATGTCATGACTAGTAAATGCTTGTCCTGCTATTAATTTATTATCGTATAGTTTTACATTAATTCAACAATGTGATTAAAATGCTCGAAGTCAAATGGAAAATTAAAGGAAGATTTACATACATTCCACTTAATTCTTATGAATTTACATTTCTAATATTTAAATTTTAATTTTTTACATTTATACCCCCAAATCATTCATATCACAATAAAATTATCACTATTTTAACATTTAAAAAGAAAATGCGTCATTTCATGTATAGTTAATATGGTATATATATGTTAAAGTCGAGTTTTGATGTTTGATATGTAAGAGCATGAGAATTGTGTGGTTCGTATTAGGGCTGTAAATGAGCCGAGCTTGAGAGAGCTCAGATTTGGCTCGTGTTCGGCTCGCGAAATTGTTTCGTGTCGAAAACGGCTCGTGAACAGTGTGTTTGTGTTCGGCTTGATTTAAATATTCGTGTTCGTGTTCGGCTCGAAATTGACTCGTTAAAATTAAACTGAAAAAATAGATGTATAGTGATGGATTCGAACCTGAACCAAATGTATGTAAAACAAGACGCATAACCACATTACCACTAGAACAGTTACAATTTAAACTTAAATATAAATATATATAATATATTATTATATAAATAATATGTGTAATATATTTTTATATAAATAATTATATATATATATTTTTTATTTTGAGCTAAAACGAACCGAACACGAACAAAGAGCTGTTCGTGTTCTGCTCGTTTATAATTTGAACTTTAAAAACTTGTTCGTGTTCGGCTTGTTTACTTAACCAACGAGCCGAACACGAGCTGTTCGTGAACAACGAGTTTTTTTGACAGCCCTAGTTCGTATGTAAATCTTCTTATATATATAATTTAACAATCAAATTGAACTATAATACAGTGCTAAAATTATCTATTTCAATAAGCTTACTACAATAAAACGTGATGTGGTTATCTGTCGATCAAACTTGGTTCAGGTGAATTGCTAGCACTAGTCACCGAAAAAACCTTTTTGTTAGTATCGAATGCTTGAATACATTTTTTTCCCCTTTAAAAAATACTTAATAGGGAAAGGAATCATGCTTTGTAATCCTAGAAAATGAAAGGTAAATATTTTTTTATTTAAGAACTAAAGTAATGGAATTTTAGCAATATGGATATTTTTCTAGCTTAACAATAGTAGATGCATATTTTGGTTGCTTAATCATATTAGGTTGCGGTAGGCGGCAGTAGTAGGAGTAGAACTGTCAAAAAAGCTTATTGTTTGCTAGCAACTCATATTTGACTTGTTATGTAGCTAGTGTTTGAATCGTTCGTCAAATCAGTGAGCCGAATACGAACAATTTTTTAAGCTTGAATTATGAATGAGTCAAACACAAACACTCCTTTGTTTGATCGTGTCTGGCTCTCTCTCTCTCTCTCTCTCTCTCTCTCTCTCTCTCTATATATATATAT
>JXCR01140628.1:163993-204269 GCA_002079205.1 Phalaenopsis hybrid cultivar | reverse complement strand
CAGTACTCAGTCGCATGACGGCCGACGCATCGGACATCGAAGAAGAAGTTGCGGCCTCGAAGTCTTCCCAAGTCTCTTGCAGCAGACTTTCTCTCGTCACCTTTCCCTGTATCAACAAAATGAGAATCAAATTTTTGAGCAATCATAGTAACCTCGTCGGTCACCATATTCTGGATAACAATTGTGGTTTCAACACAAGAAATATATTTTGAGGCCACACTACTAAGGAGCGGGTCCTCATCTTTTACGAAGATACCTGCTGCCGGGGGATGCTTCTATTTTCGTTGCTTGGTGGCTAACTTCTCCCTCGACACCTTGTCTTGCATCGCCTTATCACAATTCGAGAGGCGCCACCTTTTCTGAGTTATTTTGCTCCTCATCATTTTGGTGACTATTATCTCGACAGTATACTACGGAACCGAGGTGGTGACTGGTCAACATTGCCTCGGCGGTATGGAAATCCTCCGAGAGGGACTTTAGCCCGTCCCTCGCTGGCCCGTCAACCTAGCCGCATCCCCCAGTTGTAAGAATAGGACCCATTCACAAACTGCTTTCGCGAAGCCTTTATCTTGTGCTTCACCCCAAGTGGGTGGAGCTTCATGTTGATAGAGAACATGGCGAACCCTTCCTTATCGACCTTAAATGAATAATAATAACTAAACAGGTTGATCGACCATGGGATGCTCTCGCGATGACAGAAAAGAATGAAGGTCATCATTGTGATTATGGAGTTCGATAGCACTTGGGCCTAAATTACCCCATACTTATTGAAAATGCTCTGGAGCTCGGTACACAGAGCCAGCCGGAGACTATACTTTAACTTGTCTCAATAAAAGACTAGATCTTCGCCCATGTCGTACGTGGCGCGTGACGAACCGACACTCATTGAAGGACAATGTCGTTGCTGAAAACATATTTCTTCTAATACCCCGACACTTCCAGTCAAGAACGACAGGTCAACACCCTTCTCAAAGCCAAAGAGAGTAGGGTAATATTTGGAAGCCATTGCGAGAAGACAACCGAGTGACGGAAGAAGAGGAGGGTTTGAAGGCACAAAGAAAGCGATCTTAATGTGTAAAGGATAAAAAGTGCTCTCATCCTATTTATAGGTTGATCATATGAAACGAGACGTCGCATAATGATAAGTGCCACACCAAACATCCTTTCATATTTAATTAATTACTTTTTTATTACAAATGACATTTTATAGATATCAAACGAAGTGTTTTACGAATGGGTCTTCTAAAGCCTTGGTCGGGAAATACCCCTTCCAAGTCAACCTTCGGAGTACCAATGCTCTGCCTAACCTAAGTTGATCTACTCAGTCGACATCGTGTTGTAACTTACTCAGGACAGTCAACTCACGAAGTGCTTCCAGCTCTCACAACACCTTCTCCAGTTCATTTCTCAAAATGGCGACTTCCGTTCGCAAGCTCTCCGTCTCTAAATTTGTGGTCGTCTGGCGGGCCNGCGACTTCCGTTCGCAAGCTCTCCGTCTCTAAATTTGTGGTCGTCTGGCGGGCCGACAATTCCAGAATCAGATCTTCAACAAAACCTCCAACCGCTGCCAGTAAAGGCTCACCTCCGCTCGTTTTTCGCTCCGCAAATTTGTGCGGAAGCTCCGACCAGTCATATTACTCCTGCTAGGGGCCACCAAAGTGGTTAAGTGAGGTCAACATAGTGGGACCAGCTACAGGCAAAAAACCGAGCGGCTGATGCCCTCTGACATCAACTGATGAGGGGAGAGCGGCGATCATGTTTCATAGCCTCGTCGCTATAGCAAGAGCAGATTTGACAGCGTCTTTTTGTGGTCCGCCGTCCTCACGACCTTCTGCCCCGACTTATTCATCTGCATTGAGATAATGTCCAACAATCACTAAAAACCGTTAATAACCAGAAAAAATCTTACATACTAACAAATCAGTCCATTCAAGAAAGGGTCTTCGCAAATGTGTCTTCCCCTCACGACGGAATACCTCCTCCGC
This sequence comes from Phalaenopsis hybrid cultivar, assembly GCA_002079205.1. Taxonomy (NCBI): domain Eukaryota; kingdom Viridiplantae; phylum Streptophyta; class Magnoliopsida; order Asparagales; family Orchidaceae; genus Phalaenopsis; species Phalaenopsis hybrid cultivar. Next base: position 202,284 of record JXCR01140628.1, on the reverse strand, counting down.
TTCTCTGTGATGATGCCTGGGGAGGGCCAGTGACTGCCATCATTCCCTCAGCAATCGGGCCCTATGGGCCCTCAATAATAACACCCACACTAACTCTAGGAACCGAGCTTCCATGGCGAGGCTTTTTAGGCCCCTATGCCTCAGGACCCTGATCCACATTAAAATTATTTTTTTTAGTGCATATTTTATGATCACTTTATGCATATTTTTAATAATATTGCACTTTAAAAGAAGATATTTTGTATGTTCTTTATTTCAGAAACATGAAATAGACATTTAGAAAAAATGAAGAAATAATGAGCAAAAATGGTGCAATTTGTATGGCGACATAGTGTCGCCTACTGGCGCTATAGCGACACAGACGCGTGTAGTAGGCGCTATAGCGCCCAGACTGACGATATAGCGCCAGTAACTTCCCTTCTAGAAGATTTACTGAATTTGACCAAATTTTGAATGGGTGTTTGAAGCAACCCTTGGTTATTTTCAGATATCTATTAATGTGGACGAAAATTGAACGAAATAAAGTACTTTTTGGTAGCATTTGAAGGCTTTAGGAAGTCCCACTTTTGTGTTTAAATGTATGTTTTAGTGTGTTTTTGTGTTGTAAGAATAAGAGTTTGGAGAATTCTTCAAGGAGATTTCAGAATTTGTGTTGGGGAGAAGACATAAGGTACTTTGTATTTGTGTTTAAGTTTTTATTCTTAAGGCTTGAATTTCAATACAAATTTTGTCTTTTTGTTTTATTATCCATGAATTTTGAGTTGTTCCCTTTCTTTCTTTTTCTTGGGAATTAATCTTGTGGAATGAGAATGATTTAAAGATTTTTTATTACTTTTAAAAATTATGATGACATTTTTACCTATTCTTCATTGACTTTATAAATTGGTCACTTGTGAGGTTAAAATCCGTTGAGAAACATAAAAACCCGGAAGGGCTATGATTTCAACCAACCAGTGAGTGCCACACTTCATTGTGGGCAGTGCCGTTGCGATCACTTAAGGGAGAGTGCAAATAGATAGGGAGATAAATTTTGATGAACGTAGAATTGATGTTTTTAGGGTGACAGACTAGATTCTTTTTCAAATTCGGTTTAGAGTTTGGATTGTAAGTGTCCTTAGTAGGTCCTATAGAGATGACACAGTGAGTAATCTGGAGGTGAGAGACCATAATCTACTTAGCACTACTACACAAGCTGATGAAAAATTCTAAATTAACCAATGTTCTTTGCTAGCACCGAGAGGGGGTAAAGAATAAGAATGCACCTATTTGTCACAATACATCATCATATTTTTAGTCATTCGAATCCTACGTAGATTCATATCTCATTGCAAGAGGCAAGATCTTTACATATTATTTAAACTTGTTAGAATTACTTTTTTTAAACTTTTAATTATAGTTATTTCTATTTGCTTTAATTTATTCTTAATCGTTGCTATCATTTTGTTTTTGTTTAATCTGCAATTTAAATAGTATTTGCTTCTGACTTTTGCAAGTCAATTTAAAAGAGTCCAACTATCTTCGTGGGATCGATACTGAGGTTTTTAAAGAAAATCCTACGTTACTTGGGACGATACGCAAACTTGCATAGTATCTCTAGTATGAAGTTTAATTATTTATTTTTCATATCATTTTATTTATTCACACTAGCCGTTGAAGATAATTTGAGTCAAGTTTTTAGCAATATTTTGGAGATTTAAAATAAACGTAATTATAGGTTGGGTCAAGTTTTTGGCGCAATTGCCAGGGATAAGTAACGGAATTATTTAAATTTGGAAAGTAAACTTTTTTATTTGCAATTTTGTTTGAATTGTAGATTTTATTTTATTAAAAATTAAAAATTAAAAAATTAAAAAAATTTTAAAATATGAAAATATAAAAACTGAAAATCATAGAAACCTGAAAATTATATTTTATTTTCTGAAGTTTTATCATTTGTTTGCGTAGTTCTAGATTTGAAGGTTTAGTGCCCTACGATTCTGAATTAGAACGTACTATAAAAAAAATTCGAAAATAAGAAAAACTTTATAATTTTTAAGGTATGACTAACCCTTCACAAAATAATATTGAAATTCAAAATGTTGAAAATAAACATCATAATTTACAAAAACCTTTAAGGAATTATGCAAATCCTATGGCAAATGAAATTCATTGAAGTATTCAAACTCCTGCTGTAGCGGCTAACTTATTTGAACTTAAACCTGCAATAATATAAATGGTACGAAACAATCAGTTTTGGGGAACACCAAATGATGATTCAAATTTACATCTTGCAAGCTTTTTAGAACTGTGCTATTTTTAATAATGATGATGTATCAAATGATACTGTCAGACTTAGACTTTTTCTTTTTTCATTAAGGGATAACTAAGATGTGGTTAAATTCATTATCACCTGGATTTATTAGAACTTAGAGAAATTGGACACAAAAATTCCTGGCTAAGTATTTTCTATCTTAAAAACTGCTAAACTTAGAAATGATATTACTTCTTTTACTAAGTATGAAGGAGAGTCAATTTATGAAGCTTGAGAAATATTTAAAAACTCCTTACAAAGTGTCCACATTATGTTTTACTAGACTGGTTAATTATTCAAACTTTTTATAATAGGTTAGTTGGATCGCTTAGATCTATCATAGATGCTGGTTTTTCCACTTCTTTGGGAATACTTTGTTCAGATTTTTCAATTTCTTTATCTTATCCCTCAACTTCAAATTCTTTTTGAACACCAACACAATTTTTTCTCACTTCTTAATTGAATAGCTTTAACTTGCTCTTGTTCTTTATGTTTATCTTTCAAATTGATCTCAACATTACTAGGAAGTGTTCCTGAAGCCTATTGCAAAGTGCATCAGTAATTTGTCTCAGTTGATTCTCTATGTTTCTTATAGCAGCACTCTGACTCTGTAATTGATTACCCATTTGTAATACAACTTTTTCTAAAGACAATTTCTCTCCTTAACTTGTTGATTACTGTTAAATCCAGGATGATAAGTAGGTCTAAAGTTAAAATTATCCTGATTATTCTAGTTTCCCAATGGGTTTACTTGATTGTTCCCCCATTGTTGACTTCCACCACTAGAATTGTTATTACAGTTAAAGTTTAAATGATTTTTCCAACCTAGGTTAAAATAATTGGAATATGGGTTATTGGGTCTATTAAAAGCATTTATAGTTTCTAGTAAAGTTTGAGAATTATGCATTTGAGATAATGAATTTTCTTCAATCAATTGAGGTGTTTGAGAAAAATTAATTCCAATTTGGCTTATTTTCTTAGATAATGCAGCAACTTGAAAAGTAACTATTAAAATAACATCATTATCATGAATACTGACTACTTTCTTAGGATTTACCCTTTCAGAAGGCCATTAAAAATTACTTATAGTTATTTCTTCAATTAAAACATGAGCTTCATCAAATGATTAGACATTAATAAACTAACAACAACAACATCTATGATAGATTTAAGGGATTCAACTAACTCATTATAAGAAGTTTGAATAATTAACTAGTCTAGTAAAACATAATGTGGACACTTTTTAAGGAGTTCTTTAAATATTTCTTAACTTCATAAATTGACTCTCCTTCATACTGAGAAAAAGAAGTAATATTATTTCTAAATTTAGTAGTTTTTAAGTTAGAAAATACTTAGCTAGGAATTTTTGTGTCAAACCTCTCTAAGTTCTAATAAATTCAGGTGTTAATGAATTTAACCACATCTTAGTTTTATCCCTTAATGAAAAAAGAAAAGTCTAAGTCTGACAGCATCATTTGATATATCATCATATTTAAATGTAATACACAGTTCTAAAAAGCTTGCAAGATGTAGATTTGAATTATTATTTGGTGTTCCCCCAAACCGATTGTTTTGTACCATTTATATTATTGCAGGTTTAAGTTAAAATAAGTTAGCCGCTACAACAGGAGTTTGAATACTTAAATGAATTTCATTTACCGTAGGGTTTGCATAATTCTTTAAAGGTTTTTGTAAATTATGATGTTTATTTTCAACATTTTATAGAAAGACCATCATCTCCTCTTTCTCAAAGACTTAGACAGTAGAAACTTGATCAACATTTTTCAATATTTTTTGAGATATTTAGAAAACTTTCAATTAATAAAACTTTTTTAGAAGCTTTGGAATAAATGTCAAATTATGCAAAGTTTATGAAAGAAATTTTAAATAAAAAAGGAAGTTTGAAGATTATGAGTCTGTTGCACTTAGTGAAGAGTGCAATGTAATAATACAAAAAAACTTCCTAAAAAACTCAAAGATCCTGACATTTTTACCATACCTTAGCAATTGGAGAAAAAAATTGTCGAAAAACTTTATGTGATTTGGGAGCAAATATTAATCTCATGCCATTATCTATAATTATAAGACTAGGTTTATGAGATATTTTTTCCATTGCTGTGACCCTACAGTTAGTTGATCGATCTAACACTTATCCTAAAGGGGTTATAAAAGATGTGTTGGGTAAAGTGGATAAATTTATCTTCTCTGTTGATTTCATTGTATTGGATATGCAAGAAGATAAATAAATTTATATTATTTTATGGAGACCTAGCTACTGGACGTGCAATGATAGATGTGTAAAAAGTAGAATTAATAATGAGAGTTAATGATCAAAAAATAACTTTTAATGTGCTTAAATTAATGAAGTATCCTAATAAAGGAGAAGATGGTAAATGCTATAGAATTGATATGGTTCACTATATAATTGTTAATCATTTTCAAGAAAGATGTGAAGTCATATCGGATAAAAAAGATGAAGTAACTTTGGTAAAAAAAGAATTAGAAACTGAAAAAAATTTTGAAACTGAATCAAAAGAGAAAAACACTGAAGAGTTAAATTATGTTCAGGAAGAAATTAAAATTTTAGATATTATTGAAAATTATAAACTTCTGGTACATTCTATTAAAAAACCTCCTGAACTTGAGATGAAGGTTCTACCTACTCATTAAAGTATGCATTTTTTGGGAACTCATCTGCATTACCTGTTATTATATCCTCAGATTTAACTGATGAACAAAAAGAAAAATTATTAGACATTAAAAAATCATAAGAAAGTCTTTGGTTGGACATTAACTGATATTAAAAAAATCAGTTTTTCAATCTATATGCACAGAATTTTAATGGAAGACAATTATAAGCCTATAATTGATCCTCAAAGAAGATTAAATCCTATAATGAAAGAAGTTGTTAAGAAAGAGATTTTAAAGTAGTTGGATACTGAAATTATTTATCCAATTTCAGATAGTTCATGGGTTAATCCTATTCATTGTGTTTCTAGGAAAGGAGTGACTGTTGTTCTAATGAAAAAAAATTGAATTAATTCGTACAAGACAAGTCAATGGATGACGAATTTATATTAATTATAGAAAATTAAATGTTGTCACCAGGAAATGTCATTTTCCTATACCTTTTCAAGATCAAATATCGGATAGCTAGCTGGGCACCATTTTTTTTTGCTTTTTGGATGGATATTCTGGATACCATCAAATATCTATTGCTCCTGAGTAGCAAGAGAAAACAACATTTATTAGTTCTTATGAAACATTTGCTTTCAGGAGAATGTCATTTGGGTTATATAATGCACCTGCAACATTTCAAAGATATATGATGTCAATTTTTTGTAAATTAATTGAGAAAGGAATTGAAGTTTGTATAGATGATTTCTCAAGTTTTGGAACTTCTTTTAATTCATATTTAGATCATTTAACGAAAGTTCTAAAACGCTGTGAAGAAACAAAATTTGTAATTGAGAAAAATGTCAATTTATGGTTGCAGGAGTAATTATTTTGGGACATAAGATTTATGAGAAAGACATGGAAGTAGATCCAACAAAAATTAAGTCATTACTGAATTACCACCCCCTACTAATGTTAGAGGAATAAGATATTTTCTAGCACATGCTAGTTTCTATAGGCGTTATATTAAAGACTGAATGGATGATTTCTCAGTTTTTGGAGAAAGATGCTAATTTTGATTTTAATGAGGAATACCTTAATGCTTTTAATTTATTAAAAAAAAATTAATCGCTGCATCTATTATTGTTTTACTTGATTGAACAAAACCTTTCGAATTAACGTGTGATGCTAGTGATTATTCTATTAGGTTGTTTTAAGGTAGAGATATGATAAATTTTTTAAAATAATATACTATATTAGTAAAACCCTTAATGAAACTCAAATTAATTACACTAATACTGAAAATGAATTATTAGCTATAGTATATTCTTCTGATAAATTTAGATTTTATCTAATTGGAACCAAATGTATTGTGCATACCGATCATTCTGCTATCAAGTATTTAATGATGAAGAATGATGTAAAACCACGATTAATTAGATGAGTTTTTCTAATGCAAGTGTTTGGTTTTCAAGTTGTGGATAGGAAGGGTACTGATAATCAAATAGCTGGTCATATTTCAAAGCTTAAAAAAGAAATGATAATTTTAATGATGAAATTAATGAAAATTTTTTTGATAAACAATCATATGAAATTAATGAATGACAAGTTTCGTGGTATGCTGATATAGTTAACTTTTTAGTTAGTAATATTTTACCCTACAGACTTGATAGCCATCAAACTAAAAATTTCATTCGTGATTCTAAATATTATTTTTAAGATGACTCTTATTTATATAAACAATATAAGGACTTAATTATTTGAGATGTGTACCAATTGAAGAAACCCAAGAAATTATACATAAGTTTCATATATCTGACTTTGAGGGATATTTTGGGGCTGATAAAACTGCATTTAAAATATTATATTCTAAATTTTATTGACCTACATTATTTAGATATGTTAATTATTATATAAAGACAAGTGATATATGTCAAAGATCAGACAATATTTTGAGAAGAAATGAAATGCCCCTTGCTCTTGAAATTGAAATTTTTTATGTTTAGGGTTTAGATTTTATGAGACCATTTTTACCATATTCTGGAAAAAATTATATAATAAAAGCTTGTCATTTGCATGTTGAATTAGAACATAAAACTTATTGGGCAATGAAAGAATTTAATTATAATCTGTGAGATGTTGGAGAAAACGATTCTTGCAATTAAATGAGCTTGACGAGATGAGAAATAAATCTTATGAGAATGCAAGAATTTATAAAGAGAAAATGAAAATAAATCATGATCAATAAATTCTAAAAAAACATTTCGAGCATGAACAAGAAGTTCTATTATATAATTCAAGATTGAAATTATTTTCGAGAAAACGTAAGTCCAGGTGGCCAGGACCATTTATTGTGGTAAGAGTATCCATATGGAGTCGTTGATATTTAAGATCCTAAGACTGAAATAATATTTAAGGTAAATGGACACAGGTTAAAAGCTTATATAAGTGGAGATTGTCCTACATTTGAGACTTAATGTTAGGTCAACTAGTTTAAAACATTGGATATGTCGGACTAACAATGTTAAACCAAACGCTTTGTGGGAGGTAAGTCGTAGTTATCAGTGTGATTGTTTTGTTTGTTGATTATTGTTGTAATGAGTTTTTGATGTAAGTTGGAGTTTTACATGATTATGTTGGCACAAAACATTATTATATTAATGGAATTGAAGATCGAACAAAAGAAATTTGGATTTTGAGAAAGTTGGTCTGGCGCTATAGTGTCATAGTTCGAGTAACTTCCTTGGAACTGCCAAAGTTTGTTTTTTGTTCTCCTTTTCTCTATAAATAGGCCTAGGACAGGAAAAGAATCATCCCTTCGACTTTTCTAAGCATTTTGGAGAGATTTGAGAGTGGAGAAAGCAATTTATAGATTATGGAGAGTAGTGAAAATGAGAGATTTGAAGATAAAAAGATGGTGCATTAAAATGCTCAGACTTATTTCAACGGATTTCGTGCATTGAGTTTGGAGCGACTTATGGACAAACTTGGGAAGATTAAAGGTGAGATCTCTTAATTGCATACCAAATTTGAAAACTTGTTCCACCAATTTGAGCATTTGGATTGGCAGCTGAAACTCCAGTTCAACAATTTGGCATGTTTTCAAGATTGTCAAGTGAACTTGTATAGCACAAACAAGTGGATAGATGAAAAATTTGCTTCAGAATTTCCTCGCGCTCCTTTCTGTCATTCGTACAATCGGAATTGTTTATTGGGTGAACAGAAGAATGACAACTCTGATCACAATTGGATTTAAGTGATTCCATAGAAAGATAAATGTGTTAGTAACTAGTTCTTCTATGTAGTCTAAGAAAATTATTGCAGAACGAAGTTTTCTTCGTCCTGATGGAACGATTGAATATATGATTGCAGAGTGACAGTGAGAGAGTTTTTGCTATTTCGCTGTCGCCGCTGTGATTTCTGTTGTTAGAGAATTCTAAGCGAATTTGCCTGATGAATCTGATGATTTGGTTTATGTGAGAAGGCAGTATGTGGATATAAGTTCTGCTCGGATCAATCACATTTATAAGCTGCATAGTGTTCTTACTTGTTTCTATTCTGAGTTTCATTCTACTGAAGAGAAATTTGACGAAAGGGGAGGAACTACTGGAGCCATGCGTTATCCTGCTCTTATTACTACTATGTGTGTTGAATCAGTAGTAAAATATGAGACTTGGGAAGAAGTTTTACCATCTCATAAACCTTTTGGAAAAACAAATTTGGAGATGTATGGAAAACATATTGGAGTAAGATCTAGAAGTAGATGCTCTGATATTCCTTCTACTTCAGCTTTAGCTTCAACTTCTAGACCTACATCTGGTACTACTTCACTTGATGCTGTAATGAAACAATAATTTATTCAACAAGGAGATATCTTAACATTATAGAATCAATAGAAAAGTTTAGAAGCCCATTTTTATCATAATGATGAGTATATGCAAAGAAGAGTTGATTATGATATTACTTATAATGAGGCGATGGAGAAATTCTTAAGAGGTGACTATTCGTTAGTATTTCCTACTTTCCCAGATATACAGCTTATAAACCTGATGATATGGAAGAGGATTTAAACTTTGGTGATGATGATGATGATGATGATGATGATGATGATGATGATGAAGATGATGAAGATGATGAAGAAGGTAGTGATGGTGTGTAGTGTTATCTGTTTGTTTTGTTGTGTTTTATTTTTTGTTTTCATGTTTAGATTTCTTGTAGTTAGTTTGTTGTTGTATGTTTTTTAGAGTTTTTATGTTTAAATTTGCATTTGTATTAAACTGTTAAGGTTATGTTTATTGCACAATAAGGTTATACTGTTTTTAATGTTTATCCTTTACTTCAATGTAAATGCTATGATAGTCTTTTTTTTATTTTTTATCAGACATGCTAATTTCACTTGTCTTTTTTACTTGTACCTATAATATTCTATTGTTTTTAAACTTTATAATTTTTCTTTCTGCCTGAACTACTCTGTTGAGATTAATTAAAAATTTAAATTTGAGGGAAGAGAGAAAATCTTTTTAAAAGAACTAAGCTTTTTTTTTGTCTCAGAGAACTATATTTTTAAATTTTAATTTAACATAATCTGTGGTATGTTAGGATAACTTAAGATAACTATATTTTAAATTTTATAAATGTTATTAAAAAACTTAAGTTAAAGTTTTTAATAATAACGATTAGTTCTAAAGTTAAAATATTTAGTATAAGAGGATAATATTATGTTTTTATTATTTAAAGTAAAGAAAACTATATTTTGAAATTATTAAGAATTTTAGAGTTTTACTTTAAAAAGATGGAATTGAGACTTTATAAATTTTTTTTTTCAAAGCTAATACAATTTTGTCAAAATATGGAAATGTGGAAAGTTTTTAACTTTAAGAAGAGGATTGAGTAGTTCAAAATCATCAAAGACTATTCAGATATATTAATCCTCACATGACATGAAAAGAAAAAGAAACGACTGAAAAAGATCCTAAAGAAAAAAAAATAATAAAATAAAAGAAAAGTAATAATGAAAAAAATATGAGGAGAAACTTGAGGAGATGCTTAATAAAAAATTGGCTCCGCTTGAATTATCTTAAGAAAATGAACTTAATTACATTTCTACATTAAGGCTTAAAGTATTAGCATCATTACTAATAAAGTCATTATGAAGTTCTTTTTAGTGTAATTCTTGTAAGTATTCAAAATATGACGAAATTACAATTATTCTTGAAATAAATAGAAAATCAAAAGTCTTAGCTTGACTATTACTTATATTTTATTTTTAACTTGAGTTATTAAAATTTTTTCTAAAGTTTCACTATCAATAAAAATTATAGAAATCTCTAAATTAAACTCACTACCACAAGTTATAATTTTTGTATAGTACAAGGAAGTCACTTGAGGACAAGTAACGTTAAAATTTGGGGGAATGATCCTTTTTAAAATTACCTGTTTTTAGTATATATTTAATGATCTTTTTATGCATATTTTTAGTGATATTGCACTTTAAAGAAATACATTTTGTTGTTTTTGGTTTCATATACATGAAATATGCATTTGCAGAAAATAAAGGAAAAATGAGCAAAAATTGTGCAATTTGTATGGCCGCCATAGCGCCGCCCCCTGTCACTATAGCGCCACAGACGTGTTGGCCGAATTTTGAAGTGGTGTTTGAAGCAACCCTGGGTTATTTTCATAAATCTATTAATATGGATGAAAATTGGACAAAATAGAGGACTTTTTGACAGCATTTGAAGGCTTTAGTAAATCCTACTTTTGTGTTTATGTGTATGTTTTAGTCTGTTTTGTGTTGTAAGAGTAAGAGTTTGGAGAATTCTTCAAGGTGACTCTAGAATTTGTGTTGGGGAAAAGAGATAAGGTGCTTTGTATTTGTGTTTGAGTTTTTGTTTCTAAGACTTGAATTTCAATACAAATTTGGTGTTTTTGCTTTATTCTTCATGAATTCTAAGTAGTTCCATTTCTTTCTCCTTGCTCTCGGGATATAATCTTGTGGGATGAGAGTGATTTAAAGATTTTCTTTTTACTTTTAAAAATAGTGATAACATTTTCATCGAATCTTCATTGACTTTACAAATTGGTCAATTGTGAGGTTAAAATCCATTGAGAAACATAAAAACCCGAGATGACTATGATTTCACCGAATTAGTGAGTGTCATACTTAATTTTGGGCAAAGTCGTTGCGATCACCTAAGAGGGAGTGTAAATAGATAGATAGATAACTTTTGATAGACGTATAATTGATGTTTCTAGGGTAACAGACTATGTTCTTTTTCAAATTCGGTTTAGAGTTTGGATTGTAAGGGTTCCTAATAGGTCTTATATAGAGGGCACAGTGGGTAATCTGGAGGTGAGGTACCAGAATCTACTCAGAACTGCTACACAAGCTGGTGAAAAACTCTAAATTAGTCAATGTTCTTTACTAGCACCAGGAGACGGTAAAGAATATGAATGCTCCTATTTGTCACAATACATCATCATATATTTAGTCATTCAAATCCTACATAGATTAATAACTCATTACAAGGGGAAAGATCTTTATATATTATTTACGCTCGTTAGAATTACTTTTATTAAACTTTTAATTATAGTTGTTTCTATTTGCATTAATTTAGTCTTAACCGTTGCTATTATTTTGTTTTTATTTAATCTGCAATTTAAATAGAATTCGTTTCTGATTTTTGTACGTCAATTTAAAAGAGTCCAACTATCCTCGTGGGATTGATACTGAGTTTTTAAAGAAGATCTTATATTAATCGGAACGATACGTATACTTGCGTAGTATCTCTATTGTGAAGTTTATTATTTATTTTTCATATCATTTCATTTATTCACACTAGTCAGCTAAATATAATTTGGGTCAAGTTTTTGGCAATATTTTGGAGAATAAAAATATATGTAATTGCGGGTTGGGTCAGACCCACATACGAGCCAACTTGATTGGCCGGCACAGGTTTGGGTCTCAACTTTTTTTCTTCTTTATGACATTTCTTTTCTTTACAGAGGCACAAATTCAGTAGGCCGCCATTTCAGGGGCCACCTTGCCTTGGCTCGTACCATTAGCCATGCTTCGGCTATCTATGGAAAGTTGGTGGCAGAGAATGTAAATGTCAACCCTATGGTCCTATTTATAGGACTCATTGGGCATGAAATCCCAAATGAAGTCAATTGTCAAATTAATCTTGTTAATTTTAGTGATGTTAACTGTCTAACAGTTTCTTTGATCTTATCGTAGTTGTCGTTATCAAGAAGTAGGAAAACTCGGAGAACTAATATGTATATGCAAAAATTACTGGCACGAATCTCAAAGCAATCAGACAACCAAGTACGACGACTGACATTCAAAGCGACAAACCAATGGAGTATGGTCTGAACCAGCGTTGGAGGACCAACCACTCTATTGGGTCGGCAGACCCACGCTCTCGAGGGATTCAATCAACGGATGGTGCTTACGGTCTCAGCTAGCAAAACCTCTTTCAAGGGCTCCCGATCACAAGTAGTTGATCAACTGGCTTTGCTCGGCATGAGCGATCGCCACACAAACGATCGTCTCGGTCAACCAAACTAAATTGCATCGATCCACTAATGACGTTGTATTACACTTAAATGACAACACGAATCTTGTATTAATTTAGCGCATTTACTATATTAAGGGTGGTTTCCATAGCGATTCATTCCTTTCTATAATTGTACAAAAAGACCTCCTATAAATAGGAGATGAATAAAGGTACCTTTTCCTTGATTCCTTTCTCAAGAATCCTTTGTCAGCTCTACTCTTACTCTCCTTCTCCTTGCTCCAACTCTCGCCTGTTTTATCTGAAGGACAGTTTAGTAAAATTATTAATATTAAATAAATAAAAATAGATCTAATATATTAATATATAATTTAAATGATCATTATTAATTAATATTACTAATTAATTTTTGCTTGTTGATTTTATCTTTTATTCAATTTAATTAAATAGAAGTGGTTTTTATTTAATTAAAGCTAGACTTATGCCAATAGAAAATTGTTATTTAATTATCTCCCTAATTCATTAATTAATGATTAATATAAATTGAAATAATATAAATTGAAATAATATTAAATGAAATCAAATTAAAGTAATCTTTATAACCAGATCGCGATAAGTAATATTAAAATTCTATTTAAAATAGCTGACTCAAATCCTAAAATAAGTGGCTATGCAGTTCATCATAATTTAATCAGATTTTGCTTATGTCATGCCTAACAGTTTTTGGGATTTAAGTGCTTCATGATTTATTAAATTGAGATTTACTAAATCACGAAACTGCCCCTTAGCAATGGTATGACACTTATTTTTCAATAGATGCAAAAATTTTCTTTTAGCAGCAATATTTGGGCAAATAAATCCAACCGTGCATTAATTTTCATTTCATATGATTGATTCCTAAAATTCTTATTGCAGTTATTTGGCTGCTGATATTTTTTTTGAAAGATTTACGTACATATCATTATATTTTAATGGATTTACACTTCTAGCACATAAATTCATTTTGTACATATATACCACCTCACCTATGCATGAAAAGCTATATGTCACTTTTTAAAAGACAAGAGTAGTATTTTTTATATAATATGGGAACTTTGGGTGGCATAGAAGTAAAGAAGTAAAGTTTAGGTATTAGATATGTAAATACATAATAATTAAGTGGTATATGTACGCAATTTAAAACCTAACGCCACCCCCACACCAACCAGCCCCAACACCCCCCCCTCCCCTTCTTTTTTTCCCACTGAAAAGATTATTTGTGTGCTGTAGGGATCTCTCCAACAACTCTTTTACAGGTGATCTTCCTGAAAGCTTCAGCTCCCTGTCTAACTTAACGGCCCTGTAAGACCGTTAGTAAATTTAAAGGTTATCCATGTAACCATTTAATCCTACACAATGCTCCGATTTGCTCATCCAATTTAATTTACTGCAGGTATTTGCAGAACAACCAATTTACAGGTCATATAGATGTCCTCTCCAATCTACCCCTTAATAACCTGTAAGTATTCTTGCTGTTCTGAGTTTTGTTTGGAGTAAAAGCAAATCCATGTCTCAATGCAGTGATGATATATTTTTCCTGCTGTTTAGTAATGTTGCAAACAATCGATTTAGCGGAGCTATTCCTAATCAACTGCAGAAAATCAACAATATCGAGTGAGTATGCAATATAAATCATATATTTACTGCATGAGCAAAGTGTCAAAATAGTAACCTGCTCATATCCAGCCATTTTAGCCGCAGAGCATCTAAAAAAGCCAAATTAGTCTTAATATGGACTGAAATAGTCCCCAAGGAGGATTATTTTAGCTCTCGGTAAAAGAGATGAATTAAATTGACACTTTATGGACTCCAGGACTAAAGTGACCCCCGAAAAAAAGATCACGGACTATTTTGACACTTTTGTTGTTACTGCAATGTCTATGATTTGAAGCCAAATTTTTATTTTATTTTGTTTTTTTAGCACTGATGGTAACTCATGGAGCACTGAGGCTGCACCTACACCAGTTACAAATGCCCCTCCATCACCCGGCAGACGCTCAAACCCTGGCCAGAGATCCGGGGGAAGAAATATTAATCCATCTCATAGTGATGGAGGTAGTTCTGGTATTAATGGGGGAGTGATAGCTGGAATTGTCATAGCTGTTGTTGTTATCAGTGCAGTAATCTTCTTCTTCTTGGTGAAGAAAAAAGCAAGGAAATCTTCTGGAGAGGAACTTCATTCACAAAGTCAGCCTTTTGATTCTCTTGCATTCGATGAAATTAAAGGTAAGATAGATGTTTATAGCGAGAAAAGTTAAAATGCCCTCTCTGATAGATATAAATGCCTGCATATTGATTTCAATAATGCTGAATTTGTTTGTGTATTAACTAAGGGGTCGGAGAATGAGCCTAATGCATTAAATCATTTACCTAATTTTTGTACTTTTTGGCAGTATAATGAAAACACATAGCTTCTCACTCAAGATTTTCCTTCTCCATCTTCTATGCTTCTCTCTAGCTTAAATCATGTATTGCTAGTAAAGCTCAGATGTCACTCCAATGGATAAATTTGGATCCAATTATATGACAATCATATTGCAATAGAGTTTATTTCAAAACTTTATTGGTTAAATATAATAGATTTTGCTCATTATCATTAATGTCCATTGGGGCTGTAAAATAGTTCAATTGCTAATTTTTTCTGTTACTAAGTTAGTTATTAGGACTTGTTAAGAATATTTTTTAGGGGCATATACATACATACCACACAATTCTTATGTATTTACACATCTAAAACTTAAACATTCATATTTACATTCGTAACTTTGATAGTTTAATAACATAGCAAAAATGTCAAATTTTTAACTTTTTAAAAGTGAAATATACCTTTTCATGCATAATTTAATTAAACCTGAAAAGTCAGTTAAAACAAATGTGAGTTAAACGAGTCAGTGAATACTTATACTTCTAAACTATCGCAATAGAATGAAAAGAAAGAACAATATGCATGCCAGCTAAGCTTTTTTATAAATCAATATAAACTTTTGACATGCTATTTAAAGGGGTCTATATCATTATCACATTAATATCATCTCATATTTATACAACCATTACAGGTGGCATCGTCTAAAAATTGTGTCATTTAAGCATATAAATACTATTACTCTCTTGCATTTACATGCACAAATTTATTAATGTTCCCCCACTAATATCATCAAGAAGTGCTCTATTATAGTCAATCATGCACATACAAGCATTCAATATAAACATATGTATTCATCTTATTCAATCATATTTTATGAAACATACACTAAAATGCATGAGTAAATAACTACAACATTCGTAACGATATGACCAATAAAGAAAAAATATATTAATTAGAATAAAACATCCACAAATATCATTAGCTGCAAATATATTTGAGAATAAACAAATTATTACTATAGTTTAAAAGTACAAGTACTAACTCTGATGACCACTAACAATTAATTTATGCTTGAAATTGCTTTGAAGTCGCCACTTTCAGTGTGAAACTTAATTTAACATGATATTTAATTAATTTATTATTTTAATAAGTCATTTTATTAAGTATTAACTTTATATATATATNATGTGTATAAGAGACAGGTATTATCTTTATATATATATATATATATATATATATATATATATGTATGTATTTATATATGTTATTATTATTACTATTATTATTATTATTATTAGTTAGATTTCTCACAATCAATTTGGATTTATGCCTGGTAGATCTACTATGGAAGCTATACATTTATTGAGAGGTTTGATAGAGAAGTTCGGAGATAATAAAGAGCATCTGCATATGATTTTTATTGATTTAGAAAAAAGCTTGCGATAAGGTTTGAAGAGATATCCTTTGGAGAGTTCTTTAGAAGAAAGTTGTTGATATGACTCATATTCAATTCGTTAAAGATATGTATACTAGAGCTATTACTTGTGTTCGATCAGGAGGATTGAGAAAATATTTTTCTTTTTTCGTTGGATTACATCAGAGATCGGCTTTAAGCCCATATCCTTTTGCTTTAGTTATAGATGCTCTTTCTGGACATTTACAGGAAGATGTAACTTGGTGTATGCTTTTTGCTGATGATATCCGTCTTGTGGATAAGATGAGAGAGGAAGCTCAGGAAAAACTTGAATTATGTAGTTCTACATTGGAGTCTAAAACCTTCGTTTGAGTAGAACTAAAACTGAATCCATGGAATGTAATATTTGTAGTAGCAACTCTACTGACAAAATTGTAACTACAGGTGACCAAATTACTAAAAGGTGTGAGCACTTTAGATATCTCGGGTCTATTGTTCAAAGTGATGGTGATTTAGATGGGGATGTTATTAGTAGAATTTGAGTTGGTTGGATGAAGTGGAGGAATGCTTTCGGCTTATTGTNCCTGGTAGATCTACTATGGAAGCTATACATTTATTGAGAGGTTTGATAGAGAAGTTCGGAGATAATAAAGAGGATCTACATATGATTTTTATTGATTTAGAAAAAAGCTTACAATAAGGTTTGAAGAGATATCCTTTGGAGAGTTCTTTAGAAGAAAGGTGTTGATATAACTCATATTCAATTCGTTAAAGATATGTATGCTAGAGCTATTGCTTGTGTTCGATTAGAAGGAGGATTGAGAAAATATATTTCTTTTTCTGTTGGATTACATTAGCGATTGGCTTTAAGCCCATATCCTTTTGCTTTAGTTATGGATGCTCTTTTTGGACATTTACAAGAAGATGTACCTTGGTGTATGCTTTTTGCTGATGATATCCATCTTGTGGATAAGATGAGAGAGGAATCTCAGGAAAAACTTGAATTATGTAGTTCTAAGTTGGAGTCTAAAACCTTCGTTTGAGTAGAACTAAAACTGAATAGATGGAATGTAATATTTGTACTAGCAACTCTACTGACAGAATTGTAACTATGGGTGATCAAATTATTAAAAGGTGTGCGCATTTTAAAATCTCGGGTCTATTGTTCAAAGAGATGGTGATTTAGATAGGGATGTTATTAGTAAAATTCGAGTTGGTTGGATAAAGTGGAGGAATGTTTCGGGCTCATTGTTGATAGAAAAGTACTGCTTATACTGAAAGGAAAATTTTATAAGATGGTGGTGAGACCTGCAATGCTCAATGACACTGAATGTTGGCCTTTAAAAGAGAAGCATAAAGGTACGTTAAGTGTTGTCGAGATGAGAATGATTAGGTGGATGAGTGGCTTTTCACTTTAGAGACAAAATGCGAAATGAATATATCCATGATAGGGTTGGTGTAGCTCCAGTGATGGACAAAATTAGAGGGAATCGTCTTAGATGATTTTGGTCACATTAAACGTCAACCTTTTGATGATCTAATTAAGATAGTAGATGTTTTAGATTCGACTTTTCTTAAAAAAGGCAGAGGTAGACCTAGAAAGATTTGGGCATATTGTATAAAAAATGATCCTATTTTATTAGAATTAAATGAAAATATGACACTAAATAGGATGCAATGGAGTTATTTAATAAGTTGATATTTTTAAATTGTATAAATCAGCTTTGTGGATCAATTAGATTTTCTTACCCATTTCCTTACAATTTATTTCTGTTTTGTATAAATCTTTGATAGTAGATGTTTTGTTTCTATTCGATTTATTTGTTCTAGATTTTTTGAATTAGTGTTATCTTATTGCGCAGTGTAGTTTTAATTTTTAATTGATCAAAATCCTAGAAGTATATGTAAGATTTCATCCCAACAAGTTGTATCATAAAGGAGGTTTTTAGATTCGTGTGGGAGCAATGACCGACAAAATAAGGTACAAAGTGAAGAGTTCAATGAATCAAATTTTGCTGTGTAGAAGATGCAAATGGATGATTTGTTGTATCATAAAATATTTTGTCAACCATTTCAATGAAGCACTAAGAAGCCTGAATCAATGACTCTGTAGGAATGAGATGCATTCTATCGAACAACTATATGTTGATTGGTTTATCATATTTCTTGTCTATTGCATTCAATATAGTGAATGATAAAATTTTGGTGGATCTCATGGTGGCACTGACAAATATATAAGAAAATCTTTTTTGTTTCAGATAAAATTTTTTTGATGAAAAGGCTATTCAACAAGAAAAATGGTGTCAGACAGTTTAGAAACATAACATCTAAGCAATTTCAACACTGTAACGAGTCAGTTGTGTTCTATAGGGATCAAATTTGATAATGAAGTTAAGGCACTCTTGATTCTCTTCATTTTCGAATAACTAGCATGGGTTAGTTATGACCGTGAGTAACTCTTAAGGGAATATGAAGTTAATCTTTGATGACATCGTAAGATTGGTGTTGAATGAAGAAGTTCGTAGAAAAATAATGAATGCTGAATTTTTAGTTTCTGCATTGAATGCGGAAAATAAAAAAAATGAATTTGGACATGAATACAGGTAGAGATAGATTCAACTCCCGAAGAGAAAAGTTTAGGTCAAGTAGAGGAAGTGACAAAGGAGAATGCTGGAACTACTAAAATAAAGGATATTTTAAGAAAGTATAAAGCTCTAAGAAAAGCTTGCGGTGGGAGGACAATAAATGAGTCTCTCTACAAATGCCTCAACATTCGAAATCCAAGGTGATTCCTTGATTTTATCCCCACTCAACACTGCATTTTGGATAGTAGATTCATGTCTCTTTTCATGCATACACTAATAAAGAGATTAAAAAATTACAATTATAATGATCTAAAAAAGGGTTATTTGAGAGGGATTAGAGATTGCAATATCGTAGGAATTTGTGATGTCGAATGGAAGTTTAGAAGCATACTGAAGTTAAACGTGTTCTAAGTCTGAAGAGAAATCTTATCTCTGTGAATCAACTAACAAAATCAAGTTTCGCCACTACTTTTATAGATGACTTGTAGAAGGTGAAGAGGGAGGCATTATTATGGCTCGTGAAAATATTGAAGAAACTCTTTTTCTGATCAATGAAATAGCAAATTTCATTTTGATGTTGTTGGAACCAAGTTAGATGCAGGTCTATGATAGCGTACCTTTAGTCATCTGAGCGAGAAAGGTATGTTTCCCTACTTTTAAAGAATAATTGTTTTAGGGTTTGAAATCGGTAAGTTTTGATTTTTATGAAAATTATATATATGACAAACAGAAAGAATTTTCTTTCTCTAAAGGTTGGTGAAGTCAAGGAAATTGAAGCTAGTATATATTATTGTATAGAGCCTTACTTCAGTTTAATCCATTGGAGGTTCCCACTACATTGTCACATTTGTTGATGTTCACATTAAAAAGTTGTTGTTTACTTCTTACAACAAAAAAATTAAAGTATTCGAAGTGTTTAAAAGTGAAAGATTATGGTTGAAATGAGATAAATTTAAAGTTGAAATGTATCAGATCAGATAATGATGGTGAGTATTATGATTAGAAATTTAGAAATTTCTATGCTACAGAAAGGGTCAGGCATATGAGTCATTGTCCGAAAAGCTCCACAACATAATGGAGTAGCTGAAAGCATGAATAGAACAATCACGGGGTGTATTAGGAGTATGAGGCTGCATGCAAACTTGCCAAAATAATTATGGTTAAAGCAATAAACACTGTGATTTATCTGCTTAACCATGGTCTTTCAATACCTTTGAATAAAGACTTACCTGAAGAAGTTTGAAATGATACGGAGGTAAACTTGTTTCTTTTGAAAGTATTTGGGTATAATGCATATGTTTATATCAATGCACGGTCTAAGAGTAAGCTTGACTTGAAATATGTCAAGTTTGCCTTCATTGGATATGTGACTTAGATGAGTTTGGGTACAAGTTCCTGGATTATCAAAATTAGAAATTTATCAAAAGCAGGGTTGTCATTTTCAATAAAATGGAGATGTATAATGACAAGAGCGTAACTCCAGATTTCTCATAACTTACCTGTGAATAGTCCAAGTATGTTGAGATGGAAGACACTGGTGATCAGAAGAGTGAAAAAAAAGAAGAGCTTAACTAGATGGAATATAAGAAGTTCCTCAGTCACCTGCTACTGAAGTAGAGAGATTCAACAGAGTAATACAATCGATACATAGATGTTTTCTTGTCACATTATTTGTTGCAAACTAATTATAGTAATTGGACTGCTTTGAGGAAGCCACTCAAGCTGAAAATTCAAGCGAGTGAGAGCTTGCATGGATGATGAGATGCACACTATGGTGTCAAATCGAAGGAATTTGATGGTATTATCAGATGACAAAAGAGTATTACACAATAAATGGGTCAACATGTTGAATGATGAGTCAGATGGTAGTAGGAACTAAATGGAAAGACTTGTTGTGAATGAGTCAACAGAAAGAATGAGTGAATTACACATATTTTCTCCAGTGGTGAGGATAACAACCGTCAAAGTTGTGCTAAGTCATGTTGAGGAAAATTTACATATGGAACAGATGAATGTAAAAAAAATTTCTTATATGGAGATATGAAGGAACTATAAATGGTGTAATCGAAGGGAAAAGAAGGCTTAATCTATAGGTTAAAGAAAAGCTTTTATGGCTTGAAATAGATATTTGGAGACAGTGGCACAAGAGGTTTGACAGGTTCATGTCAGACAGCAGGTACATGATTGGTTAGGCAGATCACTGTTGGTTTATAAAACACTTTGGTAATTGTTCTATTTTGTTTTTTTGTATGTGGGTGATATACTGATTGCAGGGATAGATATAGATAAAGTTGGGAATTTAATGTATCAATTATTAAGTGAGCTTAAGATGAAGGATTTACGTCTAACCAGAAAGATCCTTATGATGAGAATGAATAGGGATAGAAGCGCATGCACACTTGAATTGTCTCAAAAAGAGTGACAATGTTGAACATAAGTGAGGCAAAGCCCAGTTTGCATCATCTTAAGTAGTCGCTTCAAGATATTAAAGAAATTATCGCCTAATTTTAAAGTAGAGCAAACACGAATGGAGAGAACTCTGTATGCCTCAGCGGTTGGAAGTTTGATGTATGTTATAATTTGTATTAGACCTAATATTGCATATGTAGTAAGAGTGTTTAGCAAGTAGATGAGTGATCTAAAAAATATCAATGTAAGGAGGTGATGTGGATTTTGCTATGAATGTGCAAGAATTTGTCTACAAGGATTTTTAAAGTTTGATATGATAGGAGACTTGGATAATAGAAGGAGTACAACAGGGTATATCTTCACTGTGGAGAACCCAACTGCAAATTGGGTTTCAAACTGCAGAAGATTGTTACACTTTCAACTATGGTGGTCGAATACATTGCTATCACCGAGGGTTGCAGTGAGATGATTTGGCTAAAAGGCTTTATAAAGGATTTGAATAAGGAGCAAGGGATTGGAAAGCTTCGTCATAACAGTATGAGTGCAATTCATCTCGTTAAGAATGTTATTTTTTTTTTTGCCAGGACAAAACACATTTAACCGAGACATCACTTTATATTCTCTCTTCTATAAGATGAGCAATTACGTTTGGAGAAGATACACAGCTTAGAATCTCGTGGACATGTTGACGAAGGTGGTGATTATTAAGATATTGGAGCTATGTTTGGCTTTAGTTGGAGTCCATGAAAGTTACGACTGAGGGTGAGCAACATCATAGTTCGTGACTATCAAGATGGTCCAAATGAAGTTATAGATCTTGAGGATATATGTTGGGTGCTATCTGTCTTCAAGTAGATGATTGTTGTGTTTTGCAGCCTGGATGCACCCACAACCGCATAAAACCCACAATTGCAAGGAGCACATAGTTGCAAGCCTATGTCTGGGGTTGACATAGCCTTTTTTTTTTGCCGTGGCTTTTTAGCCAATTTTGTAATATTTTTATTTTATATTAATGCAAAATGCACACCCTTCATGGGCTTGGCTATGGCGTAGCTACACCGGCCAACGTAACTATGGCGCAATAGGCATAGCCATGCTTTGGAGAATGGCTCGTTCTTTTTGTTCAATCCGAGTGGACTAAATAATTATGCTGCTACTCGGCGTGACCATACCACTGAGCAATTCCTTATGTTCAGTTCCTTAAGTCCACAATTTTCGGCTACAAAAGTAAGAAGTTCTCACATGCGGTATTTCTTGTGCAGCGGAAAAGAGTGTAGGAGGAGGATTTCGGCGCTCGAGAAGAGGAAAGGTTTGGACCAATGGTTTGTAAGTTCTATTGATTGTAGAGAGGAGATCTAAGTGAGTTTTTTTGTACATTTTGGCTCTTCATAGTGGAAATATTTTTGCGACGTGGCTCCATGATTGTTTTTCATCCTCGGATTTTTTCACATTAAATCTTGCTGTGTTTATTTCTGGAATTGTTTTGTTGTGCTTTTGTTTGATTTATTTTATTCCGGATTTCTTAAATATTGTGATCCTATTTTGCAGTATAGTTTTGATTTCTAATTGATCGAAGCTCTAGAAGTACATATATGATTCCATCCTAATATTTTGTCCTCCCAATTTGCTTAATATTAAACAATTTATAACTTTTCATAAACTTTATTTATTCATTTTGAATTAGAGCTGTATAATTTTGACTCCTTTTTCAGAGATGAAATCTATTCAAACAGCATCAGCAGTTGACACAGCAAAAATCAAATCTGCAAATAACACAACATTTCAAACGGCTCCTTTTAGCCTGAAACCTCCTCCCTTTGACAGGCAAAATAAATCTTTTGATGAAGATGATTCTGTCAAAACACCTGTGAAGAAGGCAAAAGCTGTATCTATAAAAACAACAGTTTATTCTATAGCAGATCTACAGATTGCTACAGATAACTTCAGTGTGGATAATCTTATTGGCGAAGGTCCTCATGGCCGAGTGTATGTGGCGCAATTTTCGGACAGTAAGGTAACTATTTACTTCAACCATTTGCTAAGTGTTGCCATTTATTTTGAACCATTTATTTGAGTTAATTTAAGCATCTAAAAATGTTATTACTGCAATCATGTCGCACTATGGGGCAAAGGAAATTTACTAAAAATCTCCGATTTGAATAATGTTTTTTTAGGGGTATTTACATACAAACCACACAATTCTTATGTATTTACATATCTAACTTCTAAACTTTATTATTTACATTTATAAAACTCAATACTTTAAGAACACATAAAAAATACCACAATTAGAAACTTTTTAAAAGTGAAATACTCGTTTTCATGCATAGATTTATGACACTAGTGTTCTACGTGTAAATGTCAAATTTTAAGTGTTTGATATGTAAATTGCATAAGAACTGTGTAGTATATAAATGCCCCTTTTTCTTATTGGCCATAAAATGGCTGGAAGTGTTAAACAGCTACTGTAAAAGTAGTGCAGTATTTCATTTTTGAAAAATAAACATAGAAAGGAAGGCTGTCTTATAGTGGTGGTATTCTCTTGCTATAAAAAGTAAGGGAAGCTAAATAAAAATAAAAATGAAATGTAAAATAAGGGAAGCTAATTGTTCCATATTCTGTATGAACATAATTCATTCTTGCATTGAAATTCAATTTCAACCATTGCAAAAACATTTTTTNTACATAAAAACCACACAATTCTTATGTATTTACATATCTAACTCCTAAACTTTAATATTTACATTTATAAAACTCAAAACTTTAAGAACACATAAAAAATACCACAGTTAGAAACTTCTTAAAAGTGAAATACTAGTTTTCATGCATAGATTTATGACACTAGTGTTCTACGTGTAAATGTCAAATTCTAAGTGTTTGATATGTAAATTTCATAAGAACTGTGTGGTATGTAAATGCCCCTTTTTCTTATTGGCCATAAAATGGCTGGAAGTGTTAAACAGCTACTGTAAAAGTAGTACAGTATTTCATTTTTTTAAAATAAAAATAGAAAGGAAGGCTGTCTTATAGTGGTGGTATTCTCTTGCTATAAAAAGTAAGGGAAGCTAAATAAAAATAAAATAAAATTTAAAGTAAGGGAAGCTAATTGTTCCATTTTCTGTATGAACATAATTCATTCTTGCATTGAACTTCAATTTCAACCATTGCAAAAACATTTTTAGTCGCATTAGCTCCTCTCGGTTTTATTTGGTATCTATTCTTTACTTTGATTATGTAATACTTTTAAAATAGATAGCTTGTCTAGCATTTTTACTCTTTTCCTTCTCCAACCATGCGCCTAACCTTTATATAGCAAACTGAAATATGTTTCTATTTCCTTATTCTAACTTTTTTTTTTGAAGATTTACATACATACAACTTAATTCCAAGTATTTACATATCTAACACCCAAAACTTCAAATTTAAATATGTGCCACCTTATATATGCATAAAAAGGTGTATTTCACTTTTTAAAAGTTATNTCCAACCATGCGCCTAATCTTTATATAGCAAACTGAAATATGTTTCTATTTCCTTATTCTAACTTTTTTTTTGAAGATTTACATACATACAACTTAATTCCAAGTATTTACATATCTAACACCCAAACTTCAAATTTTACATATGTGCCACCTTATCTATGCATAAAAAGGTGTGTTTCACTTTTTAAAAGTTAAAATAAAGGTATTTTTTATGTGATATGAAATATTTGGGTGGTATAAATGTAAAAATAGGAGTTTAGGTGTTAGATATGTGTATGCATAAGAATTGGGTGGTATGCATGTATGTGCCACTTTTTTTTTCCTAAACTCTTCATGCAACGTCTAACAACTTTCCTCTTTAGGTTCTGGCTGTGAAGAAAATAAGCTCTTCCTCTCTAATCAATGAATCGTCTGAGTACTTTATTGGATTAGTTTCAAACATTGCACGTTTAAATCATCCAAATCTATCCGTGTTGGAGGGCTATTGTTCTGAGCACGGGCAGCACTTACTTGTGTATGAGTTCCATAAAAATGGCTCGTTACACGATCTCCTTTACCTCTCCGATGAGCATGAAAATCATTTAACTTGGAACACTCGCATAAAGATTGCGCTTGGGACCGCTAGAGCTTTAGAGTATGTAAAAACCTTTTCTTTTTTATGATGTTTCCATGTGGCATTTTTTCCTGAGAAGATTTACATGCATACCACTCAATTTCTAGGTATTTACTTATCTTACACTAGAACTTTTAAGTAAGGTGGAATGTATAAAAAAGTGAAGTTCTGCTGTAAGATATGTAAATGCATAGAATCTAGGTAGTATGCAAATGTCCCCTTTTCTTGTGCATAGCTCGGCATTTCATCTAAAAATTGCTTCAATTGTGCTTCACACACCTGGATTTGAGCTTTTGATGTATAAATTACAATTGTCAATTTTGGATCTTTTCTCTAAGCATTTGCCAACTAAAACCAATGGTCATTTTCTCCTTTTTGAAATGAAGTTCCTTTCTATCCATTCTATCTACCTAATTTAAAAAGATGGAAGATTTACATGGATACTACACAATTCTTATATATTTACATATCTAACACTATTCAATTTTTCGGTATACCAATTTGTGAAAAGGTATATTTCACTTTTTAATAGTTAAAATGGTGATATTTTTGATGTGATAAGAATGATTTGGGTGCCATTATTGTAAAAAGTAACATTTAGGTGTTAGTTATGTATATAGATAGGAATTGGGTGTTCTGTATGTAAGCTATTTGCCAGCTTCAACACTTTGAAGTTACTGAAGAAAGAATTGCTCAAAAACTTTGCTTTGTACATTCATAACATGAGCTTGAATAGGGTATTACAATGTTTTACGAATAAATCCCTAGACCTCATTTTTCCTTTTTTACCAATTTGGTCATAATTTAGGTCCATTTCCCAGCACTCCCCCTCAAGATAGGCAAAAGATATCCACTAATCCCATCTTGTCACATAACCTAGACAAATCTAATGAGCTATGTACTTTGGTGAGGCAGTCGACCGGTTGCTCTGTAGTGGCTACATGATTTCGCTCCAGCAGCCAATTTTTTTGGTTTTTCCTTGATGAAGAATCTATCAATCTCCACATGTTTGGTTCTATTGTGTTGCGCTTGGTTGTTGGCAATGCTGATTGGTGGCTTGTTGTCGCACCACAACTTCATTTGAGTTCCTTGGTCCACCTTGAGCTCGACCAACAAGGCTCTCACCACATAATCTCAGCAACTCATAAGGCCATGACTCTATACTCTGTTTTGTTGTTGGCCTCGCTACGATGGACTATTTCTTGCTATTCAAAGAGATCAAGTTGCCCCTAAAAACATGTAGTATCTTGAGTTGACTCTTTTGTTATCTATACAACTCGCCCAGTCAGCATTACAAAAGCCCTCAATACATACATGCTTTCTCTAGTGCACTCTTCACGTACCTCAGAATTTGATACACTGTATCCATATGGCTCTTTCTTAGATCATGCATGTAGCGCTCATCACACTCATTGCAAAAGAAATGTCGGGTCGAATGTGACAGATAAATCGAACAACCCAACAATCTTTGTTATCTCTCACAATCACCCTGTTCTCCTGCCTCTGCACTGCTTGACCTTCTTCTCAATTAGAGAGATGCAGGTTTGCACTCCATCATGCCTGTTTTCATTAGATCTAGTACATACTTTCTCTGTGACAAGAATCTTCTGAGGTTCCAGGGCCACTTTAATCTCAAAAAAGTATCTGAGTTGTCCAAAATCCTTCACCTCAAATTCATTGCTCAAGCTTACCTTTAGTTGGGCAATCTCTCCTTCATCATCACTGATGACAATGATGTTATCAACATATACAACAAGTATAGTGGTGTGACCTTCTGTTGTTGAAAGAATACCGTATAGTCTGTATTGATCTGCCGATATTGCTCCCACGTGTATCACTCTCTCACAATGACTACTTACCTTTTGCCTCATATCTCAAATATTTAGCGGGTCACGAGGGCTGAGGAAACCTTTTGGGCGTTCTCTAAATAACACATTCGTGTTCATAAACAATCTCTTTTCTTTTGGATTCCAATAGACATACCCCTTCTAAGTACTAGAACAATCTAGGATCACATTTCATAGCTCTGGGATCCAGCTTCCCTACTAATGGTTTGTTATCCTTCACGAAACATACAAATCCAAACACCATCAATGAGGATTCTGCTATTATCTTCTTTCAACATCTGATAAGGAGACCTCCAATCCAACACTTTCGATGGCATTTTGTCGATCAGTTGAGAGTTGTCAAAACCGTTTGCCCCAATAAGTACTTTGGGACATTACAATCATCATGCTTCGGGCAATCTCTAGAAGGTGTCTATTATTCATTTCTACTACTCCATTTTGTGATGGTATATATGGGCATGTGGTTTGATGCTATATCTCTTGAGCTGACAAGTATTCCCCAAATACTTTGTTAGTAGACTCTGTCCTATTATCAGACTTCAGTATTTTCACTACTGCACGATATTGAGTTTGGGTTGCATTATGGAGCAAGCAAACACATCACTTTGATTTTTCGTCAGTCTGATTCCCATAACTCATATAAGAGCTCATATTAAGCTTGTCAAACTCACTAGCGTCACAAACAAGTTTTTGCTTATTTGTATTTTCTTCCAATGAATGATATAATCAACTTAATAAACTAAAAGAACAGTGTCTCATGCGTCTGTGATGTTGCAGCAACACATACTTCACACTCCTCTCAGATTCTCCTACTTCACCGTTTTCTACCATGGATAGCTGAGTCCATCCCCTCCCGATCCAAGTACTAGAGTCCTTTATGCCACATTCAAGTCCCAAGTGTCCAGCTCGTCGCTTTCTTCAGAATAATCACCTTAGGAATATAAAAAACAACACATTTTAGTTGGTGAATAATAACGTTAATGGATAAAAGGTTGATTGAAAAAGAATGAACATACAAAACATTAGAAAAAGTCATATAATTGGTACCTCTCACTGTACCTTTACCAACTACAGGTTGGGTTCTACCATCAGTCGTTTACATGCTCTCTGATACTATTAGGGGAGTCTAGACAGAAAAATTTCGACATGCCGAGATGCATCAAAATCTACTAGCCATTTTGATGATCCTGTGGTGAAATAAGCAGGTGTATCACATGTACCTTTGTCAGAGTAAACATAAGTGGTAATGTTACCCTTTGATAATGATTGATTGGAAGTATCTTCAACCCCATCTCCTGCTACTTTTTGCTTCTTCTTCAACAACTCAAGGCACTTATGATCATCATTGATAAAAACCACACTAGTCTCTCCTTCATCTGCTATCATTATATTAGCTTGGTAGCCCCATTTTCCACCTTTTCGCCACCACAACCTCCACCCTGTCCACATCCACCTCTCTCGTTCGTTGTGGCCTAGGATAGGTCTTGCTCAGATGCCTGACTTCACCACAATTGTAGAATTTGTGATTCTTTCCTAGACACCTATCATGTTTGAGCTCAAGGTAGCTAACACTAATCGTGCACTTGAAAGCACTCAGCTCATAATGTTGCTTCATGCGACTCTCCTATATCATTAGAGAAATGACCTCTCTAGTAAAGAGATAGTCGCTTGGGCTAGGAGAATTGATCTCCTCTGATCAAAAACCGGGTTCAGATAGGCCAGAAATTGCATAGTTCTCATTTGTATAAGGATCCCTCTTTCTTGCACTCTGGATCGCCACAGCTCAACATCTGTGAGAATTGATCAAGATTTGCCCACAACCGCTCCAAATCTATGGCACATTCCTAAATCAATCTATCACCCTGTACCACTGCTTGTGTCTCATGTTGAATCTGGAACACCCTCATGCATTTCTCTGTCCGAGCATTAATCCTCTTCAGTTTTGCCAAATGCCTCTCATCTAACGAATGTCATTTACTGATAAGGCAATTGATGGAACCATAGAGTATAGAAGCCAAGTGTAAAGTAAAGCATGTGTGGCCCTCTATTAATCTCTCTCATCACTGTCACTCACTGGCTCAGCCTTGACTCCCTTCAGATATCCCTCTAGTTTCTGCCCTATTAAAGCAACCTCTATCTTACATGACCAACTCAGATACGTGGCTAGTCCATCAAGCTTGAGTTCCAGATGAGGGAGATCTAGCTTCACCTGCGTCAAAGCACATCCTAAGGTAGTAGCACTCGTTGAGACGCTAGCTCCTTCTATGATCGATCAAAGCTTTCAGAACCTTAGGATATATCTTCCCTAGATGCTTAAATCCCTTACCACTTGCACCATCTCCTTCTCATAACATTCTTAATCATAAAGATCCAAGTCTAGATCACACGCGACTTCCTTCCTGCATCTCTATCTGTTCGTTCCACTTTGTTTCCTCCTCCTGTCCTTGCACAGTGCTGCTCTACACCTTTTACTTACAGCAAACCGTAGAATCCCCCTCATACGCAAATCCCTCGCGATACAGTCTGGAAAGCAATTCTGGAATCGCAGTGTGCAGAGAACCTTGTGATATAGTCGTGACCGAACCTCAGGACCGAAGCCCTCAATACAGTCATGACCGCAATCGTGATCGAACCCATGAGATACAGTCACGATCAGAGCTTGTTGGGAAGGGGACAACGTGACCAAACCCTGCGATACAGCCACGATCAAAGCTTGTTAGGAAGGCGAAGAAGGCGACTAAATCCTGCGATATAGTCACGTCCGTACCTTTGTGACTGAACTCTGTGAGAAAGTCACGATTAAAGCTTGCTAGGAAGACGGGGAATTGATCGAATCCACCCTACGATACAATCGTGATCAGACCTGTTTGGGAAGAAGGCAAAGACGTGAGGCGGCTAGGTTAAGCTCTAATACCATGAAGAATAATTGCCCAAAAACCTGCTTTGTACAGTTATTACATGGGCTTGAATAGGGAATTACAATGTTTTAACATAAATCCCTAGACTTCTTCAATATTCATTTTTTACCAATAGGACCCTAAGTTAGGTCCAATTCTCAACAGTTACTGTCACTCTGTATGCTGACTCAATTTCAAGCTTCTACATGCTTATCCTTTTTTAGTTTTCTGAACTGCATAGATGTTATAAAGATTAATTATGCTTATTGTGGTTTTCTTAATTATGTGTTTTCTCAGTATTGAAACTGTATAATATGGATAATATTCTGTTTTCTGAGAATTAGTTGTCGACTAGAGTTATATTTTATAATGCAATTATTTCTCAAGTGTAACCCACAATTTAATTTTTTCCAGGTATTTGCATGAAGTTTGCTCTCCATCTGTCATTCATCGTAATTTCAAGTCGGCCAACATTTTATTGGATGCTGACCTCAATCCTCACCTTTCTGATGCTGGCCTTGAAAGCCTTATCCCTAGTGCAGAATATCAGGTGAACTTAATACTGTTTTTTTGAGTAAATTTTTAAAAGGATCCCTAAATTTTCATTAGATTTTCTCATTATAGTCCTCCTTCAGTTGTTTAATTTAGCGCATCAACTCATTAAAACTAAACTAATTTACTCATACTTTTGACCCAAATAGCTGTTATATCCTATGTTAAACAGATTATAGGGGTTGATTTTGGGTTGTCAGATCGGATTTTGGTCAAATTTTTTTGGGTTGGGTCAATTCGGGGTTAGATCCCAACCCATGAACCTTATTTTAGACCCATAGTCATAGAAGATTATAATAGTAGTGCTTAAAACATTTTGTATTTTTTGCAACTTTATGTAGGACAAGTTATCTGGATATAATGCTCCTGAGGTTTGCTTGTCTGGACACTACAGTTTAAAGAGTGATGTGTATAGCTTTGGAGTTGTTATGCTTGAGCTTCTGACAGGAAGAAAACCCTTTGATAGGTAACTCCTACTATTGAGTTAGTGTAAGTGAGTTACACAGGAATCAGAGATTCAGAGCAATTTATAAGTTGGTGCATTTACATACACACCGCCCAATTCTTATGTATGTAAATATCTAACACCTAAACTTTACCATTTACATTTATACCTACCAGATATTTCATATCACATCAAAAATACCACCATTTTAACTTTTTACAAACTGAAATACACCTTTTCCATGTATAGGTAAGGTGGTATGTATGTCTGTAAAAATTGAAGTTTAGGGTGTTAGGTATGTAAATACATGAGAATTGAGGGGTATGCACAAAAATCTTCTGATATGTATTTACATATATACCACCCAATGCCTATGTATTTACATATCTAACACTTAAATTTTATTTTTTACATTTACACCACCATAATTTTTCACATCACATCAAATACCACCATTTAACTCTTAAAAAAGTGAAATATGCCTTTTCATGGATAGATAAGGTGTTATGTATGGATAAATTGAAGTTTAGGTGTTAGATATGTAAACAAATTGGAATTGAGCGGTACGTATGTAAATCTTCCTTATAAGTTTCATTCTCCTGATAAAAATGGAATCTACATTATCTTGTGAAAACTGAAACTAAAAGAAAAGATATCATCTGTTTTGTGTTTGCAATCTTCATCATGGCAGCTCAAGATCAACATCTGAGCAATCATTGGTTCGGTGGGCTACGCCACAGCTCCACGATATTGATGCCCTCGACAAGATGGTCGATCCAGAACTCCATGGGCTGTATCCTGCGAAGTCGCTCTCGCGCTTCGCTGATGTTATCGCTCTTTGCGTTCAGGTAACTTTTGATATGAGTTGATTTATACTTTTCTCGCTGGAAAATAGACAGAATCTATTTCAAGTAAGAGAGTTAAGAAAAAGAATAGTAGCTAAGAAGATCAAGGTATAAAAAATTAACTAGAATTTTATACTGATTCACCTAATTGTCTTGTTGCTTTTGCCGTATAATTCATCATGATTTGATTTTCAGAGTATTATAACTCTAAATACTGTACTACAAGTATAAGATGGCTTTCACCTCTTCATAAATACAACCTACAACAACGACAATAACATCTAGTCTTCTCCCATTAAGTGGGGTCAGCTATAGGAATCAGTTTTCTCCATTGTGTTCTATTAAGTGTCATATTTTTGTTTACTTCTAATAAATTAAGATTATTTCTTATACATTATGCCCAAATCATTTTAGGTCTACCTCTACCTTTCTTCACTTAAGTCAAATTTAAAACATCCATTTTCCTAAGAGGAACATCAAATTATCGACGTTTAACATGACCAAATGATCTAAAGTGACTCTCTAAGCTTCTGTCACTGGAGCTACTCCAACCCTTTCACCGATATATTCTTTTCGCATTTTATCATTAAGTGTAAAGCGCATTTTATCTTTAAATGTAAAGCCACTCATCCACCAAAGCATTTTCTTCAGCAACACTTAATTTTGTGTTTCTCTTTTATCGGCGAACATTATGCACCATTAAACATTTCAAGTCTCACCAACATCTTATATAATTTTCCTTTTAAACTGTAAGAAAGCCGATGCATTCCTCCATTTCAACCGTCTACAATTTGAATTCTACTAAAAACGTCCTCATCTATATAACCATCCAACTTGAATTCATAAAGATAACCTATGGCAGCCAAAAATATGATAAAATAACCCACAATATTGGATACATTTCTTGGACCTCATCCCTAAACCTATAGGAGGGGAGTTCCCACACCCTCTTCAAATCTTCCTATAATCTTTAGGGGCATAGCACACAATTCTAATGTATTTGCACATCTCACACTTAAACTTTTATATTTGTACACATATTACTCATATATTTAAAGTCACATAAATTAACACTTACCACTTTATAAAAGTGAAATGTCTTTTTCATGCATAGTTTAAAGCACCAAAGTACTATCGTGGGGTATGTAAATACATAAGAATTGTGTTAGGTAAATAAAATCACCTATATTAAGGTCAACTCATTACTAAATTTGCATAGCTTGTTTTATTCATAGGGAAAAAATTAGGCTTCACAGTTTACTAATTCTTGTCGTACCTAGAAGTTAATCTTGAACTATAGGACGACGATTTATATGTTCAAGGCATTTACATACATACATATCACCCAATTCTTATGTGTTTATGTATCTCACACCTGAACTTTAATATTTACACAGGACTCAAATCTTTAACATGACATCAAAAATAGTATTATTACCGCTTTTTAAAAATAAATCTTTTCATATATAGGTTTATATCACCAAAGTACAATATATGTAAATATGAAAGTTTAGATGTGTGATATGAAAATATATGAGAATTATGTTTACATATGTAAATTTTTCTTTGATAAAATAACTCACGAGCGTTGTGTATGTAAAAACCAGCAATCTTTAATGTTTAGGTCAACTTATGACTAAATTTGAATTGCATGTTTTATTCGTAGGGGAAAAACTAGATTTCACAGCTTAATATTTCTTGATGTACCTTGAAAAGGTAACATAAACCACATAAAGAAAAAACAAAATATTATATGAATGAAATCCAAAATAACTGGCATAGGAAAGATTCATTCTTGTTCTTTTTCCTGATCGATAAAAAATAGTATTATTTTTAGTTTTAAAAATTAAATACAACTTTTCATGCATATGTAAGGGGGCATACATGTAAAAACATAAATTTAGGTGTTACATATATAATTACATAAGAATTGAGTGGTATGCATATAAATCATTCTTTATGTTTTAACAGCCTGAGCCGGAGTTCAGACCTCCCATGTCGGAAGTAGTTCAAGCATTAGTTCGTCTCGTGCAAAGGGCCAACATGAGCAAGAGAGTGCTTTCCGGCGAAGTACAAGATGGGGCTCGACGAACAAACGACGGAGACACGCACGACTACATGTACTAAATGGTAATGGCGGACGAAATGGTTTCCTACCTTCCGGTTTGGATACAGGGAGCTGCTGGCCAAGTCTTCTTGTTCCCTCTGCTGTTAAATAGCTCAAAACACTACTGAAGGTCATGATAATAACAAGGCCATGGCCTTCCTCTCCGCTAGGAAGAAATGTGTTTTGTTTATGTTTGTCTGCTTTTTTATTTTAAATTATTGTTGAGACCATGCTCTTCTTTATAGTTTTAATGGCCTGATTTATGTAAAATAGATTCCTGGAAGCCTGCTGCTTCCAGTTCTTACAGTGCTAATAATTAAGTTCTTATTTTCAAGTGTTAAAATTCTGGTAGTAGCATTGAGACATTGAAGGAAACTTTTTTTAAATAATTTTTTTCTCAAAAAAATACTGGAATAAAATCATGTCAATTAAAACTTTGACACCACACTACATTTATGCATACTTAGAACAAATCTTCAAAGTTTTTATTAATTTTGGACTATTAATATAATTATTGTATATTTTTAGAAGTTAATAAACTTTATTTTTAGCACTTCATAATGAGAGTGATCTTAAGTGATAGAATATTTGTCTATAATCTGAATAAAGCTAAATGATCTACTGATTATCTAAATGGCTTATTTTAGTTTTTATAAAGGGGTTTACTCACATATCACTCAAATCTATTAGTATCATATATCTCACACCTAAGTTTCAATATTTGAATTATTTTAGATGCTACTCTTCAAGGATTTTAATGATATTTTACCATATTGATACTACTCTTTTCAAGAGATTTAATGATTAATTTTTTTAAGATAAATTTTGAAGCTTAATTTAGAAATAGGCCCTTCTAGTTGAAATCATTTATCAATTTTGTCATCATTAGATATTTGATTGGATTGATTTGAATCTTCTCAACTCTATTTGGATTATAAAGGATAAGATTTAGAAATTGTATGAATTAAATTTCAATTAGATTTTGGACTTTAAAGCTAAATTCTGAAAGTTTAGCCCCTTTGGTTAAAGTCTTCTATCAATTTTATCTTTATCAAGGATTTGTTTGGATTGATTTGAATCTTATCAACTTTCGCCCGCTTAATAAAATTGGGTTTTTAATTTGACTTTTAGAAATAGGTTTTGAAACATATTTTTAAAATAAACCTCTTACATTGAAATTTTTTTATTAACTCAGATCATCATCGGAGAATTTGAATAGTTTTGAATCTTGTCAACTATGTTCCGCTTAGAGAATTAGGTTCAAGGTTAACTTTTGATTGAATTTGAACATTATTAAGGTTGTCCTACTTACAAAGGATCATATTCAATAATTGTAATACTTAAAAACATTCAAATTTTTATTGAAACTTAATTTTAAAAATAGCACTTCAGATTGAAATTCCATCGTCGGGTTTGATTGTTAAATTTGAACTTTGCCAACTCTTCCCCACTTACAAAGGACCAGGGTCAAAAAATTGAATTCATTTGATATATTATAGACCTTTTCTACTTTATTCCATTCATACAAGATTAGGTCTATGAATTAAGTTCATTATTATAATTTTTGGAAAATATACTTGATCATGTTCCTTTCTTATGCTAGCTGAATGGCCTTCTTGGTGCATCTCCTCTTCAGATTATCCTTTTTAGGTCACCCTCATTTAAAATTAAAGGAAGAGAGGATAAATTGGAGGTAGATAAAAATTAAAAAGAAACAAAAATGGTGTTTATGAAGATATTTATATAAAAAATCCTCATAACATAAACCAAAGAAGAGCTGTCCAAAGTAAATCATGCTCGACCCGAGAGAATAAACGAGAAAGATCTTCGTATCCAAACCATAATAAAAATGAATTTATTTGTTCTGGGTTCAGAGAGACCTCTGACAATAATATATCATGGTCAATTATGTCCTCGGGAATATTGAGAAAATTCATGATATAAGGTGTTGTGTTTGCTTAAAATAGTTTCAAAACACAGACACCCAAAGAAATTTTTGGCGCACTTAGTAAGGGAAAATCTTCTAGTCATCAAGGTAGAATTACGCCAAGGTAGAGGGTCAATCACTAAGACCTGGCAGGTAGACACTGTCGTGCTAAGAGGTAATACGATGCATGCCTACAAAGGGCTCGACAAAGGAAACAATTGTGCCCAAAGGGGTAGTCCAATAACCTAGATAGATAGAGAGTCTGGTTGGGGCTCCATGGATCAGTCCTCTCAAACTATTGGGATGTCGAATCTACTAAATCGTGAAGGTAGTCGATCTAACCCAATTGAAGATCACTTCATCAACAATCTATATGTTGTATCGTTCGTAGCAATCTAGTAGATCCAAAGTTAAAGGAAAGAAACATCTTTGTTCCTATGAATCTATTTAGTTAAAAGGATGGAGTAAGGATTATACCTACCAAGGGTATTTACAAAAAATCTATACAAAAGAAAAAAAAAAGGAATGGAGAACTCAACTACAAAGCTAGGCTACCCTACAAATAATTTACAATCCTATATGGATCGTGAGAGCATCTAACTCCATATATTGCATGAGACAATCATCTAATCGTACAAAATCTATGATAAGCCATTCAAATTGGAAAGCAAGAGTACTTTCCTCGGATTATACAATATCTAGGAAATTATCTAAGACATCCTAATCATGGAAGCTCTATAAATATGCAAGGGGGATAAATTCATTCCTTTTATGATTTGTTTAAGCTGGCCTAAAGGACATGTAGGAAAGTAAGGATAGCAAATGAAACTTTAATTTTTAAAATCTTAAATGTTCTATACTAAATTTTATTAAGATAAATTGTTTATGGTTAACTTTTATAGCAAAAGATTTTATTTTCAATCAAACCATAGGCCTAATAAAGAGTGAACACATGTAAAATGGAGTAAAGAAATGCACTCAATATAAAATAATAAAAAGTTGGGTGCTCCTGGGTTGGCTAAAATCTTAGAAAAGGAAATAGAGGTGGTCGGCTCTACATATGCATACCCGATTCTAGTACTATACAATAAATGTGAGATATGGAATTAAGGTTTGAACCACAAATAAACAACTCATGGTCCTCACCACACGATCCGAGCTCCACGCTCCAAGACTCGTGCTTACACCTTATTATCAGTACAGATTCTTCTAAAGGACTTTAAAAGTTCTTGAAAAAAATCCAAGGAAATATTGAACATGAAAAACAAAGTTCAGTATGGGATATCTCATGCAAAACATAAAATACCATATATGGCAGAAGGAGAGCTAAGAAGTGCCTATGGGAAATGAATCTCACCTATAAGAAAAAATCCAACTTAATAGCTAATGTGCAAGCCACAAACTCAATAAAACATGTAAATGACATACCAAATGTATACCAACTAGCACCAATCAATGAATAACAAGTTCTGGATTAGAACTACAAGGTGTTACCTACGTATACATCTATGTGCAAAACGTGCTAGTGCAAAGGCTATGGGTCTTCATGTAGTATCTTAACAGGTCACCAAGTTGTCTCCCTTCAAAGAATTTGAATGAACTAACTCTCTTCATGATGAGCGGCGAATGTTAGCAATCCAGACCTATGCTTAGAATGATTTTATGAGATTTAGTAATAATAGGATAACTAACTTTACACATTTAGGTGAGCCGATGAGTGATGCTTATTTTCTAATTTTCACTACAAGTCAAGCTAAGGGTCATTTAAGTTCTGCCACTAACATGTCGACTAGTGAGACCTATACCTACATGGTGCAACAGGAAACATGATCATACTTTAAGAAGTTAGATCTCGTGTGCAGGAACATAGAAGATCAATGCATAAAACATGCCACAAAGGATATGCCTTGGGAGCTGATCCCTAACGACATTGAAACTAAGTCAAAACCTCTTTACAGAGTCTAAAAGTTAAGAAAACATGCAAGATATGCACGAACAAAGACATTATGGACTTAAGCTCAAGAATCTCATCATGATGCCCAAAATGTCACATAAATGATAAAATGGAACCAATAAAATGAGAACAAGTAAGACACACATGTAAATGAATGAATGTGAAAACACCCTTTTATCATCAGAGAGAGGGAGCACATAATCATGGAGCATATTGAACAATCATTAAGTTATGGGGATTAAAGGAGGTGACACTCGGACACTAACAAAGAGCATCCCGAGCTAACCCCTTTTGCCTCCTAGACAAAAAGAAGATGATGTTCACAATGTGAACACTCAATGCAACCCATATTTAGACAGTGTCACCATATATATATATATATATATA
>JXCR01140628.1:81684-156051 GCA_002079205.1 Phalaenopsis hybrid cultivar | reverse complement strand
ATATATATATATATATATATATATATATATCTATTATGCTCATTTTTAATGATATTGCATTTTAAATGAATGTTTTTTGCATATTTTTGGTTTCAAGTACAAGAGATGGAGTTTTGGAGAAAAAGGAGCAAAAACGGGGTCAAATGGAGCAAAGGAGCACAGAGTGAACCGGCGCCTGAGCGCTAGCTTCTGGCACCTAAGCGCAAAACCCTGTACATGAAAATAGATAGCCTGACATCATGACACCTAAATATGGCGCCTAGGTGCCAGGCAGTTAACCAGGGATTCTAAAAGGCTGGTACCTAGAGGCCACAGTTGGGTGCCTAAGCACCAAAATCAGTTTTTCTTAAAATTCAACGTATTTGGATGAATTTTGAAGGAGCATCTGAAGTGACTCTAAGGAATTTTGAGGGTTATATTAAATGAGGCTTGTTGTCCCCTGAAGAGGAGATGAGTGAGTGTGAGGAGAGTGTGTGTGAGTGTGTGTGTGTGTGTAAGTGGGGAAGTGTCTTTTAGAGTCTTGGTGGCATTTGGGACTTTGAAGAGAAGTGTAAGGGATTGTTATTTGCTGTGTAAGGAGGGCGTGAATCTTTTATAAAGATAAGTCTTGGACACTTTTTGTATTTTTTTTTAATTATTGCAATATAATTGTATGATTTCAATGTCATTTGCAACGAAAAATCCAAGTGTTTTCTCCATGCTTAGTGTGTAATTTTCCTTACTCTTTCCTCTTGTGATGAAGTAGTGACATGTATAGAAAAATTTGTTTAATGGTAGAAGAATTTTAATTTCTATGTGATGAGCAATATCTTCGTTGCTTCATTGACATAACGTACTGGTCATAAGTTATGTTAACATCTGTTTTAAGTTGAGACTAAGACTCAGAAGAGCAGTGAATTCACAAGTTGAGTGCACTCACATTGTCCAGTTGGCTATTTTGAATTAGTTTAGGTGGCAATGCAACTTTTAAAGGAAATATACTTCATAATATGTTTCTATTAGGAGCTTTTTGGTGAGAATTGAAGTGAATGGGTACCTTACCATGAGTTCTAAGGCTTTTTAACCCCCTTCACATCTCTTTTAGTTGTGTAAGCCTAATAGAATATTAAGTTTATCTATACACTCTGAAGAGGGTAGGTAGACATATGTTTCTTGTTGGTACAAAAATTATTACATAACTTTATCAATTCTTATACTACTTATGCCACTATATTCATTGCATGAGGGAAGAGATTTTGATTATATAGAAATTTCCATAACTTAACCAGCCTCAGTAGATTATGATTTTATTTAATTTATTTAAATTTAATTTTAGATTAAATAAGTGAATTTAGGAAAATTAAAATTTTTAAAAATTCCAAACTAAGACTTGATAGTAGTAGACTAGAACTTAGCCTAAGAGATTTCTTATCACGCTTCTCTGTGAGATCGATACTCTGGGTTTTAATCCCCTAGTGTGTAAACTATAAATTAAATTCTAAACTCTATAGCATATTCATTTTGCACACTAGCCACCAAAAAAAAAACTTGGTCAATTTTATGGCAAGGAAACTAAAATAACTACGTGATTGCGGGTCGAGTCAAGTCACTGGTGGCTCACTCATGTCCAAGCCATTTAATGAGGCATATTCTCTGATTAAGGAGATGGCCATGAACAATTTACAATGGCCTTCTGAAAGAGTAAACTCTAGTAAGGTAGCTAGTGTGCATGATACAAATGTGTTGTCAATTCTAACTTCTCTGGTAGCAGCAATATCAGAGAATCTAGAACAATTTGGAATAAACCAACCTCAAATACCTTCAGTAATTGAGGAAAAATGATTTGAACAAATGGTTGATTATAGTGCTTCACCATTTGAAACCTTAAATGTAATTAACATCTCATAATAAACCTTATTCCAATTTCTATAACCCAGATTGGAAGAATCATCCTAACTTTAACAGGAATAATAATTTTGGCAGGGGAAACCAACAATGGAGAAATAATCAGGAAAATCCGTTAGGAAATTGAAATAACTAGGATAGTACCAACTATAAACCTTCTTATCCTCCAAGATTTAACTCAACTTCATAACCTAAAGAGAAAAGATGTCTTGGTAAGAGGTTGTATCGCAGATGGGGAATCAACTGCAAAGTTAAGGTGCATCAATAAAGAACATAGAGAATCAGTTGGGATAGATTGCTAACTCCCTTAACAAGCGACCCCCAAGGAACACTTATTAGCAACCCTGAGATTCCCTAAGGAGAAGAATGGTGAGCCTATGAAAGTTGTGAATTTAAGGAGTGGAAGAGTGTTGGGGGAAGTAGTTCAGAAAGAGATTGATGTTGAAAAGGAGATGGTGGAGACTAAAAAACCTTTGGTGAATATCTCTAAAGTCTTTGAAAAATCAGTCTCTCCAACAAAGATTAACTTAGAAAAACTAACACCTCCATTTCTTCAAAGACTTAAACAATTGAAGTTGGATTAACAATTTTTGAAACTTTTCGAGGTATTTAAGAAGCTAACTATAATATTCATTTTGCCGAGGCTCTGGAGCAAATTCCCATTTATGTAAAGTTAACGAAAGATACTTTTAACAAGAAGAGAACGTTTGGAGATTATGATATAGTTGCACTTAGTGAAGAGTGCAGCACTATCATTTAGAAGAAGCTTCCTCAAAAACTTAAGGATCCTGCAAGCTTTACTATTCTTTGTGCAATAAGAGAATTTTTTTTTTGGAAAGTCTTATGTGATCTTGGAGCAAGTATAAACCTTATGTCTATCTTTAGAAGGTTAGGATTATGAGGAGTGCCTCCTACTGCTGTATCCCTTCAGCTAGTTAATAGTTCGATCATTTATCCAAAGGGGTTTATAGAAGATGTTTTAGTAAAGGTGGATAAATTTATCTTTCCTGTTGACTTTGTTGTGTTAGATATAGAGAAAGATAAAGAAATTCTAATCATTTTAGGTAGACCTTTCCTAGCCACTGGATGAGTTATGATAGATGTGCAAAAAAGGTGAATTAACTATGAGGGCAAATGATCACGAAGTTACTTTAATGTCTTGAAATCTATGAATTTTTATTCCAAGGAAAATGAAGATGCGTGTTTCCGGATAGACTTAAATGATTATTTGCATAGTAGCCATTTCTAAGAAAGTTATGAAGTTAAATTAGTAGAGCCAGAGTTGGATGATGAGAAAGACACAAAATCTTAGGGTTTAGGGTTTAGGGTTTATCATTGGACCTGTCACTGGGTGGTGAATTTGTATATACTATAGAAAATTAAATTATATCACCAGGATTTATCACTTTTCCTTACCCTTTTATAGATCAAAAGTTGTATAGACTAGCTGGTAATCCATATTTTAGCTTTCTAGATTGATATTTTAGGCATCACCAAATACTTATAGCTCATGAGGATCAAGAAAAGACAACATTTGCAAGTTCTTATGGTACTTTTACATTTTGAAGAATGTTGTTTGGGTTGTGTAACACATGTGCTACATTTCAGTGGTATATGATGTCTATATTTTGTGACCTGATTGAGAACAGAATTGAAGTTCTTATGGATGATTTTTTAGGGTTTGGACCATCATTTGATTCTTGTTTATATTATTTAGCGAAGGTGTTGAAACACTGCAAAGAAACTAACTTGGTTCTCAATTGGAAGAAGTGTCAATTTATGATTTCGAGAGGAATCTTATTATGACATAAAATATCTGTAAGAAACATGGAAGTAGACCTAGCAAAGATTGAAGTAATTGGAAAACTACCTCCTCCTACTACTATGAGGGAATTTAAAATTTTTCTGGGACATGCTGAATTCTATAAGCAATATATAAAGGATTATTCTAAAATTTCCAAATTTTATGTCGTTTGTTAGAAAAGGTTGTCCTATTTAATTTTTACCATTAATCCCTAAATGCCTTCAATATTCTGAAAGAGAAATTATTCATTGCTCCTATTAGTATTTTGGCTGATTGGGGGAAAACATTTGAGTTAATGCGTGATGTCAGTGACTATGTTATTGGGGTAGTTTTAGGACAAAGACATGATTAAATGTTTAAGTCTATATACTATGTCAGTAAGATCCTTATTGAAGCTCAAATTAATTATACTACTACTGAGAAGTTTTTTATCGTAATATATGCTTTTGATAAATTTAAACTATATTTGATTGAAACAAAAAGTATTGTTCACCTGACCATTTTGTTATTAGATATCTGATGTAAAAAAAAATGTCAAACCGAGATTGATTATATGGGTCTTTTGATGCAAGAATTTGATATCGAATTAGTGGATAAGAAGGGTTCTAATAATCAAAAGTTGATCATTTATCAAGACTGTAACAAGAAGATGCATATTCTTATGATGGTGAAATCAAAGAGAATTTTCCTGATGAGCAATCGTTTATTATTACTAAGTAGCACATTATGTTGTATGTCGACATAGCACATTATGTTGTAAGTAGCACATTATTTGGGAAAAATTGTTACTTACCAATAGACTTAGAACATAAATCTTATTGGGTTGTTAAGGAATTCAATTATAATATGAAAAAAGTTGGTGAGAAAAGATTATTGTAGTTAAATGAATTCGAGGAAATTAGATAAAAATCTTATGAAAATGTAAACATTTAAAAAGAGAAAATGAAAAAAAAAATACATGATCAAAAAATTCTTAGAAAAGATTTTGAGCCTAGATAGGAGGTTTTACTATACAATATATGATTGAAATTATTTTCCGAAAAACTTAAGTCCAGACGGTTGAGCCATTTAATGTAGTTAAAATTTATCCTTTTAGTGTTATAGATATTAAAGATCCTAAAAGTTGTAGGATATTCAAAGAGAATAGACAAAGACTTAGAGCTTACCTTGATAGTGAAAACCTATGGCTAATGAGGTCTTAATGTTGGGTCAACCTGAGTAAAAATTGGAATCGTTGAGTTGATGACGTTAAACCAAGCTCTTCTTGGGACGCAACCTAAGTTTGTTTTTATTTTTGGTGTGTGGTTTTATTATTTATTGTGATGTGTATTATTTCTACTTGTGTTTTGAAGTTTAGGTTTGAGAGTGAATTGCTTTGATTTCAATGTGATTTAAGGGGAGTGATTCCTTAGTCTTCTCATTGTGACTAAACTTGTGTACGCACTCTAGGAGTGGAAGGATCAACCATATTAATCATCCATATACTTGCCTTTCTTG
Source organism: Phalaenopsis hybrid cultivar (assembly GCA_002079205.1). Taxonomy (NCBI): domain Eukaryota; kingdom Viridiplantae; phylum Streptophyta; class Magnoliopsida; order Asparagales; family Orchidaceae; genus Phalaenopsis; species Phalaenopsis hybrid cultivar. Next base: position 150,866 of record JXCR01140628.1, on the reverse strand, counting down.
TCTATATCTGTATATTTTTTTATGACAGACACATGTGGTAGAAAGTAATTTAGTTCTATTTTCTTCCTGCTTATATTCATATTTTACATTGCTTTAAATATTAAACATCAAGTTTAGGGGGGATAAAAATCATTTAAAAGCTTAAATTTATTTGTCCTCTATTACTTGTATTTCAAAATTATTATGATTTAAGAGAAATTTGAGGTATGTGGTGTTAAGTTAAAATTATTACAATTTGGAGTAAGGAAAACATAGTATTTTTATTTTAAATTCCATGTAAATAAGTCTAGACTAGTGTGTAGTGAACCTATAGTTTAAGTGACAGAAATATGGTTTGACTGTGTATTTTTTACAAATAGTTATATTTTAAAAAACTTGACACAAATTATATTCAACGGATAATGTGAATAAATAAAATTATATGAAAAAAAAAATAATAAAACTTCACACTAGAGGTACTACGCAAGTATACGTATCATTCCAAGTAATATAGGATTTTCTATAAAAGCCTTAGTATCGATCCCACGAGGATTGTTGAACTATTTAAATTGGCTTGTTAAACTCAAAAGCAAATTCTATTTAAATTGCATATCTAAATAAAATTGAAATGATGGCAATGGTTAACACTAAATTTAAGCACATAGAAACAATTATGATGAATAGTTTAATAAAAGTAATTCTAACAAGTTTGAATATTATGTAAAGATCTTTCCCTTTCAATGAGATATTAATATATGTAGGATTTGAATGACTAAAATATGATAATGAATGGTGACAAATAGGAGCATTCATATTTTTTACCCCCTCTCGGTGCTAGCAAATAACATTAACTAATTTGAAGTTTTTCACCTGCTTGTGTAGTAGTACTGAGTAGATTCTGACCTCTCACCTCCAGATTACCCACTGTGCTCTCTCAATAGGACCTACTAGGAACCCTTATGATCCAAAATATAAACTGAATTTAAAAAACAATCTAATCTATCATCATAGAAACCTCAATTCTACGTCTATCAAAACTTATCTCCCTATCTATTTACACTCCCCCTGAAGTGTGACACTCACTAGTTGGATGAAATCATAGCCCTCCCGGGTCTTTATGTTTCTCAATGGATTTTAACCTCACAAGAGGCCAATTTGTAAAGTTAATGAAGAATCAGTTAAAATGTCATCACAATCTTTAAAAGTAAAAAGAAATCATTAAATCATTCACATATCACAAGATTAATTCCCAAGAGCAATGAGAAAGAAAGGAAACTACTCAGAATTAAAGAAGAATAAAATAAAAACACCGAATTTGAATTGAAATCCAAGTCTTAGAAACAAAAAATTAAACACAAATACTAAGTACTTTATGTCTTCTCCCCAACACAAATTTTGAAGTCTCCTTGAAGAAATGTCCAAACTCTTACTCTTATATCACAAAACACACATAAACTCACACTTAAACACAGAAGTGGGACTTCCAAATGCCTTCAAATGCTACCAAAATTTCTTTTTTTAAATCCAATTTTTATTCATATTAATAGATCTATGAAAATAACCACAGGTTGCTTCAAACACCCCTTCAAAATTTGGTCAAATTCAATGGATCTTCTAAAAGGGAAGTTACTGTGCTATGACATCAGTCTGGGCGCTATAGCGCCCTCTGCATGCGTCTGTGGTGATATAGCGCCAGGGGGGTGGCGTTATGGCATCATACAAATTGCACCATTTTTGCTCATTTTTCCCTCATTTTCTCCAAATATTCATTCGTGTACCTGAAACTAAAAAACATACAAAATAACTTTCTTTAAAATGCAATATCACTAAAAATATGCATAAAACAACCATAAAATATGCACTAAAAACAGAAAATTTTAAGGTGGATCATTCCCCCAAAGTTAAATGTTACTTGTCCTCAAGTAGCTCTTTTATACTATGTAAAAATTATAGCTTGTGGAAGTGAGTTTTAACTTAAAAATTTCTTTAGTTTTGTTTTATTGTCTACACTTGTTCTAACTTATATCAAAAACTCTTAACAACAATGTATAAGTTGCCTCCCACAAAGCTTTTAGTTTAACATCGTCAACCCGACATATCCAAGTTTTAATCTGTTTGGCCCAAAATTAAGATCTCCTCAAATGTAGGACTATCTCAACTTATATAAGCTTTCAACCTATGTCCCTTTACCTTGATTATCCTTCCAGTCTTAGGATCTTCAATTTCAACGAATTCATTTGGATAAACTCTTAACACAATAAATGGTTCTGACTACATGGACTTAAGTTTTCCTAGAAATAATTTCAATCTTAATTATATAATAGAACTTCTTGTACAGGCTCGAAATGCTTTTTTTTCAAAATTCCTTGACCATGCCTCATTTTCATTTTCTTTTTATAATTTCTTGCATTCTCATAAGATTCACTTCTCATCTCGTCAAGCTCATTTAATTGCAATAATCATTTTTCTCTTGTATCTTTCAGATTATAATTAAACTCTTTTATTGCCCAATAAGCTTTATGCTCTAATTCAACAAGCAAATGACAAGTTTTTCTAAATATGAGCCTATATGGTGACATTCTTATAGGAGTTTTGTAATCAGTCCTATAAGCCCATAATACAAAATCAAGTCTAGCATACCAATCTCTTTTATTAGGATTTACAATTTTTTCCAATATTATTTTAATTTCTCGATTAGTTACTTCTGTCAAACCACCAGTCTGAGGATAATAAGCTGTGGCAATTTGATGTTTGATTCAAAATTTTTAAGTTAATATCTCAATTATTCTATTCTTGAAATGACTTTCCCGTCTGTAATGATTACTCTCGGCATTCCAAATCTTGTAAAAATATTTTTTTCTTAAAAATTTTGCAACACTTTTAGCATCATATAGAGGTAAAACAACCGTTTCAATCCATTTTAAAATATAATCCACAACTATTAAAATATAAATTTATTCAGAAGATGGTATAAATGGTTTCATTAAAAATTTAGGGGAATTTCATTTCTCTCAAAATATTGTCTACTCTTTGACATCCATCACATGTTTTTATATAATAATTAACATCTCTAAATAGTGTAGGCCAATAAAACTCATATTGCAATATTTTAAATGCATTTTTATCAACCTCAAAATATCCCCTGAAGTCTAATTTATGGCACTTTTGTATAATTTCTTAGGTTTCTTCAATTGGTACACATCTTTGAATAATTAAATCTTTACATTATTTATATAAATAAGGGTCATCCCAAAAATAATATTTAAAATTATGAATGAACTTTTAGTTTGATGGCTATCAAGTCCGTAGGGTAAAATGTTACTAACTAATTAAATATATCAGCATACCACGAAACTTGTCATTTTTATTAATTCCATATAATTATTCATCAGGAAATATTTCATTAATTTATACATTAAAGTTACATTTTCCTTTTGAATCCTTGATAAATGATCAACTAATTGATTATCGATACCCTTCTTATCCACAAGTTGAAAGTCAAAATCTTGCATCAGAAGGACTCATCTAATTAATCGTGGCTTTGCATCTTTCTTCATCATTAAATACTTTATGGCAGAATGATCAGTATGAACAATACATTTGGTTCCAATAAGATAAGGTATGAATTTATCAAAAGCATATATAATAGCTAATAATTATTTTTCAGTAGTAGTGTAATTAATTTAAGCTTCATTAAGAATCTTACTAGCATAGTATATTACTTTAAAAATTTTATCATATTTCTGCCTTAAAACAGCCGCAATAACATAATCACTAGCATCACACATTAATTCAAAAAGTTTTATCCAATCAGGTGAAACAAGAATAGATGTCGTGATTAATTTTTCTTTTAATATATTAACAACATTAAGGCATTCCTCATTAAAATCAAAATTAACATTTTTTCCAACTGTTGACATAAAGGCTTGGAAATTTTAAAAAAGTCTTTAATATAATGCCTATAGAAACCAACATATCCCAGAAAACTTATTATTCCTATAACATTAGTAGGAACTGATAATTTAGCAATGACTTGAATTTTTGTTGGATCTCCTTCCATGTCTTTCTCAGAAATCTTATGCCCCAAAATAATTTCTCCTGCAATCATAAATTGACATTTTTCCCAATTAAAAATAAAGATTGTTTTTTCATAATGTTTTAAAACGTTCGTTAAATTATCTAAACGTCAATTGAAAGAAGTTAAAAAAACTGAAAAATCATCCATAAAAAACTTCAATTCATTTCTCAATTAAATCATAGAAAATTGACACATATATCTTAAAAATATTGCAGGTGCATTACATATACCAAATAGCATCTCCTGAAAGAAAATGTTCCATAAAAACCAATGTTGTTTTCTCTTGATCCTCATGAGCAATAGGTATTTGGTTAATTCTCTTTTTTGCACATCTGTCATTGCACGTCTAGTGGTTAGGAAAGGTCTCCCTAAAAATAATAGGAATTTCTTTATCTTATTTCATATCCAACACAATGAAATCAACAAGGAAGATAAATTTTTTCACTTTAACCAACACATCTTCTATAACCCATTTAGGATAAGGGATAGATCGATCAGCTAACTATAGGTTACCGTAGTGGGAGAAATATCTCCTAAACTTGGTTTTCTAAATATAGATAATGACATCAGATTAATGCTTGCTACCAAATCATATAAAGCTTTTCCACAAATTTTTTCTTCGATGGCACAAGGTATGGTGAAACTGGCAGGATCTTGGAGTGTTTGAGGAAGCTTTTTCTAAATTATTACACTGCACTCTTCACTAAGTGCAACAACCTCATAATCTTCAAACTTCTTTTTTTTATGTAAAATTTCTTTCATAATCTTTGCATAACTTAACATTTGTTATAGAGCTTATACAAAAGGAATATTAATTGTAAGTTTTTTAAATATCTCAAAAAATATTGAAAATTGTTGATCAAGTTTTTATTGTCTAAGTCTTTGAGTAAAAGGAGGTTGTTACAATTCTTCATTCTTCTTAGCTAGAAAAACAGGTTTTTCCACTTCCTTAGGAATACTTTCTTCAAGTTTTTCAAGTTGTTTATCTTCTCCCTCAACTTCAATTTCTTTTTGAAGATCAACGCTCAATTCCTTCCTACTTCTTCGTTGGAGACTTTAACTTGCTCTTGCTCTTTAGTTTTATCTTTCGGATTGATCTCAACATTATTAGGAAGTGTTCCCTGAGACCTATTGCTAAGTGCGTTAGCAAATTATCCCAGTTTATTCTCTATGTTTCTTATAATAACACTCTGACTCTGTAATTGATTACCCATTTGTAACACCACTTCTTCTAAAAACAACTTCTTCTCCTTAACGTGTTGATTACTGTTAAATCCAAGAGGATAAGTATGTCTAAAGTTAGAATTACCCTCATTGTTTCATTTTCCCAATGGGTTTACTTTATTATTCCCCCGTTGTTTACTTCCACCGCTAGAATTATTACTCCAATTAAATTTTGGATGGTTTTTTCAACCTGGGTTATAATAATTAGAATATAATTTATTGAGTTTATTAATAGTATTTATAGTTTCTAATGAAGTTTGAGAATCAAGCATTTGTGCTAATGATTTTTTTTCAATCAATTGAAGTGTTTGAGAAAAATTCATTCCAATTTGGTCTATCTTCCTAGATAATGCAACAACTTGTGAAGCAACCATCAAAATAGCATTATTATCATGAATATTAGTTGTTTTCTTACGATTTACCCTTTCAGAAGGCCATTGAAAGTTATTTGTAGTCATTTCTTCAATTAAAGCATAAGCTTCATCAAATGATTTAGACGTTAATGAATCACCACCACCAGCATCTATGATAGATCTAAGAATCCAACTAACCTATTATAAGAAGTTTGAACAATTAACTAGTCTGGTAAAACATGATGTCGACACTTTCTAAGGAGTTCCTTAAATCTTTCCCAAGCTTCATAAATTGACTCCCCTTCATACTAAATAAAAGAAGTAATATAATTTCTAAGCTTAGCAGTTTCTGAAGGGGGAAAATACTTAGGCAGGAATTTTTGTATCATATCTCCCTAAGTTCTAATAGATCTAGGTACTAATAAATTTAATCACATCTTAGTTTTATCCCTTGATGAAAAAGAAAAAAGTCTATGTATGACGACATCATTTGATACACCATCATATTTAAATGTAGCACACAGTTCAAAAAAAGCTTGCAAGATATAAATTTGGAACCTCATTTGTGTTCCCCCAAACTGATTATTTTGTGTCATTTGTATTATTGTAAGTTTGAGTTCAAATAAGTTAGCCGCTACAGCAGAAGTTTGAATACTTAAGTTAATTTCATCTGCCCTAGAGTTTGCATAATCCCTTAAAGGTTTTTGTAAATTATAATGTTCATTTTCAACATTTTGAATTTCAATTTTATTTTGTGAAGTTTTCACCATATCTTGAACATCAGGAAGTTTTCATTGTTTTTTTCATTTTTCTTATAGTACGTTCTAATTCAGAATCGTAGAGCACTAAACCTTCAGATCCCGAACTACGCATACAAATGATAAAATTCAGAAAATAAAATAACACAACAAAATAAAATAGAATTTTTGTATTTTTATATTTTTTGGATTTTATATTTTTTTTTAGTTTTTAAATTTTTTTTAAATTTTGAATTTTTTCAATTTTTAATTTTAATTAAATTAAAATCTACAATTCAAACAAAATTGCAAATCAAAAAGTTTACTTTCAAAATTTAAAAAGATTATGTTACCTATCACCGACAACTGCGTTAAAAACTTGACCCGACCCACAATTACATGTATTTTTAATCTCCAAAATATTGCTAACAACTTGGCCAAAATTATATTCAACTTCACACTAGAGATACTGCACAAGTATATGTATCGTTCTAGGTAATATAGGATTTTCTTTAAAAACCTCAGTATCGATCCCACGAAGATAGTTGGACTATTTAAATTGACTTGCTAAAATAAAAACCAAATTCTAATAAAAATGAAATAATATCAACGGTTACAACTAAATCTAAGCAGATAGAAACAGCTATGATCAACAGTTTAATAAAAGTAATTCTAACGAGTTTGAATAATATGTAATGATCTTTCCCTTTGCAATGAGATATTAATCAATGTAGGATTTGAATGACTAAAAATATGATAATGAATTGTGACAAATAGAAGCATTCCTATTATTTACCCCCTCCCGGTGCTATAAAATAACATTGACTAATTTAAAGTTTTTCACCAGCTTGTGTGGTAGTGCTGAGTAGATTCTGGCCTCTCACCTCCAGATTACCCGCTATGCCCTCTCTATAGAACCTACTAGGGACCCTTACAATCCAAACTCTAAACCGAATTTGAAAAAGAATCTAGTTTTTCACCCTATAACATCAATTCTACGCTCATCAAAACATATCTCCCTATCTATTTGCACTCCCCCTTAGGTGATCACAACGACTCTGCCCATAATGAAGTGTGACACTCACTAGTCGGGAGAAATCATAGCTCTCCCAGGTCTTTATGTTTCTCAACAGATTTTAACCTCACAAGTGGTCAATTTATAAAGTCAACGAAGAATCAGTGAAAATGTCATCATAGTTTTTAAAAGTAAAAAAGAAATATTTAAAGCATTCTCATCTCACAAGATTAATTCCCAATAGCAAGGAGAAAAAAAGGAACTACTCAGAATTCATGGAGAATAAAACAAAATACCAAATTTGTATTGAAATTCAAGTCTTAGAAACAAAAACTTAAACACAAGTACAAAGTAACTTATGTCTTCTACCCAACACATATTTTGTAGTCTCCTTGATAAATTTTCAAACTCTTAATCTTACAACACAAAACACACATAAACTCACACTTAAACACAAAAGAGAGACTTCTTAAAGCCTTCAAATGCTGCCAAAAAGTCCTCTTTTTTGTCCAATTTTTGTCCATATTAATAGATCTCTTTAAATAACTAAAGGTTTCTTCAAACACTCGTTCAAAATTCGGCCAATTCAATGGATCTTTTAAAAGGGAAGTTACTGGCGTTATAGTGCCTGTTTAGGCGCTATGGCGTCCTCTGCATGCTTCTGTTGCGTTATAGCTCTAGGGGGCGGTGTTATGGCGTCATATAAATTGCACTACTTTTTGCTCATTTTTCCCTCATTCTCTCCAAGTGTCCATTCCATGTGTCTAAAACTAAAAACATGCAAAACACATTTCTTTAAAGTGCAATATCACTAAAAATATGCACAAAAAGATCATAAAATATGCATTAAAAATAGGTAATTTTAAGGTGGATCAATTCACTATATTCTTTTCAAAGCTAAAACATATTACATTCTTGATCTTATGTGTATTCAAAGTGAAAGTGTAAGATTTTAAAAAAAATGGAGTGTTTAATATATATCTTTACACTATCTAAAATGCTTTAGTTAGCAAGCATTTACTCCTCTGTAAAAGGAATAGAAAATCATGTTTTCCTAGTTCGATGAAAGGTTTACTCGTACCCTAGGGATAGACTTGTTTGCTAGAGTTAATCTAACTTTTCTTTATGTATTTCCTGAAGTAAAACTGTGGATAATTTTATTTAAGCCCATTCCCTCAAATTAATAAAATTGATTTTAAAAATTTTAGTGTTTTGACGACAAATAACGTTTAATTTTGGGGGATTATGATATGACTTAAAGCATACTTACTATCCTTTCTCTTTTGCACCAGTTTATGAATGAAATTGCACTTTAACGAAGGGTATTTTTATTTTTTTTTCTTGCAGGTACAACAATCCTATGAAGCCAAACCTATGGCACCTAGGTTCTACTACCCTCTTGTGCAAAACAGAAGTTGGTACCTAAACCCTAAACCCTAAACCCTAAACCCTATACCCCTACAACACTAATTTTTACCAAAATTCCCAAAATTATCCAAAACACCCAAATTTTTCCAAAAGTTATCTCAAACTATTCCCCACTACCTAAATTGACAAAAATTCACCAAAACTCCAAAATCCCCAAAATTGTAAAAAAATTACAAAATTCCCCCTCATTACCCAAAATTTTTAAAAAATTCCAAAATCATCCCAAATATTCTCAATTTCAATTTTGAGCCATCACATTGTCCTAATTTGATCAAATTGACTCATTTTGATCAAAAGCCACAAATTGTCCTTAAAGGCCCAGCTTCCCCAAATTAGCCCCAATGTCGACCCAATTAACCCGAATCTTACCCTATTTCAATAGCAAACCAAAACTCAACATCCTTGATACCAATTAAAACCAAATACAAGCCCAATTTGATCTAATTGCAAGCCCAATTTCAAACCAAATCAAAAAGCCCCAATTTTGACCCTATGTCCAAATCCACTAATTGGCTTTTCAATTCAATTTAAAATCACTTGAAATCTTTTCCAAATTCTTCATGACATATCCTTACACCAAATTAAACATTGGATTGGCTCAAACTTTAATCCAATTCAACCCAAACTCAAGCCCACATACCATTTCCAAAAGCCCATCAAAACTAAGCCCAATTTTCAATTCCTTGAAATCAAAAGCCCACATGACAAAATCATTTCATCATCCAATTAAATCAAACCATACACTAGGATATTTATAACTTTAACCCCTTCCATATTTGGAATCATGACAACACCATTTAAAAATTACTCAAAATTCCAAAAATCCTTTTCATGCAAAATCACCAAGCCAAAGGGAAGTCATGAAGCCATTCTGAAGCCATAGATGAGCCATGTGAGTCTTGCCACCTCACCAAGTTATTAATGTCAAGAGGACAAGTCACTTTCAAACTCTATTAAAATTCCCTTTAGCGACTCCCATGAATCACTTAAACCCATGCTTAGCACAAATCCTTTAGATAGAGACCTCTCCGCACCATTTCAGCTGGCTCACCTGGCCTTAGTCAGCCATGGGGAGTCACCCAAGTCATTTCCATGGGGCTAAACCCAAGCTAAACCCAAGTTGACCCAAGCCCTTTTCCATTTTAATTAATCACCTTTACCCATGCACAAACCCAATTGGCTTCACATTAGCCCACCACTGACCATCCTCAGTGGGATAGTGACCTGAACATAGTCGGCCAGCCACCTTGGCTGTCAAAAAACCCAAACCTAAGAGCCCCACATAGGCCAAAACTCAAAATTACAACCATCTAAGTGGCACCAACAACAATTGGACACTTGCAGCTTTCTCCCCTTCACCTAAGCACTCTCCCAGCCACCTCAGCCATCCATGGTAGCCACCATGACCTCCTCTATTTAAACTCACCCTCCACTGTCAAGGGAGAAGAGGTTGAAATTCCTTGGGGAGATTCTGCCAAATTTTTCCTAGAGCTTCTTCAAGACCTCTTGAGTTCAACCCAATCATCTTCCAGCCCTCTTCTCGACTAACAAGAGCCAATTTCTCAACCCTAATTTTAGCCCAAAACAGGACATCCCTCAAAACTCCATTAAATCTAAATTACTTGCACACACACCATCCCCTGAGTGAGAGAAAAAGATCCCCCATAAAAGCCACATCACCAGACCACCCTAAGATAGACTTTGATCAACACCCCAAATTGGCCTCGATTGATTTCATACCTAGACATTTCACCCTGGCCCAAGGCTTCATCTAGGAGCTCTCTGGACTCAAATCAAGCTTCTCGAAGCACCCAATCAAGGCCACGCCTCTTGGGCAAAGGTATTTAACTTTCACCTCAAGTCGAGCCTAGTTTGATTCTCCATGCTTATAGAATCGGCTCGGGACTTGATTAACCGTATGGATGTGTTCGTCTCGTTGAGACGAGTCAATAGGAAGAAACCACAATTGATTTGGTTACGTATTGAGCGAGATATTAAGGCTTGAAGTTGGATGGCTCACGGGTTAGGTTCATCGGGGAAGATGACGGAAGACTATCTGATCGTGTGTGTATTGGATGGACGAATGAGAAAAAGCTGGATGGAGGAATGGAACGAAAATGCAGGCTGAGTCAGCGCTGAGGTGTCAGGAGGCGCCAAACTAGAAGACGCCGCGTGGAAGTTCGGAGACGCCGAGAATTGCATGTCATCGTGCTGGATAAGTAGAAAGTCAGGGATTTAACTGATTTATTTAATTCCCAGAACTTCAAAAATTCATATCTTGGTATAGAAAAATCATAAAAATAAAATAAAAATACCCTCATGCTCAGTGAACAAAGAAGAACAATATGGAAATGGTTTCATGTCTATTTTATGCATATATGATTTTTAATTAATTAAATAGTGTATTTATTAATTAGATTCTCCATTTGCATGGACATTTCACCATGACTTGATTTTTATGACTTTGATTTTGTCTTTTATGAGGGATCTTCCTTGATTTTTCTAAGGTCAGGGGAGGTCTCTCAGCAGAGATCTCTATTTTTCAAACAAGTGATGTCTGTTTTGGTAAAATAATTATAGCAATTAAAATATTCATCAGAAAAATACAAAACTTATTTTCGTAGGTTCATTGTGGTCAAAGGGCCCTAGGAAAAATATAAATTTGGCTTAACTCATTAAGAAAAACCCTAATTATTATTAAACCATAAAAATAGAATGTAATTAAATTGGATAAAATATAAAGTTAAATGGGACAAAAACTATTCTCCACTATAATTTAATGACATAGGAGCTTCCCATAAAAATTTCAAGTCAACTAGAATTAATTTGACCACTAAAATGAATTACTCTACTGAAATTGCATTTTTTGCATTAAAATAATTATAATAATTAAAATACAACTCAAAAAAATCACCGAATTGGTTTTGAGAGCTCCTTATGATTAGAGGAACCTAAGAAAAATAAAAGTGGAATTAAAATAAATACTTCATTTTTTAAGCCACTTTTAAGTATTTAAATAAATAAAAAGTAATTAAAAATCATAAAAGTTACAAAATTGTGAAAATACACTAAAATGCCACATTTGGCTTCTTGGTCACTTGGCACCAATTAAAATAATTTTCCTAATTTTCTAAGTAAAGATATTAATTTAAAAAAAACACTTAAAATGAATTTTCTTTAATTTTTTCACTAAAATAATTCCAATAACTAAAATGTAGATTACAAAAATATGAAATTTGTTTCTCTAGGTTCCCTGGACTTAGAGAGATTTATGAAAAATATGAAATTTAATTTTTCATTTAAATAATATTTTATAATTAATTAATACTCAAAACAAATAAAATAATTCTAATAATTAAATTAAACCTCTAAAAATGATAAAAATTGGTCCAAGTGGTCCTCTAACTTAAGTGAACCTCCAATAATTTTCTTAAGGACATAAGCTTGGTTTTGGTTGAGTTATTAAATTTTCATTAAAAATCCCTATTTTTGCATAAAAAAATAATTATAAAATTAAATAAATTTAGAAAAATCACATTTTCTCCTTTGATGTTATAATTAACCTATGAGTGGGGTAACATAAAGGTTTTAAAGTCATTTGAGTTTGATTTAATGAATTAAGAGGTGTTAAGGCCTCAAGGGCAAAATGATAATTTTGGAATTTAAGCCTTAATTAATATTTAGGCTCAACCAAAGGGTAAATGGGTAATAAATAATGTTAATTGACATGTCTTGATGATTGAATAATGAAAGGGATAAATGGTAGCAACCAATCTCACTTTGGTCTCACTAAGAACAAATTTGTAATTTCTCAAAATTGATGGAATTTAGAAGAATAATTAAATGAGAAGATATTAAGGTGAGGGGTTTGACTTTGGAAGATTACAACCCATTAATTTAAAACCTCAATTAATGGTTTTAAAATGATTTATGATTCTTGACAAATATTAAAAGCATAAATATTTAACTTTTTCTAAAAATTACAAATCTACCCATTAAGTTTTAAGGGCTTAGTGATGAATTAGGCTTAATCAAAATCTTGTCTAATGAGGTTTAGAAAATGACCTATAATAAATTTGAGAGTTTTTAAAACACTACAAGCCCATCTTTGAGAATGAGACCAGTTAAGTTCCTTAATTAGGCCAAATTGTCCCTATGGGCATTTACCCGTATAATTCGTAAGTGAAACATCAAGTGATAATTACCACGTTTAAAGGGATAATCAAAACATCAAGGTTCACTGAGCATAAGGGTATGAATGGGGTGGACCACATTGCAAACATAATAATACCAAAATGAACTCGAGACAATTCGAGGGACTATGAATGTTTAGGGTATTACCCATGACTTTTCATGATCGTTTGGGAATCTCGGAGGACACTTGGACACATTATGATTTGTTTAATGGAATTATCTCAAGAAAAGAAAAAATTGGACCTACCAAGATATGACATAGGATCTGGTAGACACACCTCAAATCTGTGATCTCTTCTTTTCTTGCAAAATTATACATATGTTTTGCAAATACTGACATTTCAGGTGGAGGGACGGGAAGAATCTACTGGTCACTTTTTAAGTTATTGCATTGCAATTTACTTTTATTTATCTGCACCTTTCGTTTCCTACCCATACACTTGCACGTTAAACAACATGGTCACCCTGCATGTCAAAACTGAAAATTTTAAGATAACCACAAAATTGAAACTAAAACAAAAATAAAATCAAAACAAGATAAAAATTCACCGTCACAACAACCAAAATATAAGACAACTCAAAATTTAATCACAAACAAAATAACAAAACAAAAATTGCAACAAAATTAAAACATCTATATCAGATGATCAAGAATCCCTCAGAGGAGGTAACCTATGGTTGCTAACGAGATTTCCCACGGTCAAAATGAAAGTATGAAACTCATTAAGTTGAGTTTAGTAAATTCATTTGGACAAGGTGAATTCAAAGAAAATAGTAGTGTCGAAACGAGGGAACCGTGGGATCCTAACTGGTGTTGTTGCAATCAAATTTAACATCTCCATAATTATTAAATAATTGTAACCTTAGGAAACACTTGATTTGACATCACGGCTTGACACATTAGAAAACTTAAACTCACCACGACGAGGAGCTTGGAGCCAGCATTGTGGGCTGTACAGTCATCTTCAACAACAAAACATGTCTATATCAGCTAAATCATTCCTTAGAATTAAACAACAAGTCATATGATTTCGAGGTTGTCCGCCTAGTGCGACATAAATCCTCAACTTTTCTGTAGGCCTTTGTATGACTCTGCTATACAACCAGTTTAATCAAACTTTTTTATGCACTTGGGAGAGGGTAAAGAAGATAATTGCTCCTACTTGTCACTAGTAACAATTACAATTTTAAGTATTATGTTCATACACACTACTTATCTCATTGCAAGGGAGGGTAACTCTTTATCTTGATAATCACCAATCCAAATAAGCTAAGTAGGATTTCTGTAGGTTTAACATCTAAAATTGATTGCAATATTGTAGTATTAGTTTGTAGAGGTTTAACCTAATTTATATTCCAGACTAAGAACTAATCCTAGTAGGCTAGAATTTCTCTTAAGGCTAATTCCCTCACTCCCTGTGAGATCAGTATTATGGACTCAAAAATTTGATAATATTTATACAACACATATTTGCTTGAGACCCAAGCGTGCTAGTGCACCTGAGTTAGGGGGGTTATCACACCTTTTCACTATGTGGATATTCCCCCTAGCCAAGAATCCCTACAATGACACATTGTTGTTACTGCACTAAACAATAACTAAAAGGTAGGGAGTATCCAACTCGATACCAGTAACTTGACAAATATTTTGTTCTGTGCTACATTAGTGAAGATGAATTTAACAAATGATTGATTAACTAAGCTGGTCGGTCCATTATACCAATTTTCTGGCAAACGAAAGAGACACTTAGTCTAATAGCACTCTTTATAATGTTGGAAGAAGGTGACAACTGGTTCACAAATAAGGAGGATTTTTTGGTGGTCGATGCGCTATCAACTTACCATGCAATATTTGGTCTCCCTCTCTTCAAAACTTTCAGGACTGTTGTGTCAACATACCATGTAGCAGTGGAGTTTCCCTGTAACAGTCTAAAAGTCACTATACGTTAAGATCTGGATTAGTCTCGAACGTGTTATTTGCAATCCATAGGAAGCATAGAGCATGTGCGTCACTCATACAACGCTATTTGAAAGGAGACCTTGAAACTGATGAGGGGACAATCAAAATTCTCGTAGGCCTCAAAGATCCTGACAAAGTTTTTCTAATTAGTGAAAACTTTGATGAAATCACAAATGAATATTGAGGTTATTTCTCCAGGAGTACCATAAGGTTTTTTCTTAGTTAACGACTGAAAAGTCAAGTGAAGAAAAAATGGTGAAATTTAGAATAAAAACGAGCAAGAAAGAAATTTTTGACCTGACACATTTCGATATGTCTTTCTATGTTTAATCTCATTTACAATTCTCTCATATTTTTTAATGAAATTATACTTTATAGAAAGGTTGTTTCCATGCTTATCTTGTAGATATATCTGTTAGGAGCGAAAGACAACTAAAACGGGGTGAAACAAGGTCAAACGGGGTAGAATCGGGACCAAATGGAGTGAAACGGTGGAGCTACTGCAAAGTAGCGCCAGAGGCGCCAGAATCCAGAGAAAAAATGCCATAAGTGCCAGAATAGCGCCAGAAGGGCCAAAATCTAGAAAATAAGTGCCAAAAAACGGCACCAAAGGCATCAGAGACGATATGGACAAATGTTTGGCAGTTTTTTACTATTTTGAGTTGTTCTAGAAGGCTTTAAGTATTTCAAACGCCCCAATGAGTGGTTCAATGAATCTAGATACTTGGGAAAGACTCTTGAAAGAAAATATATGCCTCTTGGATGAAGAGATTTATCTCTTGGAATGAAAAAATGTGTCTTTTGGGAAAAAGAAAGAATTTTTAGTCTCTTTAAAATAGGGGGTCTTACGCCTCTCATCATGGATGTATATGAGTGTGTATGAGGAGAAAATCGAGAGGAATTTTTAGAGATATTAGAATAGGAGTAGAAATATAAATTTCTACCCTTTCTGGAGAGATTGGAGAGGGAATTTTGAGATAAATAATCTGTAAGGAATTGTACGAGCATTGCATAGATTAGTGGGAGACTTTGAAGGAGAGATCTTTATCTTTCTTTCAAAAAGAAAAAGCCAAGTAATGTGCTCTTCATTATCTTATGATTTTGTAAACACTTATCTAGTGAATTTGTTTTGATGTAATGAAGTTTTTTGTTGTGTTTTCTTCATGCTTTGTGAGTAGTTTTTCTTACTCTTTCTTCTTGTTAGGAAATAGTGGCATGAGAAGATTATATTGTTGTTTTCATTTTACTTTTCTTTTGCAATGAGTAGGATTCACGTTTAGGATTTTGGGATGCATGTTAGTATGCATTTTAATTAAAAATGTGATGGTCTTTACTTGAATTTCATTTACATTGCAATTTAGGTCTGTTGTAATGTTCAAATTTCTTGAGAAACATAAAATCCAAAAAGGCTATGATTTCTACAACAAAGTAAGAATCATATCAATTTCATGGATGAGAATTTAGTTTATGGGGTTGAGTGCAAATAAATAGGGAAATATACTTTGATAGGCGTAGAATTAGAGATTTTAGGGTGACAGGTTAAAATCCCCAATTTGGTACAGTTTCTTGGAAACTAAAGCAAGATTGTTAGGCCTCAAGCGAGTGAGAAGTGGGAGCTCTGGAGTGGCAGCCAGTATCCTCTCAACCTAACCATGAATTTACAAACTAAACTCTACATTAGTCAATATTTTTTATGCACTCTCAGATAGGAAAATAATAATATTGCTCCTATTAGGCACATACAATATTTAATGTATTTCATTTCTATACAATACCCAATTCACTGCATAGAAATAATAGTTTTTAACATCTCAAATTTCTCCAAACCAATTCATTCAGAAATAATTATCTTTAAAATTATTATTTTCATTTAGGAGTAGTTGTTGGTTGTTTTAACATAAGATTTACATTTATGAGTACTTGTTAGAAAAACTACTTAAATCAAACTTCCAACCTAAGGACTGATAGTAGTATACTAGAATTAGCCTAAGGGATTTCCTACCTTGCTTCTATGTGGGATCGATATTGAGGTTTTTAAGGAAAAATCTGTATTACTTGAAGTGATACGTGCACTTGCGTAGAATCTCTAATGTGTAAATTATTTTAAATCTAACTACTTAATATAAATTGGGTCAAGTTTTTTGTCATATTTTGGAAGCTAAATTACTACGTAATTTTGAGATGGGTCAAGTTTTTGGCACTATTACCAGGGATTTAAATTGACATAAAACGCGCAGAAAAATACCACACATTAAGGGCACATCAAGTTTTTGGCATCATTGTCAGTGAAGCTTTGGTAAGAACTTTAGGAGAATTTTAGTTAAACCTTTAAGACTTAGATTTAAAAATTATAGGATTATATAGTGTATTTAATTTTTGTCTATTTATTTTTTAAAAAAATACAAAATACCAAAAATATTTTCGGTATTTGTCCTATTAGTTAAGTTTTTAGATTTGTATGTATAGTTCAGGAGCTACAAACCTTGAATTTTACGAGTCAGATTTGGAGAGAACTTTTAGGAGGATGATGAATCGGAAAAGACTCCATGAATTTAATGTAAAAATGGCGGATCGACAAAATTATGAATATTCAGATTTGGATTATAATGTTAGTAACTTTGAAAGAGTAAACGCCAAGAGAGGCAAATTTTTAAGATGATATGCTTGCTATTTTAATTTCTCAGGTTGCATATATTGAGAGGAAATTAGATCAATACATAGATATTTATCCTCAAGGACCCCCAGTAATTAAGGAAAATTCATTTGGACAATTTATTGAACCTAACTATTTAAAAACTAGCCATGAGATATACAATCCTTATTCTAATTATTACAACCCGAGTTGGGAAAATTATTCAAACTTTAATTGGAATAATATTTTTTTAGGACAATTAATTTTAGGAATATAATCAATTTAATCAGACATGTAATTGGAATAGTCAGGGTAATTTTAACGATGAACTCTCTTTTCCTCATAATTTTAACTTCAACCTACATAATGAGGAGTCACTGTTAGAAGAGGATGTGATTCAATTGGTGAGTCGGTTGGAAAGTCAAAAGAGTGAGCTGGAAAGTCAAGAGGCCACAATAAGAAATATACAAAAACCAACTGGGGAGGATTATTAATGCAATTAACAGTTACCCCCAGAAATTTTACCTAGTAACCCTGAGATAAACCCTAAGGAGATGAATGATGAGCATATAAAATTATCGAACAAATATGTAGAAGAGAATTCGGGGATATGTTTCAAAAGAACTTTGAGTTGAGAGATGAGGATAAGGAGATTGAAAGACTAATAAAAAAAATTTCTAAGGAATTAGAAAAACCTATTTCCTCAACTAAGATAAATATAGAAAGACCATCTCCACCATTTACTTAATACCAAGGGGAAGAATTGAAAGACACCCATGAACAGAAGAGTAGCCTAGAAGAATTTGATTAAGAATCTGAATTATTTAGAGAGTATCCGATCCAAAATTTGGGAGATCTTGAAGTATCATATAAATATTCATTTCTTATAAATTTTAAGGATGATATTAATATGAAAATTTAGAAAATCACTAGAAGAATATTGGATCAAGAAAGAAACATGAGGAATAATGATATAAATCAATCTAAAAAAGAATAGCTGAAAGAAAAATTAAAATTTGAGGATTTTGTAGGAATCCCTGGATCTGGAAAAAAATGGGTGATTGATCAAGGATCACTTAAATGGAATTTTGATCAGTGGAATCATTTGTCGGGCTGACGACGTTAAACCGAGTGCTTTACGGGAGGCAACCCATAGTTATCAGTGTGGTTTTATTTAGTGTGTTTGAGAGTTATGATTATTAGTGTTGTATTATATTTGCTTTAGTGCAGATAGATTAGTTTAATTGATGATTGGTGGATGTTTGGATTGTTAGTGGTTTGATTTGATTTTTGTGTGTCATGGAGGAGGTGATTTTTTAACTTCTTATTATGGCTAGATTTAGATATTCTCTCGTATTAGTTCAATTGACGAGTCCACTATGACTCGGGTCTCACCCGGACTTGTGTTTTACAAGAGACATTATGAATTTTAACAATGACAGCTCCATCTCAATTTTGTTACTTCCTTTCTTTGACCTTGTTTTCATTTAGTAGGAGTCATGAACTTATTTGATGAGTAACATGTGGATGATTTTACACTATCCTTATAACTGTTAGAGGAGTATTTTCAATGGGATATGATGACACTTGAGGTTGGTGTTCACAACCCAATGTATCAAGGGATAATCATGTCCATGGGATTAGACTCTATAAAATCATTTATAAGTACCAAATATATATGTGTAGTGATTCCGTTGGAAATTGGAAGTAAGTTAGTGAGACGCGATGAGTTAAAAGAAGAATTAACCTCATTTAGCATGTGTTTTGTGTTTGTGTTTTATGATTGTTTTTGTGTTACAACTTTATACAGGACTTGAAGAACATATTTATATTCTTATGTTGATACATGTCATGCTAGTTAAACTTTTTCAATTTCACTCTTGCATGTTTAGTATAGATTTACTTTCTGTTGCACCTTTTCTATCCTGATGAATACTTGTAGATATCTTTTATAGACATGTGGTAAAGAGAATTTCTGAAATATTTTTCTTCATACTTATATTTTCTATATTGAATATTATACATGATTAAAATTAAGTTTGCTGGGAGGAAGAAAAATAAATTTTAAAGTTAGTATACTTACTTTTAGTTTAATATTATTACAAGCATGTTTTAGGCTCGATTTACTTTCTTTTGCAAATATTCTATCATGATTATGCATGTATAAGAATTAGATAGAATGTTGTAGTAGCTAGTGATTCAACTTTTGTTTTTTCTTTCAGTAACGCTTAAATTTGGGGGATTTTGACACGCCTAAAAATTACTACTTTTTCATATATATTTTATACTCATTTTTAATGATATTACATTTTAAAGGAAGATATTTTTCATATTTTTGTCTTCAGGTACAAGAAATGAACTTTTGGTGAAAATGAAGCAATAATGGTGCAATTTGGAGTAAAAACGAGCAAGAAAGAAAAATCTAACCTAGCACATTTCGATATGTTTTTCTATGCTTAATCTCATTTAAATTTCTAACATGTTTTTGAATGAAATTATACTTTTAAAAAATGTTGTTTGATGCTTATCTTGTAGGAATATCTGTTAGGAGTGAAACACAACTAAAATGGGGCGAAACAAAGCTGAAACGGAGCCAAACGGAGTGAAACGATGGAACTGTTGTAGAGTGACGCCAAGGTGCCAAAATCCATAGAACAAGTGCCACAAGCACCAAAATCAAGAGAACAAGATACAAAGGCAGAGACGGTTATGGATGAATGTTTGACTGTTTTTGACAATTTTGAGTTGTTCTAGAAAACTCTAAGTAATTCAAACGCCCCAAAGAGTGGTTCAATGAATCTAGACACTTGGGAAAGGCTCTTGAAAGAAGAGATTTGCTTCTTGGATAAAGAGATTTATCTCTTGGAATGAAAAAAAATGTCTTTTGGGAAAAAGAAGGAATTTTGAGTCTCTTTAAAATAGGGGGGCTGACGCCTCTCATCATGGATGTATATGAGTCCGTATGAGGGGAAAATCGAGAGGAATTTTTAGAGATCTTAGAATAGGAGTAGAAATGTAGATTTATACCCTTTCTGGAGAGATTGGAGAGGGGATTTTGAGAGAAAGAGACTGTAAGGAATTGTACGAGCATTACATGGATTAGCGGGAGAATTCGTAGGAGAGATCTTTATCTTTCTTTCAAAAAGAAAAAGCTAAGTATTGTTTTCTTCATTATCTTATGATTTTGTAAACACTTAGCTAGTGAATTTGCTTTGAAGTAATGAAGTTTTCCGTTGTGTTTTCATCATGCTTTATTAGTAGTTTTTCTTACTCTTTCTTCTTGTTAGGAAATAGTGGCATGAAAAGATTATGTTGTTGTTTTCATTTTACTTTTCTTTTGCAGTGAGTAGGATTCATGTTTAGGATTTTGGGATGCATGTTAGTATGCATTTTAATTAAAAATGTGATGGTCTTTACTTGAACTTCATTTACATTGCAATTTTGGCCTGTTGAAATGTTAAAATTTGTTGAGAAATATATGATTTGAGAGATTGGAGGGGATTTTGAGGGAATCTGTAAGGAATTGTATGAGCATTGCATGGATTAGTAGGAGGCTTTGTGGGAGAGATCTTTATGTTTCTTTCAAAGGGAAAAAGCTAAGTATTATGTTCTTCATTATCTTATAATTTTGTAAACACTTATCTAGTGGATTTGTTTTGGTGTAATGAAATTTTTGGTTGTGTTTTCTTCATGCTTTGTGAGTAGTTTTTCTTATTCTTTCTTTTTGTTAGGAAATAGTGGCATGAGAAGATTATGTTGTTGTTTTCATTTTACTTCTCTTTTGCAATGAGTAGGATTCATGTGTAGGATTTTTGGATGCATGTTAGTATGTATTTTAATTATAAATGTGATGTTTTTTACTTGAATTTCATTTACATTGCAATTTAGGTCTGTTTAATGTTAAAATTTGTTGAGAAACATAAAACTCGAAAGGGCTATGATTTCTATAATAAGGTAAGAATCACATTCAATTTCATGGATGAGAATGTAGTCCATGAGGTTGAGTGCAAATAAATTGGGAAATATAGATTTTAGGGTGACAGACTAGAATCCCCAATTTGGTCCAGCTACTTTGAAACAAAAGCAAGATTGTTAGCCCTCAGATGAGGGAGAAGTGGGAGCTTTGGAGTGGCAACCAGTATCCTCTCAACCTAACAACAAATTTAGGGACCAAACTCTGGATTAGTCAATGTTCTTTAAGCACTCTCAGAGGGTAAAGAAAAGGATTGCTCCTATTTGACACATATAATCTTTTAATGTATCTCATTCCCATACATTATCTAATTCACTACATAAGATTAGTAGCTTTTAACATCTCAAGATTCTTCAAATCAATTCATCCAGAAAGAGTTATTTTTAAAATTAATATTATCATTTAGGAGTAGTTGTTGGTTGTTTTAAACATAAAATTTACATTTAGGAGTACTTGTTAAAAAAACTACTTAAATCGAACTTCCAAACTAAGGACTGATAGTAGTAGACTAGAATTAGCCTAAGAAATTTCCTACATCGCTTCTTTATGGGATCGATACTGGGTTTTTTAAAGAAAACCTTGTATTTCTTGAAGCAATATATGCACTTGCGTAGAATCTCTAGTGTGTGAACTATTTTAAATCTAACTACTTAATATAAATTGGGTCAAGTTTTTATCATATTTTAGAAGCTAAATTATTGCGTAATTTCATAACGAGTTAAGTTTCTGGCACTATTATCGGAGATTTACATTGACATAAAACACATAGATAAACACCACACACTAGGGGTGTACCACCCATCAACATGGCTTGTCACAGATTCAATGCCAATTTAAGCGCCCAACTATGAAACAAAGGCTCTGGTCGATGACGCAGACCTTAGTTGAACAAATTTGCAAAACAGTAAGGTAAATCTTGGAGGCCGACTATTTGGGAGGCTTGATACCCCTCCTAGGTATCAAACATGTTCATGGTGCAAACGTTCAGCAATAAGTGGAGTATGTGCACGGACTTCACAAATTTGAATGTTATTTATCTAAAGGATGGTTATCAACTACCCAGGATCGATGCTCTAGTAGAGTTTATAGTAGGATTCTTGGTCATGAGTTTCATCAATGCTTTCTCCAATTATCATCAAATTAAAATGCACTTAGCCGTTGTGGAGAAGATGACTTCTATTACTTGTAATGGTTTATATTACTTTACTGTAATGCCCTTCAGGCTGAAAAATACTTGCACAACTTATCAACACCTAGAGGATGTAAATTTTTCTAAGCAAAAAGGACGAAGCATTGAAGTCTATCTGGATAATGTGCTAGTTAAAAAAATAGGGCGCTTGAACAATATTTTTGATATTTAAAAGAGACTTTCCAAACACTTAAGAATATTAGTATGATATTGAACAAGTTAAAATGCATGTTTGGAACTTCTATAAGGAAGTTTTTGGGCAACCTCTTAATGCCTGAAATTAAGGCTAATCCCAAGAATGTGAAGGCACTCCTCGACATGCCTTCTCTCTAAAACACCAAAAAAGTGCAAAAATTGATTGGCCAAATTATAGCCCTAAGCCGATTTATTTCCAAATCAGGATGCAAGTGTGCCACTTTTTTTAAAGTGCTCAGGAAGGCAAAAAAGTTTGAGCGAACTAAAGAGCAAGATTTCAAGAATCATAAGCAGTCATTAATTTCTTCACCGCTATTGCAGAACTTTCACTTTAATTAGGAGTCCACTCAGAGGCCACTAGTTTGGCCCTAGTCTGAGAAGAGTTAAGGAAGCAAGTCCCAATCTATTACACTTGTCGTGTCCTCAAAAGAGTTGAAATAAGGTCTCCTTTTCTGAAAAAAAAAATGTTTGCTCTAATTCTTTTTGCTTACAGGGTTTGGTCGTATTTACAAACCCATCCGATTAAGGTAGTCACCGATCATCCGATTAAGTATATACTCACACAGTTGGAACATTTGTCTCTACTATTAAAATGGTATGTAGTACTCGGAGAGTTTGACATTAATTACAACCCATGAATGACGATCAAAGCTCAAGTTGTAGAGGAATTCTTGATGGATTTCTTAGAATCGAATGGATCAAGTGACAGATTTTCATGTGGATGGAGTTTCAAGCTAAACAAGAGTAAAATTAGTCTGGCATTAAGCATTCCGACCGAAGAATATGTCTATCATTCAGTCATCCTTCATTTTGTGGTCACAAATAGTTAAGAAAAATATGAAGCGTTGATAGCCAAACTATGGTTAGCTCAAGAAATAGGTGCTCGACATTTAATGGCGAAACCTGATTTGCAACTAGTTGCCAACCATGTCAACAAGGAATTTGAAGCTTGAGATGAGATGATGGTCAAGTACTAGAATAAAGTAAAGATAGAAATTGGTAAATTTATAAGCTTATGTATGGAAAACTTTGGGAGAGAGGAGAACCGGATGACAGATCTCTTATAAAAAAAACATGCATGTTGGAAGCAGTGCCCCAAAAGTTTTCTCAACCAACCATTGAAGATCTGGATGTAAAGGAAGAAGAGGCAAGTGATGCCAAAAGCTGGGTGGATCCTTATATCCACTACTTCAAAATAAGAAAAATCCATGAAGTCGTAGCGGATCTCTGAAGGTTAAAGTTTAAAGTCACCCAATACCTTGTTATTGGAGGCACACTATTCTGAAGGTCGATCACATCCTTACATTTAAGTTGTATCAAATAAAGCAAAGTCTGGAACATCCTTCGGAAGTATATTCTAATTAATGTGGTAGCCATTTAAAGGGAAAAACTTTAGCTCAACGAGTCCAAAGACAAGGTTATTTCTTACAAGCTTTCTTGAAAGATGTAGAGAAGTTTTCTCAAAGGTGCGAGCAAAGTCAAAAATATGCTCCACTGAAGCATCAACCGACATATAGATTACAATAGATCGTTATTCCCAAGCCTTTCACTATTTGGGGGCTGGAGATCCTCGGACCATTTCCTCAAGCGAAGGGACATCAAAAATTCTTTTGGTTGATATGGATTATTTTTCAAAATGGATAAAGGCAAAAGCTCTCGCTTGAATCTTTGGTGGCATATTTCTTAATTTTATTTGGACAGATAAAATTAAACGGTACGGCTTGCCACTAATACTCATCACAAATAATGAGAATCAATTTGTTGATCAAGGGGGTGAGAGTTTTTGATAGAGCCAGGGGATCAACTTGAAGTTTTCATCCATACAACACCCACAAACCAAGAAGAGTCTTGAATTATGAGAAAGTATCATCCAGGAAATCAAGGCTAGTCTTCACACTATTTTCATTGTATTTGTCACATCTATTATCGCCCTCCTTTCATTCCAACATATCTCCAAAAAACTTGGATCCAACGGCAGTTGTCACCTGACGCGCCTCTTTATATTCTATGTCATCTTTTAAAAAATATATCAAAGGTTCCCATTAAGTCACTACTTAAATTTTGTGAATCACGCCATTGAACAAGTGATATGGGATTAAACCCCCCATTGCTTCCCATCTCATCTAATTTAGAGAAAGTATCATAAATTTAAGATATGACAGATTCTAAGGACATCCAGTTCATGTTTTGTCGGACTTAGATCGAGAACCTCAATATATTCCAATTGATCTGGGGTATGTTAAAGGAAGACCAATAGATGAAGTAATGAGTGAATTGGAGGTTAGTATTAAACAACTCAAAGAAGAAGAAATCATATTATGTGACATTGTTACTATCATGGTTGTCAAAATTAGATCATCAGTAATGGAATGTCAAGATGAAAATGACTCCCAGGATGCTATGGTGAATGAAGTACAACACCTGACGTTGCCCAAAATCTGTTAGAGCAATTGAAATGTAGAGATGAATATATAAAGAATTAGAAAAAATGATGGAAGAAGTTTTGGCCTCTCGACATGTAGAAATAGAGAAACCTAAAGCTATGACAGCTGAGGTGGAATTCTCTAAGATGAAGGTAGCGTCACCTTCTAACCTCAAATAAAACTTGAAAGCTTTGATTGGACAATTGATAAAAGACACCTTTGCTCAAGCTCGGGGTGCCCATCCCTATCGACAGGAAGACCATATCTTGAGAAGTTTGACTCAGCCCAATATTCGAAAGGGTTTGTACCACCAACCTTTATGGTATTCGATTGAACTAGTAATCCAAGACAACGCTTGGCTCATTTTTAATCAAGTTGTTATAATGCCTGGGGAAGTGACGCCTTACTCTTTCGTTTATTTTTCAATAGCCTATTTGGAGTAGCATACAATTGGTATGCCAAATTTTCCAATGGGTCAATTATGACTTTTTTAGAATCAGAAGACTTATTCATAAAAGGATTTGCTGGAGCTCAATACCATGTCACGATTGGTGATTTAGTAATTGAGAAACAAAGCCTAATGAATCCCTAGTTGATTACATCTTAAGATGGAGAATCCTAAGCTTAAAATCCGAACCTCAACTACAATAACATGCTATAGAAATCCTTTTAAAGAACATTTGTGGGCCAATTGCTTTGTTTTTGAGAGGTTTAACTATCAAGACATTTGAAAAGTTGATCAATAAGACAACCAGCTCACAAGATGAGACGAAACAGTTGCCATTATTAAATCAGGATGCTAAGCAGAATCCTCACAAGGCTTACAACAAAAGATCTGTGAATGTGTCTGTTGTTGGTCAAGGAAAGCAACTTATGAAGTTATAGCCAGTAACTTTCAAACAGCAACAGCCGTAGTCCTTGCAACAACAACAACAACAACTAGAGAGACGAAGAATGTCTAGATTTACTTTTGAATAAAAGACGTAGTCCTTGCAACAACAACAACAACAACTAGAGAGACGAAGAATGTCTAGATTTACTTTTGAATAAAAGAAGAATTGGGCATATCCCTTTAAGGATAGTGTTATGAAGAAAATGCTTAAAAGCCTGCTCAAAAATCCAAACTTCAAACTATTAGAACCCAAGAAACCATACAAGGTAGGAAGCAACAAGGAGCCTATATACTGCTAGTGTCACAGACTTCTTGGACATACAATCGAAAAACATTTTTCTTTCAAAGATTAGTTGAAGAGGAACCGCAAAGGTGATATGATCATCATTCCCAAAGAGCATTTGCAAGAACCAACATAAGGTTCTATCAATGTCGTCTTTAGTGAAAGAACAGAATCTAATAAGCCAAGTAAAAAGGAAGAAGTTTGGAATCTTGTTATTGACCAACGGAAAATATGCTGAGATTTTCATACCTATTTTATACTATTTTTTATATTGCACTTTAAAGAAAAATATTTTTGATGTTTTGTTGCAGGAATGATGAATTAGGGTCATTGGAACAAAAATATGCAAAAAGGAGCAAATTTGGAGCGAAAAGCACAAAAATGTGAAGATTTGAACTAGGGCTTAGACGGTGAGCCCAACGTCGCTGACGGTGAGCCCAACGACGCCGACGGTGGACTTTTCCCAAGACTCCAAATTTAATTCACTTAGAAGACCCGTAGACGGTGCCCTCGAGGCTACCGATGATGAGCTTGGCGGTTATGTCCAACAATGCATTGGATGAGGACGAATTTTTGAGGGATGCTTAGGCAACTCTTAGGAATACTCATCCACATCTTTAAAGAGAAGACTTTGGCCAAAAATTAGAGAGAGGATGCTCAAGAGTTAAGTGTTGGGAGAGTGTAGAGAGTCTAAATTGTGAGGAATTCTTTGAGAGATTGTAAGAGTGGAGGGAAAGTGAGATATTTCTTTCTCCTTGCAGCTTCGAAGAGGAATTCTATGTGCTGTAAAGAAAGGTAGAGATTCAAAGGAACTTCGAGAAGTTTGTTTGGGGAGAAATTAGAGATAAGTTTATTTACTTATTGTAGTTTGTATGACTTTGCTTTTATATATGAATTCTGAGTTTTGTTGTGT
This sequence comes from Phalaenopsis hybrid cultivar, assembly GCA_002079205.1. NCBI lineage: Eukaryota > Viridiplantae > Streptophyta > Magnoliopsida > Asparagales > Orchidaceae > Phalaenopsis > Phalaenopsis hybrid cultivar. The sequence continues at coordinate 123,398 of JXCR01140628.1, read as the reverse complement.
TTTCCCCATGAGTTATGAGTAATTTTCTCTGTCTTTATCCTTGTCTTGAGATTTGTGAAATGGTGATTTTAATTGGTTGAGCCATGAAAATGTTAAAGAAGTTATGATGATCTTTTCACTTCGATCTTAATTTACTTTCAATCTGGTCAATTGATTTATTAAAATATGTTGAGTTTTACAACTAAAGTGAAAATTACATCCAATTCTTAAGGGAAGTGAAAGCCCTTGGAAGTTGGGTGCAAATAAAGAGGAAAATAAAATTATCGGCGTAGAATTGGCAATTTTTTAGTGACATACTAAAATCCCCAATTTGGTCCTATCGTTTGGAACGTGGGAGCTCCAAAGTGAGAGCCGGTATCCTACCAGCCTAGTCACAGATTCAGTAAAGAAGCGTAGGATTAGTCAATGTTCTTTATGCTTGGACCAAAGGGTAAAGAATAGGTATGCTCTTATTTGACACAATACAATTTGATCTGATTCACTTTATCCATTCATTATATTTTTTTGATGAGGATAATGATGCTTTCATATATATTGAATATCATATTAGAAACCTTATTGGTATAATTAGTTATTTAAGTGTTATTAAATTTACATATTTATTTTAATTGCCTATTAGTGACAGATGAGAAATTTGAATTCCATTGTTGCAATTAAATATTGCTTTTCTAAAATCTTAGTTCGTAGTTATAATATTACTCCCTGCGGGATTGATATCTAGGACTCCATTAGAGCCCTATATTACTTGAGCGATACATATACTTTCATTGATAAGTGTGATTTTACAATTGTTGAATATTTTATACATACATGTTTATCGAATCTATAACTGTTATTAAGTTTTTAGTGCAGTTGCTGAGGAATTAAATCTTTTAGCACCAGTATTAAATACTTATATTTTTTAGCATATATAAAGTCGCTGTCAGCCAGCACTATCAATTGTAGCTGAAGAGCAACTTCAAGAGAAGAAGATGGAGAAGACCATGGAGGAAAAGCTGAAGACTGGAAGAGTAGACTAGGGGCTTCTTTTCCTAAAATGGTTGTTTTTGATTTGGAAGAGTAATCCCTCGAACCTTTGACTCTGTATGATTATTTTTTTGCCTCCGTGGGGTGCTATAATGAGAATATTTCTGATGTTGGCTACATTTTGACTATTTCTAGTAATAACATAACTAATGAAAACCAACCTAATACGGATCTCAATTTTAATTCTAATAATAATTCTTTAATCCTATAAAACCTCGGTGAACGTGACAAGGAGGAGGATGCGGGCATAGATGGTTATGATAGCCCTAGAAGTGACGTACTCCTTTGCAAATTCCAAGGACTACCTATCAAAATCACACTCAAACACTCAGACTCTGAAGCAACTCCAGAACATCTAGTTGTTTCAACTTAAGAGATAATGCCTGCAGTTTTAGCTCAAATTTTGGAAGAGAGACAAAGATCAACTTAAGGAGCAAAAAAGTCTCACTCCCAAGTAGTGCAAAACAGATGTTCACTCAAGGGGAACCGAATCTACCAACAAACAAACTATCTATTTCTGGAAGGAATTGAAGAAACTTGTGACAATAAAGTTGAGTACAACATGTTAGCCCACCTTTGGAAGTTTCCCACTGATGTGGTTTTTTATTGTGCGTTATAAATGTTTTTCAACACTACAACACACATGGCAGCTGTACCCTAAAATATGCAAATTAACCACAATAAAAATCACTTTAGTACAATAATTTCTCCCTTATAAAATATCTAAAGCTGCCACTCCTAGTGAATCAAGGTGTATTTCTAATTTCAAATAATCAGTAGGTTGCAAATGCATGTATACGTATCACTCAAGTAATAAAGGGCTCTAATGGAGTCCTGAGTATCAATCCCAAAGAGAGGTGAAAATTTGTTTGGAAAATCACACAAAAGCACAATATTTAAAATATAGAAAATTTAAGCAAGAAAACAGATCCAAGTTTGTGTAATGCTATAAAAGAAAACTAGGTTTACTACACTAATCTCAAAACTTGAAAGCTAAATTTATGAAAAACTAAACTAGGTTTTGTGACAAAAAGTTCAAATTTAAGAAAGCTTCTTTCTCTTTACAACAAAATTATAGTCAGTGAATCATCAATTTGAAGAAAATTATATTGTTCCAAATAAGAGAAATTATATTCTTTATCCTTTTTACAAGAGATAAGGAGTATCGGCAAATCCAGTTTTTAGTCATTAAATCTGCGGTTAGGCTAAGAAGATAATGGCTCTCACTCTAGAGTTCCCATGTTTCCCTTGCCTGAGGGTTAAAATCTCACATTAGTTTTCAAACGCCTAGACCAAATTGGGAATTTTATTTTGTCACCCTAAAATCTCCAATTCTACGCCCATTAATGAATATTTCTCTATTTATTTGCACTCAACCCCATGGACTACATTCTCATCCATGAAATGAAATGTGACTCTTGCTTTATTGTGGAAAGAATAAACCTTTCAGATCGTATGTTTGACAATAACTTTTAACAATTCAATCGACCAGATCAAAAATGAAGTTCAAAGTTTGAATCATTACAAATATGAAATTAAAATATTGCACAACTACTTGATTCTTCACATGACCATTATTCTTTGTAGGGAGAAGGTCAAGAAAATCTACTCAAAATTGACGAGAAAGATATAACAAAACATGGATTTTATATATAAATACAAGTTTACAGAACAACAAAGAAAATTAAAACAACTTAACTCGATCTCTTCCCGAAGTAAATCCCTTAAGGTTCCTTTGAACCTCTTTCTCCCTTTACAATAACACACAAATCTCTCTTAGAAGTGTAAGGAAGAAGAAATATCTTACTTTCTCTCTCCTCTTATAACTCTTAAGGACACTTGCACACTTCCACCAACTTAGAACTCACACCACACTTAGTAACACTCTCTAAAGACTCACGCCACCCTCATTCTAACATAAAAACACAATTTTTTAATGTAGGGAAAAATTTCCCAAGAGTCTCCAGAGGTACCTCTTCAAATTCAGTCCATATTCAATGCATTTGTGAAAATAATTGTCTCTGGTGCCTAGGCACTATCTTCTCGGTATTCTAGCACGTAGTTTCTAATTCTAGCCCTTAATCGCCTGTTCAATTTTTGGAAAACACTACTTTTGACTCCAAATTTTGTACTTTTTGTATCCTTTAAGATTTAAATGCCTAGAATTTGTATAACTGCAATAAAATATAAAAATAAATTTCATTAAAATGCTATATCACAAAAAATAAGCCTTAAATACATATAAAAAATTAAATTTATTTTTGTTGTATCAAAATCCCTCAAACTTAACTATTACTGGTCCTCAAGTGACTCTCTTACTACATAAAAAATATGACTTAAGGTCAAGTGAGCATCACTTAAAAACAACAATAATTTTTGTTTTATTAATACAATTATATGACTTTAAAAAAAGTTTAATAACTGAAGTTAAACTAAAAAAATAAGATATCTAGTACTTAAGTCTAAGAGTTTTGGTTTCCTATTCATTTCAAGAATAATTGTAATTTGTCTTATTAAAGATGTGTCGAAGAACTATAAGAAGCATAACTTCATTAATAAAGATGTTAATACTTTAATATAAGTTTAGAAATGTATTTAAATCTCTTTCCTTAAGCTGATTCAAGTGAAGCTAATTTTTGATTAGGCGTCTCCTTAAGTTGAATTTTCATCGCCCCTCAAATACTTTATCTTGGCCTCATTATAAGCAATCTCATAATCCACCTTCCTCTGCATGTATTCATCATTGTGATGATTTCTTGCCTCCATCGTTCTCATCTGATTCCTAAGTGTCAAAATATTGCTCTACAAAATAAGTAACTTGTCCATAACATTCTTTAAAGAAGTAATGTGAGAAGTAAAAGGTCTAGAAGCTAAAGTTGAAGGTAAATCATTGCTTTTACCTTTGGCTTTCTGTCCAACATGGAACTCATATGTATGAACACTAGGCTTACTGAAAGGTTTAAGTGGTTGTATCAATTCTTCAAATATATCATACCCCCACTCCAGATTGATCACATAGAGTAAAAATCAAATTTGTGTAACCTAAACCTATAATAGTGCCACCTCTATAAGAAGTATGGGCATTGTGATAGATAAGGGCACCAATTTTCATATTTTTCATTTGTTGAATGCAGNCATCCGTCTTTATAGAATCTATAATTGTTATTAAGTTTTGGTATAGTAGCTGAGGAATTAAATCTTTTAGCAACAGTATTAAATACTTAGATTTTTAAGCATGTTGCTGGAACTGATCCTCGGTGTGACTCTATACTAAATTTCTTAGGGAGGTAACGCCCATGCCGACGCTTTAGCAAAACTTGCTCAGGATTTGACATTTTCACCAAAGGATTGCATTTAAATTACAATAAAAGTACGTTAGGCTTTGTCAAAGATCGACCTTGACAATCTACATAAGCTCAGAAAGAAGAAGAAATGACAATTGCAGTGGTTGACATTAACGAAGACTGGTGCAAGCCATTGATAGAATATTTATGAACATAAAATCTACCTGAAGATATGTCTGAGGTATATCACATCACAAGAAGAGTTATATCATTTGCTTTAGTGGGCGATGTCCTCTATTGAATATCATTTGATTATATGTGGCTAAGATGTCTAAGCAGAGCCGAAGCACAGAATATCGTCAAAGAAGTACATGTCGGATTGTGTGGAGCTCGCCAGTTAGGGACAAAAATGAAAATGGACGATTGAGTACTGTTTTTCTAAAATCTTAGTTCGTAGTTCTAATATTACTCCCTGTGAGATCGATATCTAGGACTCCAATAGAGACATATATTACTTGAGCGAAACGTATACTTGCGTTGATAAGTGTGACTTTACAATTATTGAATATTTTATACATCCGTCTTTATAGAATCTATAATTGTTATTAAGTTTTGGTATAGTAGCTGAGGAATTAAATCTTTTAGCAGCAATATTAAATACTTAGATTTTTAAGCATATATAAAGTCGTTGTCAAGTTTTTTGGCGTCGTTTCCGGGGAGTAAACAAGAATCACAATTAGAGTAACGGACCATTTAGGATTATTAGAAAATTTTTACTTGAATTGCAACTTATTTTCATATTTAGTTAATTGTTTTACTGTGTACTGATTTCAAATTGTATGCGTAAATTTGGATATGAAAATCTTATACCTTCATATTTAGTTAATTGTTTTACTGTGTACTGATTTCAAATTGTATGCGTAAATTTGGACCCTACGATTCGAAATTAGAACGCACTTTTAGAAAAATTAGAAGATTGAGAAGGGAACCTAGAAATTCTAATACAGTAGAAAACAACATGAACAATCAAGGAATAGAAAATGAACACCAACCTAGACCCCTACGAGATTACAACAACATGAACAATCAAGGAATAGAGAATGAACCCCAACCTAGACCCCTACGAGATTATGCGATACATGAACAATCAAGGAATAGAGAATGAACACCAACCTAGACCCCTACGAGATTATGCAAATTCTATAGCATATGAAATTCACTTATCTATCCAAAATCCTGATGTAGCTACTAATTCATTTGAGCATAAACCTACTATTATCCAAATGATACAAAACAATCAATTCGGAGGTACACCAAATGAAGATCTTAATTTACACCTCGCTAGTTTTTTAGAACTGTGTGCTACTTTTAAATATGACAGTTTTCGATGTTGTTAGACTTAGACTTTTTCCTTTTTCACTGAGGGATAAGGCTAAGATGTGGTTAATTTTGTTAGCACCAGGATCTATTAGAACGGGGAGAACTGTCACAGAAATTTCTATCCAAATATTTCCCTCCATCCAAAACTGCTAAACTAAAAATGACCTTTCACAGAAATTTCTATCCAAATATTTCCCTCCATCCAAAACTGCTAAACTTAGAAATAACATAACATCATTCACAGAAATTTCTATCCAAATATTTCCCTCCATCCAAAACTGCTAAACTTAGAAATGACAAAACACCATTCTGTTAAATTGATGGAGAGTCAATATACGAAGCTTGGGAGAGATTTAAAGATCTTCTTAGGAAATTCCCTCATCATTTGTTACCAGATTGATTGATAATTCAAACTTTTTATAATGGATTAGTGGGGTCACTTAGATCGATTATAGATGTTGTGGCTGGTGGTTCTTTAATGTCAAAACCTTTTGATGAGGCTTATTCATTAATAGAAGAGATGATGCTGGTGGTTCGTTAATGTCAAAACCTTTTGATGAGGCTTATTCATTAATAGAAGATATGGCGTGGTTCTTTAATGTCAAAACCTTTTGATGAGGCTTATTCATTAATAGAAGAAAGACTACAACTCAAAACCTTTTGATGAGGCTTATTTATTAATAGAAGAAATGACTACCAACAATTTTCAATGAAGGGTAAATCCTAAAAGAGTAGCTAGTATCCATGATTCTGATGCAATATCTATGTTAGCTTCGCAGATTGTTGCAATATCAAATAAATTAGATTATTATGAGATGAATTATTCGCCAACACCTCCTATGATGGGAGAGAATTCATCTGGGTAATTTGTGGATGTTCAACCTTCATATGAGACTTTAAATGTTATTAATAGACCCAACAACCCTTATTCGAACTATTATAACCCAGGTTGGAAGAATCGTCTAAATTTTAATTGGAATAACAATTTTTCTACAAATCAATAATGGGCGAACAACCCAGTGAACTCATTAGGAAATTCATCCAACCAAGGAAATGTTAACTATCGAACTTCTTATACTTCAAGATTTAACAGTAACACTCAAATTAAGGAAAAGAAGTTGTTTATGGAAGAGTTGATATTAAACATGGGTCAATAATTGTAGAATCAAGGAAATCAATTACAAATTCAAGGAAATAAATTATAAAATCAAGGAACTGCTATTAAGAATATTAAAAATCAATTAGGGCATATCGCTACTGTGCTTAGTAACCGAATATTGGGAACTTTTCCTAGTACTGTGGAAGCAAATCCTAAAGATCAAGGAAAAGAATAATTAAAGGTGATACAATTACGAAGTGAAAAAGAATTAGAGACAATAGTAAAGGCGATTCAATTACGAAGTGGAAAAGAATTGGAGACAAGAGTGCAATAAGAAATAGAAACTGAGGAAAGTGGATACCGAAAAAGAAAAGGATCATGAATACCCAGATTTAGAATATCCACTTACACAAATAAAAATTATTGGGAGAAACCTCCGCCACCTTTTTCCAAAGATTGAAGCAACACAAACAGAATAAATAATTTTCCAAATTTTTAGAAATTCTTAAACGGTAAATATTCCCTTCGTAGAAGCTTTAGAGCAAATGCCCAATTATGTGAAATTTATGAAAAATGGAGAAACCTCCACCACCGTTTCCTAAAAGATTGAAGCAACACAAAAAGGTTAAACAATTTTCCAAGTTTATAGAAATTCTTAAGAAATTAACGATGAAGCAACATAAACAGAATAAACAATTTTCCAAATTTTTAAAAATTCTTAAGAAGTTAACAGTAAATATTCCCTTCGTAGAAGCTTTAGAGCAAATGCCCAATTATGTGAAATTTATGAAAGATATACTGATATTCCCTTCGTAGAAGCTTTAGAGCAAATGCCCAATTATGTGAAATTTATGAAAGATATTTTGAACAAGAAAAGGAAGTTCACTGATAACGAAATTGTTGCACTTAGCGAAGGGTGTAGTGCAATTATTCAGAAAAAACTTACTGAAAAATTAAAAGATCCTGGCAGTTTCACTATACCGTGTGCGATAGGTGAAAAATTTTATGGAAGAGTTTTATGTGATTTGGGAGCCAGCATTAATCTTATGACTCTATCATATTTCAAAAGATTAGGATTAGGAGAAGTCTCACCTGCTTCTATAACTCTACAGTTAGCGGATCGTTCAGTTGCATATCTNATCAAATGTATCAAATGTAGTGTACTCACAATGAAACTCATCTCTCAGCCCATATAATGCATATATTCTCTCCGAGGTAAATTCACATTTTTACTTAAACAAAAATTTAGTAATCCGTAGCTTGAAGTATGTTTGCATAGAACTCTTGAACGATCTAGACAACTTATAGAACAGTAAAATAATAGAATGTTTCATAACTTTGTCCCACAATCAATCCCTTGATAGAACTTCCGGGATTGTAAAATGCAAGTTCCATAATAAGCTTTCTCATCATGAGTTGATAATTAAAATGATGTTGTGCCATAATGTCAACAAATTTCTTCATGTCATAACCATCATTTGCCTTCATCTACCTCATTTTAGGAGCCATAGATTTCTAAAATTTCAAAATAATTCAACATAAATTAGCTATAAAGATAAAATAAAATCCTAAAAGCCAAATCTGGGCAAAGAAACTGCACATCATGGATTCTTCTTTAAATTTCTTGAAAACCTCTAATTTTTGGTTTTCCCATAAGTAGGAGAAATCTATGGAGAAAATTTAAAATTTCTAGGTTAGAGTAAATCTCTTACTAAGAGAAGAAGAAATCGAAGAATTTCTATCCCCGAAATTTCCTCAAATCCGAGTATTTTGATGCCCTAGTTTGCTATTCACCCTTAGTTGCAAGGTTGAAGACGACCCCAAGCAAAAAACTGGCAGGTAGTGTTCATTTTCATGATTTTAATGATCCAGCTAATCTAGCGCCTAGATGCCAATGCTCAAAATTTCATTTTTTAATTTTTTTTTGTAAAAAAGTGTTGTACATCAAAGCACTCCATCTTCTAATTAGTTTAAATGCGCTTTAATTTTCTTGATTAAGAATCTATTAACATGAAATTTTCACAAACAACAAACAACTTTACATTTTCATATATAAACCAAGCAAGTACAAACAAGTATTTAAAGTTACACATAAATTCAGCGTTGAAATCACACCAACAAGACCTAAAACAGAAAAGTAAGTAATAAAATACTAAAAGCAAACACAATTAGTCTGATATCGTAAACTAAGGAAATCCAACATAATTAAACACACATAAGCTCTAAATCAAGATTCCGAACTTCAGGGTTGCTACATATCTTCATCATCTGTATTACATCATCTCTAAGACTTTTCATGGATTGGCGATGCATGTATAAGTTATAGAAAGGATGGTGAGGAAATTCATCAGAAAAGCCTTCTTTGATCCAAACATTTTTCTTATACATTCACACAAAAGTTTCTTCCATAATTCTAGTATGATCCAATTTCTCTTTAATTCACTAATCTAGATTATCAAACTAATTGGAAATTGTGCCAATCACATTCAAAATATTAGTCATTTCATTCTCCAACTTTTTAATCTTCTTCAAAAAAACAAATGAACTCCCAAAAAATCTGGGTCATATAGCTGATGAATTTTGAGATAATTGATCCAAAAAAATTTTTCTATCATCCATTTCTCCATTTCTCAATAATCACAATTTAACACTGGGTCAATGGGATTCCAAGGGAGAATCACTTTTTCCTAATTTTTGTATGGAACTTGTGATTGCATAGGAAGAAAAAATATAGTAGATGGATGTCCAAGACCAAGATTAGACCTCTTTAATATCAAACCAATAGTAGATTTTATTATTATAGCACCCACATTGATAGGTCTTCCAGTTTGAATACAATAGTTCAATATAACTCTTTGCTTCATCATTTTTCTGATTTAATTAGTAGGGAGTAATTTTGAAGAGATAAGAATATGTCAAGGCTTTGATGCAGAATTTAACATTGAAAAAGAAAAACTTATATTATTGTTATCTCTTATTTCCCAAGTTCCATCTTCATCCGCTAAGAATCTAAAAAATTTATCCATATTGTCTTTTATAGGGGCAAAATTTGGCATAATGACAAATTGGAACACACTCGATCATGAGCAATTCATTAATCCTTGAAGGAGTAAGAGGTACCCACCTGACTTAAACATATATAGCTCCTTGATTTATCCCATGAAGATTTGCATAAATTTCCTTCACAATAGGAATTACTACTGCCGTAGTGGTGTAGCATTGCACTTCCCATCACCTTTGTACAATGATTTCTTCCACAATCATGCTTGGAGTATTGAATCCTCAATTAACAAAACCCCTTTCCTTGATCAACCTCTTCTTCATAAGGACCTTATCATGAAATCTCTGTACATCAAAATAAATGAACTTTCACCAGTTAACAATCCCATACTTGGAAACTTTCTTGGCGTTGGACAAGATTTAGTGGATCCTCTCTCTCTACTAATTTAATATGACTTCAAATGGCAAGTTATAGGAGTTATAAAGAGAAAATCTTGTTAAAAATTATTAATATGTTTTGGGCGGTTTATCAACTATAGCTCCTAGGCACTGGTTCTAGCCCTTAGGCACTGGGATTTCTTGAAAGTGACGCGTAGGTGTCACATTCTAGAGCCTAGGTGTCAGTGTGCATTTAAACAGGCACATAGGTGCCAGTTTAGGCGCCTAGGGGCCAGTGCACATTTTTGCACCGTCTCGCCTTAGGTCTAAAATAACTCTAATACTTTCCATAAAATTTTTTATTTAAAACATTTTATACACAAAGAATCCAATCACAAAAGCTTATAATACTTAAAAAAATTAAAAATAATTGCACACATAACTATGGGTTGCCTCTTACAAAGCGATTGGTTTAACGTCGTCAGCCTGACATTCTTAGTTTTTACTCTGGGTGACCCAACATTAAGTCCTCTTTAAAAATTTATTTGTGCCAATCAAAATAAGGTTTTAACATATGCCCATTAACTTTAAAATTATTTCTTGTTTTTGGACCTTCAATATCCACAACTCCATATGGATAGAATTTTCTAACTGTAATTGGCCCGAACCACCTAAACTTAAGTTTTTTGGGAAATAATTTTAATCTTGGGTTATACAAACAAAAATTCTTGTTCAGGTTCAAATTCATTTGTTATTATCTTCCGATCATGTCAATCAGTCATTTTTTCCTTATCAATTTTAGCATTGTCATAAGATTCTTTTTTGATTTCTTCGAGCTCATTTAATTGTAATAATCTTTTCTCACCAGCATCTTTCAATTTAAAATTAAACACTTTAATAGTCCAATAAGCTTTAAGCTCTAATTCTATTGGTAAATGAAAATTTTTCCCAAAAATAAGTCTTAATTGAGACATTCCTGTAAGAGTTCTATAAGTTGTTCTATAAGCCCATAATGTAGTGCCAAATCTTATAGATGAATCCATTCTCTTAAGATTTATAATTTTTTCCAAGATTCTTTTAATTTCATGATTAGATAATTATACTAGACCACTAGTCTAGGATGATAAGCACCGGAGATCTTATGTTCTATATCCTATTTTCCAACAAATTTTTTAAATCTTGTATTCCTCCAATGAGATCCCCCATCTGTAATGATTACTCCGGCATTTCATATATTAAAAATATATTTTTCATTAAAAAGTTTAAAACATTTCGAGCATCATATCAAGTAAAAAATAACTGCTTTGATCAATTTGGAAACAAAGTCTATTGCATTTAATATATATAAATTTCCGAAATAAGGGACAAGTGGTCCCATAAAATCCAATCCCCATACATCAAATATTTCAACTTCTATTATAAAATTTAGGGGCATTTCATTCCGTTTTCAAATTTTTTATACTCACTAACATTGATCACATGTTTTTTTTAAGTATTATCATTCCTAAATAAAGTAGGACAATAAAAATTAGGTTACGGAATTTTATATGTTGTTCTACCAATTCCATAATGTCCACCAAATTTAGAATCATGGAATTTTTTAAAAATCTTTTAAGTTTCTTCATGTGGCACACATCATCGAAATACCTAATCCTTACATTGCTTATATAAATATAGGTCATCCCAAAAGTAAAATTTTTCATCATGAATAAATTTTTTTTGTTGTTGCGTTGTCGATCCATAAGGTAAAAGATCACTAATAATATAATTCAAGATGTCTGCATACCATGGCACATCTCATTCATTAATAGTGTACAAATGTTCATCAGAAAAATTTTCATTAATTTCACTTTCATAATTAAATGAGATTTCCTTTTCCAGCCTAGATAGATGATCCGCTATTTGATTATCAGATCCCTTCCTATCTGCTACAACAAAATTAAATTCTTGCATCAAAAGGATCCATCTAATTAATCTTGGTTTTGCTTCCTTCTTTGGCATTAAATATCTTATAGCAGAATGATCAGTATACACAATACATTTAGCTCCAATAAAATATGATCTAAACTTATCACAAGCATAGATTGTTGCTAATAACTCTTTCTCAGTAGTGGTATAAGTAATTTGAGCTTCATTCAGAGTTCTACTTGCATAATATATAATTTTAAAAATTTTGTTTTATCTTTTCCCTAATACAACCCCAATTGCATAATCACTAGCCTCACACATTAGTTCAAACAGTTTCTCCCAATTAGGTGAAACTATTATAGGAGCATTGATTGATTTTACTTTTATTAATTCAAAGGCATTAATGCATTCTTAATTGAAATCAGATTTTACATCTTTTTGTTATAATTGGCATAGAGGCTTAATAATATTCAAAAAATATTTAATATATCACTTATAAAGACCAGCATGTCCTAAAAAACTTCTAACTCCTCTCAATAAAGTAGGAGTAAGTAGTTTAGCTATAACTTAAATTTTTGTCGGATCTACTTCCATACCATTTTCTAAACCTTTATGTCCAAATACAATACCTCATGCAATCATAAATTAGCATTTCTCCCAATTTAAAAACATATATTCCTTTTTAAATCAAAACGCAAAAAATATAGACATCATACGTCTTTAAAATATTGCAGGTGCTTTACATAAATCAAAAGGCATTCGTCTAAAAGTAAAAGTACCATAAGGAATTATAAATGTTGCCACTTCATGATCCTTAGGAGCAATAATAATTTGATGATAACTAGTATATCCATCTAAAAAGCAAAAATATGTGTGTCTAGCCAGTCTATCCACATTTGATCCTAAAAAGGTAAAGGAAAGTGATCTTTCCTAGTGGAGGAATTTAATTTTCTATAGTCAATACATATTCGCCAACCAGCAACTTGTCATGTTGGTATTAATTCTTCTTTTTCATTGAAAGCAACAGTCACACGCCCTTTCTTTGAGACACAATGAATTGAACTTACCTAAGAACTATACAAGATAAGATATATAATTACGACATCTAACCATTTTAAAATTTCTTGATTAACCAATTCTTTCATTATAGGGTTTAATCTCTTTTGAGGATCCGCTTTTTGTTCATGATGATCTTCTAATAAAATTATGTGCAAACAAATCAAAAGATTGATTCCTTTAATATCAGTTAATGTCCATCCAATAAGTTTCTTGCATTTTTAGAGCGCCATAAGATCCAGTCACNGGTAGAGCATCACATGGAAAGCTCGGAGCTACCTACGATGACACGACGCTGATTGGATTAAGTAGGATATTAAGGTTTTCATGAATTAAATAAACACTAGAACATAGAAAATTCATATCTTTGCATAGAAAAATCATAAAAATAAAATAAAAATACCCTCTTGCTCAGTGAGTAGAGGAGAATAATATGAACAAAAATAAAAATTATTTGATGAGTCTCTAGTTTTTAATTAATTAAATAGCCTCTAAGGTGTTTTAATTTTAACTTATTAAATATTATTTATCAAAGCTTGAAACTTTGGGGCTTCATTCCTCGTGATATAAGGGATGTTCTCTGATTTTTCTAAGGTTAGAGAGCATCTCTATGCATGTAAACCTAATTTCCAAGCTTCGATGGCTATTTTGGCTTAAATTAATTATGCAAATTAAAGTGTCACTTGGAAAATTATGAGATGAATTTTAGTAGGTTCCCTATAGTCAAAGAAGCTTAGGAAAAGTATCAAGATAGTTTGGATAATTTTGAATATTTTTATAGCTAGCTAAATGCCTAAAATTTGTATTAATTTAATTGAATTAAATTTTATCTAAGAATTAATAAAATCAAATCCACAGTGTGTAGAAAAATCATGTTGACTCACTGTAAAAATTTTAAATTTATTTGATTAAATTTAATTACTAAAGTTGATTTTCTAAGAAAAATTATATTTTTGTACAAAAGTAATTATATTAAGTTAAATATATTTAGGAAAATTATGAAAAGTAGTTTTCTGAGTCCCTTGTGATCAGGAGCACTTAGGCAAAATATTTTTTTATAAAACAAATAATTTATTTTCAAGCCTATTTTTAAATTAAAATAATTAAAAATTCCAAAAACAAAAAATGGTTCAAAGTATGCCTAATTGTTTTCTGATCGCTTATGACTCATTTAAATATTTTACTAATTTTATAAGTTAAAAATAATTTTTTGAAGGCTAAAAATGCATTTTCTTTAATTTTCCATTAAAATAATTATAATAGTTAAATTATAAATTGAAAAATCATGGAATTTTGTCTAACTGTTCATCTCACCTAGGTGAACCTCTAATAATTCTCTCATGACCAAAAATCTTATTTTAAATAATTAAATAAGTTAGTATTGAAAAATCCTATTTTTGAATTAAAATAATTATATAAATTGAATAAAAATCTAAAAGACCACATCTTCTCCTCTGATATTTTAATTAACTCATGATTGAGCTTCCATGTAAATTTCAAGGTCACTTGAGTTTCATTTGATAAGTTATAATACAGGGAACCCAAGGAGCAAAATGTTAATTTTGGAATTTTAATACCTTAATTAAATTTTAGGATTAATCAAAGGGTAAATGGGTAATATTGATTATAATGAAATCTTATGTGAGTTTGAAATATCAAAGGCTAAGAGGTAGGAACCAATTTGCCATCCTTTTCATGATAAGAGTAAAATAATAATTTTGATAATTATCATGATTTGGAAGATAATTCAATTAAGATGATCCTAAGGTATTGGCCTAAAGTTATGAAGATAATAATTCACTCATTTAAAATCCATTTATTGATGATTAGATGCTAATTCTGATATTAATGATAATTAGGGCTTCATTTTACATAATATTTAATTATATAAAATTAATTTAAAAATACATATATATTAAAATCAATAATTCTTAATAGTGGGCTAGGTTTAATATGTAAGAATTGTCTTAATTGGGTTTAGAAAAGAGGGACTTAATTAATTGATAAACACTTTCAAATACTTTAGGCCCTACTTTAACTCTAGGCATTAAAATCTTTAATGACTTTGGACTTTCTTTTTGGGGTACCCATTCATATAATTGTCAAATGAAATGTTAAGTGACTGNTCCTACTAATGTAAGAGAAGTTAGGAGTTTTCTTGGACGTGTTGGTTTTTACAGGCGTTTTATTAAAGATTTTTAAGAAATTACTAAACATCTATGCCAACTTTTAAAAAATGACGGGAAATTTGAATTTACTGAAATCTGTTTAAATGTCTTTGAGTTATTAAAGGAAAAATTAATCACAGCACCTATTATAGTTTCACCTAACTAGGAGAAACAATTTGAACTGATGTGTGATGCTAGTGATTATGCTATTGGAGCATTTCTTGGACAAAGGTATGAAAAGATTTTTAAAGTTATATACTACACTAGTAAAATTTTTAATCATGCAAAAATTAACTATACTATTACTGAAAAAGAGTTACTGGTCATTGTGTGTGTTTTAGACAAATTTAGATCTTATTTAATTGGAGTTAAATGTGTCGTGCACACTGATCACATGCTTTAGACAAATTTAGATCTTATTTAATTGGAGCTAAATGTGTTGTGCACACTGATCACGTTAATTAAATATCTGATGCAAAAGAAGGATGTCAAACCAAGGTTGATTAGATGGATACTTTTGATCCAAGAATTCGATCTTGTGGTTATTGACAGAAAGGGAACTGATAATCAAATTGCTAATCATTTGTCAAGATTAGAAAATCAAGAATTATCCGACACTGACAATGAAATTACAGACAATTTCCCTGTTTGTCAAGATTAGAAAATCATGAATTATCTGACATCGACAATGAAATTACAGACAGTTTCCTTTGTCAAGATTAGAAAATCATGAATTATCTGACATTGACAATGAAATTACAGACAGTTTCCCCGATGAACAACTTTATAATATTAATGAGTGGAAAAAATCATGGTATGTTGATATTGTTAACTATATTTTAAGTGATGTTTTGTCACTTATGTTAACACTGCAACAACAAAGGAAACTCATTCATGATGCAAAAGCATATTTTTGGGATAAGCCTTATTTATATAAACAATGTAAGGATCTGATTATGAGAAGATGTGTACCTTATGAAGAAACTGAGCTAATCATTCAGAAATGTCATGATTCTGAATTTGGATGACATTTTGGGATTGATAGAACTGATTATAAAATTTTAACTTTCTTATACTTTTGCTTCTCACACTATAGTTATCCTACTTACTTTTGCTAATTTTACAAGTTGAATTTTATTGGTCTACTATCTTTAGAGATGTTTATAGATACATAAAAACTTGTGATCGATGTCAACGAGAAGGCAATATATCTAGAATAAATGAAATGTCTTTGCATTTCATGTTAGAAGTTGAGATCTTTGATGTTTGGANAATCAGTCCTTCGATCTGTATGCACAGAATTATATTAGATGAACAATATAAACCGAGAGTTGATCCACAAAGTAGATTAAATCCAATGATGAAAGAAGTAGTTAAGAAGAAAATTTTGAAATGGTTAGAGATTGGAATTATATATCCAATTTCATATAGTGCGTGGGTAACTCCAATTCATTGTGTTCATAAGAAAGAAGAAGTGACTGTGAGACAAAAGAAAATAATGAATTAATACCTATCAGACAAGTTACTAGGTGACATATTTGCATTGATTATAGAAAATAAAACACTGTCACCAGGAAATATCACTTCACTTTACCCTTTTTAGACCAAATAGTAGATAAACTTGCTGGGCACAAATATTTTCATTTTTTAGATGGATATACCGGTTACCATCAAATTTCTATTGTNATAAATTCAGATCTTATTTAATTGGAGCTAAATGTGTTGTGCATATCGATCACTCTGCTATTAAATATCGATGCAAAAGAAGGATGCCAAACCAAGGTTAATTAGATGGATACTTTTGATGCAAGAATTTGATCTTGTGGTTATTGATAGAAAGAGAACTGATAATCAAATTGCTGATCATTTTTCAAGATTAGAAAATCAAGAATCCTCTGACACTGACAATGAAATTACAGATAGTTTCCTTGATGAACAACTTTATAATATTAATGAGTGGAAAATACCATGGTATGTTGATATTGTTAACTATATTGTAAGTGATATTTTGCCACCTATGATGACACTGCAACAACAAAGAAAATTCATTCATGATGCAAAAGCATATTTTTGGGATGAGCCTTATTTATATAAACATTGTAAAGATCTGATTATGAGGAGATGTGTATCTTATGAAGAAATTGAACTAATCATTCAAAAATGTCATAATTCTGAAGTTGGAGGACATTTTGCCATTGATAAAATTGCTTATAAAATTTTACAAGCTGGATTTTATTTTTCTACTATCTTTAGAGATGTTTATAGATACATAACAACTTGTGATCAATGTCAACAAGTAGGTAATATATCTAGAAGAAATGAAAAGCCTCTAAATTTCATGTTAGAAGTTGAGATCTTTAACGTTTGAGGATTAGATTTTATGGGACCATTTATTCCTTCATTTAGAAACTTATATATATTAATTGCAGTGGACTACGTTTCTAAGTGGATTGAAGCACAAGCATTACCTCGTAGTGATGCTAAAAGTGTTTCAATGTTTTTTAATGAAAAATATTTTCACTAGATACAGAATGCCTAGAATGATTATCACTGACGGAGGATCCCACTTTAGGAATAAATATATTCAGAGATTAGCAAAAAAATTTAATATTATTTATCAAATCTCTACTGCCTATCATCCTCAAACTAGTGGGTTAGTTGAAGTTTCTAATAGAGAGATTAAACAAATACTTAAAAGACTGTAAACCCTAGTAGAATAGATTGGTCCACTAGATAGGATACTGCATTATGGGCTTATAGGACTGCTTATAAAACTCCTATTGGAATGACTCCTTACAGACTAATTTTTGGAAATACTTGTCACTTTCTATTGGGCGATTAAAGAATTCAATTATAATTTGAAAGATGCTTGTAAGAATTGGAGCATAAAGCATATTGGGCGATTAAAGAATTCAATTATAATTTGAAAGATGCAATTGGAGCATAAAGCATATTGGGTGATTAAAGAATTCAATTATAATTTGAAAGATGCTGGTGAGAGTTGGAGCATAAAGCATATTGGGTGATTAAAGAATTTAATTATAATTTGAAAGATGCTGGTGAGAAAAAACTCCGATTGGAATGACTCCTTACAGACTGATTTTTAGAAAGACTTGTCACTTACCAGTAAAATATGACTCCTTATAGACTGATTTTTGCAAAGGCTTGTCACTTACCAGTAGAATTGGAGCATAACAATTGGGTGATTAAAGAATTCAATTATAATTTGAAAGATGCTGGTGAGAAGAGATTGTTACAATTGAATGAATTAAGACTGATTTTTTGAAAGACTTGTCACTTACCAGTAGAATTGGAGCATAAAGCATATTGGGCGATTAAAGATTTCAATTATAATTTGAAAGATGCTGGTAAGAAGAGATTGTTACAATTAAATGAATTAGAAGAGTTAAAAAATGAGTCTTATGATAACGATAAAATTTATAAGAAAAAATTAAAGTTATGGCATGATCGAAAGATTAACCAAAATAACTTTGAACCAGGATAATAAGTTTTGTTTTACAACACTCNTTCAATTATAATTTGAAAGATGTTGGTAAGAAGAGATTGTTACAATTAAATAAATTGGAAGAATTAAGAAATAAATCTTATGATAACGATAGAATTTAAAAGGAGAAATTAAAGTTATGACATGATCGGAAGATTAACCAGAAGAACTTTGAACTAGGACAAGAAGTTCTGCTTTACAATATTAGGCTGAAGTTATTTAATTGAAGTCTCTTGGGACCCTTTACTGTGACTCAAGTTTATACTTACGGAGCTATTGAAATTGAAGATCAGAAGATAGGGACCCTTTACTGTGACTCAAGTTTATACTTACGGAGCTGTTGAAATTGAAGATCAGAAAATCTCAAGTTTATACTTACGGAGCTGTTGAAATTGAAGATCAGAAGACATGAAATAGATTTAAAGTAAAACCCTTTATAAGTTTATACTTACGGAGCTGTTGAAATTGAAGATCAGAAGACTGGAAATAGATTTAAAGTACATGAACACAAATTAAAACCATATTTTGAGGTAAAAGACTAAATTTTAAAGAGGTTTTAATGATCAGTCAACCTGAATAACACCTGAATAGGTCAGGCTGGCGACGTTAAACCAAGTGCTTTATGGGAGACTACTCATAGTTATATTTACTTTTATTGTGATTATAATAGTTTTATTTTAAATTATCGTTAGTTTGTGGTAGTATTAAGCTCTACTACTCTTATTTACCCTTGAATCATCATAAGAATTGGATCTATAGAGAAAAATTGGAACGCATTCGGACCAGAGTGAAACTGTGCAATTTTTGCCTTGGGTGCAGACGCCGCCCTCGACGCCGCCAACCGCGGGTTTTTCTTGAGAGTCCAAGAAAAATAATAACAGAAGGCTTACCAACGGCGCCCTCAACCCCATCGAATGTGAGACTGGCGAGATGGCAGTTTCTGGAGTTTGAATGGCGGTTTTTGGCGGTTTTTGGGCGGGAGTTACCCTTTTAAACTCCCAAATTCGATTCCTAAGTTCATATTTCCCCCAAAAAAAGTGAAACTCCACCAATTTCATTCCTATGGCATCCAATTCCCCTGATAATCCCAGAATGCAAGTGTTCAATCGACGGAAGTTTATTAGTGCGGAAGCAGCGAATCTTCAACAAGTTGCTGACGAAGAAAAGATTAATCAAAGAACGAGGATTCGTGAATTCGAATCTTCAACAAGTTACTGACGAAGAAAAGATTGATCAAGGAACGAGGATTCGTAAATCGCGGATTGAATAATCCCTCGACGATAATTAAAGAGATGATGGTGCGGCGAAGATGGGAAGTGTTGTGCTATAGTACCGCCGTCGTGGTTGTTTCTGTGGTAAAGGAATTTTATGCAAATTTGCACGGAATCAACCAGGGAGTCGTTTATGTGCGAGGTAGATGGATAAATTTCACTCCTGCATGGATCAATGAATTATACATGATCGAGAACGTTTCTGTCTGCCACTATTCCAACTTCGACCCGACAAGAAACTAGATGAATGAAATTTACTAATTTTTAACGGACGAAACTGAAGACTAGGAAATGAGAGAAAACGGGTATGTTAGTTTTTCTGCAACACTCCTAAATCCCATTTTGAAACACTGGCACTTCTTCATTTCTGCGAAACTATTATCGACAATGAAGATCGGTAAAGTTTCTAAAGAAAGTGCTAGTCTGAGCGAAACGTATATTTGCGTTGATAAGTGTGACTTTACAATTATTGAATATTTTATACATCCATCTTTATCGAATCTATAATTGTTATTAAGTTTTGGTACAGTTGCTGAGGAATTAAATCTTTTAGCAGCAATATTAAATACTTGTATTTTTAAGCATATATAAAGTCGCTGTCAGTTATATACAAAATTATTGGGTAAATCATCAAGAGAGTTCAAAGCTTTTCAAAAGCAACCCATAAAGGAACTCAAACGTCTAACGACTATGTAGTTTTTAAGGGAAAATAAGAAAAGAAACTCACTAAAGTCAACAGCACCTAAAGGATGAGTTAAGGGGGAAAAATCATGTATAGAAATGTTTAGGACAACAGAGTGTTTTCTTCCTAGAATAGTCATTTTATTCGATGTTCTTGTGTCCCTCACACGACTAACTCTGTACAAATTTTATTTCTATCCCTCTAGGATTATTAATAAAATGAGTAGTGGTTCTGATTATATCTTATTTATTTCTGATAAATCATTATCGATCGACTTTAAGTAAATATTCTAACAGCAACAAAAATCCTAACAATCCTAATAATAATAATTCTCAATTCATAAAAGAAAAACTTATGAAAATGATGACTGTTTTTCTGACAGTGATGCCCCTGTACTCAATTTTAAGGGTATACATATTAGAATCAAATTAGAAAATTCAAATTTTGAAGAAACCCAAGAAGAAATCCCTGAAATCATGAAACACTCTACTGACAATTTTGCAACAGAAGTTCTGGAAGTTAGCCTTCGAAGAGTACTCCAACCACATAGTGAATCCCAAAAGGAAACTACAAGAATCAATGAACATAATTCAGCACCGACACTGCCACAAGATGTTTCTATCCAAGATGACCCCGTGAAAGTTGCCCCAAAGATTGATTATAATGTATTATCCCATCTAAGAATTGTTGGCCAAGCTCAGTATCTATGACACCCTTCTTTTTCCAAAGAGATGAGGGAGTATTTAATTAAAGCACTACAGGATCCTGAGATTTGTATGCCCTTGTTAACATCTGAAGAAGAAGTAAACTATTTTATTGAAGGCACCAAACTGACATTTACCGATGATGACCTTCTCTTGAGAACAATAGATCATAGCCAAACTCTATACATATCAGTCAATACGATTTAAATTATCTATAGTTCTTATTGATCCAAGTGCATATGTGAGCATTATTTACCTAAAAACACTCATTCCTCGACACAGACATACATAGACTTTCATCCAATAAGATGTTACTATGAGGATTTACTCAAAAAGTTGAAAGAGCACTTGAATAAGTAATACTACCACTTAAGATTGGAAATATTCAAACTAAAGAAAAATTTCACATCATCAACTCAGATACATCTTTCAACGCATTCCTTGGAAGAATTTCGCTTCATGAGCATAGAATGGTGTCTTCGTCCCTTCATCAATGTATCAAATACTATCACAATGGCACTGAACAAAGCATTAGAGGAGACTTACAATCATTTCCTATACATGAGGTGGGAATTTACGAAGACACGGCCTATTATGTTCCGAAGAATCAAATTATATTTTCTCGAAAAATTTTTGGAAACAAGAGGCTAAGATGACAATGAAGAATGGTTGTACAAGGAAAAATGACTATAAAAAAGGATGCTATAATAATGAATAAAGAAAAACAAGAGAAAATTAAAAGAAAACACAAAGAGGAAAAGAAGTACCCTTTACTAATAAGGAGAAAACCCAAATCATAGTCATACATTCCGATAATTTTCAAAGTTTAAAAAATGAAAGAATCAAAAGAAACTCTAATGTAAAACTAAATGTGTAGAGGAGACCCCTCATGTATATATCGACTTTGAATACAACTCGGAGGATGAAACAGACACTATAGGGCATTTTGTTGTTCCCTGGAAAATACTCCTAGAAAAGGATGATCTAGAAGAAGGGGCAGTGACTACAAAAGGAAACAAGTCAAAAATTTCTGCATACCAAAAAATCAACCACTGCATCTGCAATTTAACCCTAACCTCGTTGTCCTTAGAGACAGTGGCTAGGTTGAAGGTTAAGGTTGCAACCAAAACTGATGGATATCAAAATCAAAAATTTTATCAAGGGTCGAATATTTAGTTTAAAAACAGTAATCTCAATGAATTGGTAGAGTTACCCTTCGATTGTTATCCATCTTATGTGTTGAAGTTGGTTGAACAAGGCTTGATACCTCATACATTATATAAACAGTAGTCACATCATTCCATAAATCTTTGGGATATCAAGAACAGAAACGATATGCCAAGAGCTGGTGTTGTGTTTGCTACAATAGATCCATCAAATGATAAGAAATTTTGTATGACAATCATAAGTTATCTAGAACTCCAAAAAAACTTATTCAAAAGTTGACCACCTTGGTAGGAAATTCTGTTTAGGAAGTTCAGGAGATTTAGATGATCCCTCAATCGAAGATGCAGCTCCTGGACTAGAACAAGAAATGAAATCAATAGTTGATGAATTAAAAGAAGTTAATTTCGGAACTCAGGATAACCTCAGACCTACTTTCTTAAGTTCTCTTTTGGATGAAAAAGAAGTTGAAAACCTTGTTGACTTATTGATGGAATATAAAGACTCCTTTCGCCTAGACATATATGGAAATGTCAGGACTATTTTTTGATGCAGCAGTTTATAAATTAGAAATACTACCAGTGATTATGATAGTCAAATAGGCTCTCAGGAGAATGAGGCTATAAATTGAACAATAAATTGTCGTCGAAGTCATAAAATTGATCAAGGTTGGATTTATAAGAGAAGTAAAGTGCCCTACATGGTTGGTCAGTGTTGTGCCAGTAAAAAAGAATGGACAAATCCATATATGTATAGATTTCAGAGGCCTGAATAAAGCTTGCCCTAAGAATGAATTCTTGTTGCCCACACTACAGCTGATGGTGAATATTGCTTCTTCACACGCTATCTTTTCATTTACGGATGTTTCTTCAGGTTACAACCAAATCAAAATAGTTTCGAAGGATGAGAAACACACAACATTCAGAACACCTATCAGAGTATTTTGTTATAAAGTCATACCAATTTGTCTAAAGAGCACTGGTGCCTCTTACCAGCGCTACATGATCAAAATCGTTGATGAGTTAACATACGAACAAGTTGAATGCTATGTTGATCACCTAGTAGTTAAAACCAAAGAAAAAGAAATTCATCTTTATGACTTGAGAATTGTATTTAAACGATTGTGTCTCCACAATCTTTAAGATAAATCCTTTAAAATATGCATTTGGTATAGCTTTTAGGAAATTCTTAGGCTTTGTAGTGATCATGGGATTGAAATAGACCCAGAGAAGATCAAAGAAAAATTAGAAATGCCACCCCCTAAAAACTTAACTCAATTAAGATAACTTCAAGATAAGTTGGCATATATGAAATGCTTTATCTCTAATCTCCCTACAATATGTCAACTATTTCGGCATTGAAAAAAAGGAATGTCAAATTTGATTGGGATGATAAATGTTAGCAAATGTTTAAAAAAATAGAACAATATTTGACAACACCCCCCATATTAGCGGTACCCATCCTAGGGTGACCGCTGATATTATATGCTTTTGCTTTAGATGATTCTCTTGGCCCCTTATTAACTAAAATTAATGAGGAAGGAAAACAGAATTCATCATATTACTTAACCAGTGGACAGATACAAGCTGAAAAGAGTTATCCTCCAATTGAAAAGTATTGTTTAGCCTTAATTTTTGCAGTCTAAAAATTAAGAAATTACATGTTCTCTCACAAAATCAGTCTCATTTTAAATTCAATCATTTGTTATATTTGATGACACACCCAACACTATTTGGAGGACTAGCAAGATGGTCAAAAATTCTTTGCAATTTGATAGGTCAAAACATAGCAGACTTCCTTACAGCACACCCATTACCTGCAGACTCTGCTCTCAAGGATGATCTCCCTGATGAACAAGTTTTAGACCTTGAAGTAACAGACAAACCTTGTTGGGAACTTTATTTGATGGAGCTTCACCCTCAAGAAAAGGTGTTAATTCACATGAAATTATCTCTCCTAAAGAAAGAATTGGGTTAATCTTCATCACCTCTGAACGAGGAATGTTGACATTCGCATATCATTTTTCAGAGTCATGCACCAATAATGAAGCTAAATATGAAGCCCTGATCACTAGCATACACTTAGCAATTACAATGAGGTCAAAAAGATAAAGATTTTTTTTAGATTCAAAGTTGGTGATTAATCACAATGCTAGAAAATATTAGATATTAAAGCCTAAACTCCAATAATATCATTACCACAGCATGAAGTTACTTGAACGGATACTAGATGTTACTATATATAGAATTCCTTGTGGTAACAACACTATTGCATATGATTTGGTAAATTTAACTAAGGAAATGGTTTGTTCGGAAGAAGAATATATTACAATCAAAGTTCAAGTTTGTTGGATCCTCTGCCCCATTGATATGGAGCATTTGAGTAGATTAAACTCTAAAGAGCACATCGCCACAATGACGCATAAAGAAGAAGATTCATATTCATGAATTCCTTTCGTAGATTATCTGAGTGAAGGCAAGCTTCCTAAAGATAAATCTCTCGCTCACCATATAAAAATGAGTCTTTCCTTTCACATTCTTAAACGATGCACTTTATCGAAGATCCTTCAATCATATGTGGCTACGATATTTAAACAAGCAAGAAGCTCAGACGATTTTTAAAGAGGCGCAATCTAGATTATGTAGTGCTCACCAATCGAACCCCAAAAAGAAAGAAAAAATAAAAAATGGGATAATATTGAACTAAAATGATCAGTGGCTACATGGAGACTATCATATGTTGCCATTAGTGTAAAGTGCATGGTTTGTTGTTACATCACCCCCTAATATACGATGCCCTATGGTTGCCTCTTGGCCCTTTGAATTCTGAGGTACAGACATAATAAGATCAATTGACCCTTCCTCATTGAAAGAAAATAGGTTTATATTAGCTGCAAAAAATTATTTCTCTAAATGGGCAGAGGTCATGCCGTTATAAAAAATCAAAGCCCACAATGTACTCTAGTTCTTAAAGAACCAATTCATATATAAAATGGGTATCCCCTGGCGATTCATATCAGATAATGGTCCTACTCTCAAAAGCAACAAGAAGAACAACTTTGTGACTCGACGCAATATTAACCGGCGCTATTCCACTGCTATTACCCTCAAGCCAATGGATTAGTTGAACCTTTCAATAAACCTCTAGTACAATTTCTAAAGAAGATGTTGGATCAAAATAAAAGGCAATGGCATGAACAACTAGTAGAAGCACTATGGGCCTACCGAACTACACAAAGAACTCCAACTCAGCCAACTCCCTCTTTGTTAGTTTATGGGTCCATAGTCGTACTTCTTCAAGAGGTTCATCTTCCTTCGTTGAGAATTGTAACATACATAGTAAACCTTCTGGAACAGAATATCCGATTACGACAAGAAGAACTTGAGGGGTTGGATGAAGCTCATCTAATAGAAAAACAAAATCTCAAGTTGTACCGGTTACGCATGATCCATGCACACAAAAAGTTACAAAAAGTTAGTTAGGCTCCAAACTTTTCATGTAGGAGATTTGGTTCTAGTTCTCAAAAGACTTATTCTAACTCACTGAAAAATTGGCAACAAATTTAAACTAATTTAGAAATGCCTCATTAATAGAAAAAGTCTATCAGGGGGTTTTTATCAACTAGGATACCATAAGGTAGAACATCTGATACCCCCAATTAATGGACATTATTTAAGGAAACATAATAAGTGAAATGGTGTATCTAAAGAAACATGAGAGTAAAACCATTATAAGATATTATTTAAATATTTTAATTAAAATTTGAATTATTCATTTTGAGATTTGTTTTATGCTAAACTTGTTTTCTTGAATCCTATTTTTGCTCTCTTTAATCCTTCAAATTCCTTTAAAATTTTGAGCTTTTAGATGACAGCTAACTTTTTTCATTTATTTGATTGCAGGGAATGTCATCAAGAAAGGACATCCTTTCTTTCAAAGAGAGCATCTCTTTGAAATTTGATCAAGCACTTCTGACAAACAATCTAGTCATCAGATTTGGCATAGATTATACAAATTTAAACATAATCTGCAATGATCTAGAAATACGTACAATTGAGTCTGAACTACCTCTTCAGGAGAATCCTTTGAGTTTTTTGTAAAGAAGGCAGTTGTTGCCCATCATTGAAATGAATGCAGTTAGATAATCCCAGTGACACACTTATAGAGCCTAAGATCAAGTAAATAGTGGTAAAGCCTACACTCACCAAAACACAGCGGAGGTTAAAATTTTAAGGATGAAAAGAAAACACGACAGAATAGCAAGGGAAGCAATAGCCAAACAAGCTTCCACCTTTGAGGAATATGTACCCGCAGAACTGTCACAGATCGTTCGAGACAGTAGATTCAAATATATACCACATTCCTTTTCCCTTGAGAGACCAGAACCTCCATCAGAGGGTGAGACTGATGATCCATTACTCTGATGAAAGAGGATGAGAACTCAGAGTTTTGAGTGTTTTGAGCAGGTAGGAGGGAAATCCGTCAACATCTTGGAACAGTTAAGATTCTTTATCGGAGCCTTCTCATAGATAAAATAGCAGAGATTATCCATAAAATCTATAATTTTTAAGATAAAGGCCATCGGGAGAGCTTAAGAGGCGCACCTACAACGTGCTTAAGAGGTGGAATAAAGGTAAAGGAAGAGCGACTCTTCAATATAGATGTTGTTACAACTATATCTGAGACCGTGAAGGGAATCAACCTGGAATTCTATAGAGTGAAGAAGTGGATGACATCCCTCTGATACTCAGATTTATGATCAGGAGATTTGTATCTTAGCACATCTTGCCTCCTTCAAGCATACCAGATAGCTTTATCATTGATATTTGTGACATAGATTACTGCATTCCACCTCATATTGACTCTTACGACTTCGAGTGTCCATTTTGAACAGTTCCTTTCTAAGTTCGTGTAAATTGATATTTGGTAGGGAGCCCACGATAACCGGCCCCGGTGAGTTTGCTAGATCACATTCCATTCCTTTGCTTCCGGGATTGACATAAGTGTTTAGTTGAAACTGTGCCGACTTGGTCAAGTATTGTATGCCTTCTACCCATGAAAAATGAATCTTTATCACCTTCAGAAAGATAAAAAACTTGAAGAGACCTTTCAACTACGTCAAAGACATTATGTTGTGAAGTACCACGCCGCTACAACTTTGAAGATTTGATGATGTTCATGTTTGTTCAGTCATATGAATGTATCAAAGACAATGGATATGCTTATAAATGAATGGATGTTCTTTTATTTAAAAGTAATATCTTTTCTGACTAAATGATTGTGATAATGAATCAATCTTGAACTTTTATCAGGATGATGCTTAGATGAACATAAAAAATTTTAGATTGGCACTAGTTTGGAAAACTTCTAAACTCAAACATTTACAAACTAACTAACAATTATTCAGCATTCCTTTCAAATAAATAAACAAAAACAAACAGAGGTCCTTTCGAGATAATTAAAATTTTCAAAGCAAAACATCCACAAAATTATTCAGTAACTTTTTCAAAATCAAAATCAAAACAATAAAAACACAACAATCAAAAACACATCAACCAAAAAACACAACAATCAAAATCAATCAAAATCAATCAAAATCATAATGAAACCAAAAACTTAAAAAAAAAACTCCAAGAAAATTAGAAAAAAAAATCTCAAAATTTTCAAGTATCAAAACACTTTGTAGTCTTAAGGATGTTATCCTTAGACTACCCTAATCACTATTTCGACAAGAAGTAATGCCTCATGCAGTCTCCTACATCCAAATATAACTGGAAAACTCATGTTTGTCTAAAAAATGGAACAACTTTTCACAACACCAATTCAACAAAACAATCCAACAAACCAAAACTTTAACATTAACACAATGCACAACAAATCCAGTTTGCACCCTTTCGAGTTTGTTGGAAGTTGGATTATGCCTCACATGGCACCAACATGATGTGGTTGGGTCGGTTTTTAGTCCTTTAGGCTAAGTATCTCTTCAACTTAGTCTATCTCACACTGAAAGAAGTTTATGTTTGATCCATCAGAGTTAGAGCACGTCCCATGTGGCACCATCACAATATGATCAGATTGGTTGACTTCAAATCAATCAGGGCTGATTTTGGTTGTCAATCCTTTGAATAGTAAATCTGAGATGTGATGAATCACATATGTCCCTTTCAGTTTAGTCAATCATAACCCTTCTTTGAAACTTTGTCAGGTCCATTGGAAGTTGGAGTACTCCTCATATGACACCAACACAATGTAAGCAGTTTGATTGACCTCCCAACAATCATCAATATATTGAATCAATAAATATGGGTCGAAGTATGTCTCAGTCTCATCTAGTATACTCATCGCACACCGAAAAAGGTTTGTTGAACTTAGTTTGTTCTTATTCAAACACTACACAAGTTTGGTTTTGGTTCATTGGAAGTTGGAATCCGCCTTACACGGCACCATCACAATGTGACCAAGTTGATTAATTCCGAACCATTCAAGGTTAGTCTTTTGAACTAATGCTTTAAGTTGAAAATTATAAGTTAAGGTAAATGTCCTAACAGACTTTCTCTCAGTCTAGCTTATCACACACCAACGAGATATCGTGTTCCTTTCTTCAGAGCATGCCAATTTTAGTTGTTCTACATCTGGCCCCAACGAAACTGCCACCCTAATTGAGTAAAACTATGATAAATTTATGCCTATGTAACCTAGAGTCAGTCATTACCCGACTTTGTTTCAGAATGTCGCACGTGAAGTTAGAGTGGACTAACTCATTGAAGTCGGCAAGGCTAGCTGATGTCGATGGATTTTCGGGTCTGATCAAATCAGTACTTTAGACTTATAAATCTAGGATTGGTCAGTGGGCACCTTTCCAAATCATATAGTTTATTGAATGTGTACATAATACTCTCTTCTTTCTCTAGGTTTGTAGGATGCTAATTAATAAGAGGTTAGCCATACAGCCTATGCCTTAGCTGATTAAACCTAAAGTACAACAACTACCCTTTAGTACAGTCATAGAACACCTGGGGATATAAGGTAGTTAGATATGGTTTAGCCTTGACCATTCCTTTCCACATATCTAGTCGATGATGCATCAGAAGTTGGAGCATGTCTCATACAACACCATCACGAAGAGATCAGTGTTTGTTAATCTAATCATAGTTGCAGCCGCTGACATAGATTAATTCTTTGACTTAATAATTCTAAGTTGATATAAAACTTCTTAAATCAGTCTAGCTCATTGGACACAAAAGGTATATCTTTCCGTTCTTTAGTTTGTCCGCTTTGTTGACACACCAGCCTTAACACGGACTGACTTTGGCTCTATAAATCTAGGATGGGCTCTAATATAGCCATTGCACACTACCGAGTTAGGATCACTAAGCCTATCTGGTGTGGACTAGTGAAACAGGCTGGCATTGGCACTGTATTATTGAGAATAAGCCTTGATGCGGCCCCTGCACTAAGCAACCTTATTCATTGCTTTCGTTGTATTTCCAGTTATGGTAAGACAATACCTTGGCTAATCTAAACCAAGCCTGGAGCAAGCAAAATCCTTCTTAGGAACCTTTCTTGGGTTTAGTCATTGATTATATAAGTAATAAATCAACCTAAACAAATCAAATCAACACACAACTATCCCTTCTCCGTTCATTAACCTCAATCCCCACATAAGATTTGATGAGTCAATGTATTGATTCTGTAAACCCAATAGAGTATGTGCATTACTCTGGTATTGTCAATGCACATCGCAGAATAACCCTTAGAAACCAAAAAGCTCAATGACCAACTTCAAAATATTCAGGTCAGAGCTTAAGGTAGACATTAGTTCCTTAATTATATGCTTTAAACTGACCACCTAACTTGCCTTCAGTTTAGATCCTCGTATCATCTTAAATAAGTCGTTCATAAGCACCTTCTAGGTTGAGAATAAGTTCATGTACCCTCTTTCCTAATGTGTCCAAGAACAACACAAATTCACATCACAAGTCCTTAAACCAAACCCCAACAAAATTAAACCAAATCATTTAAATCTTTTTCTCTGACTAGTCATTAGGATGAATGGTATGCTTCAACATTGTCCTTCATGATATAGTTATTCCGTCTCTCTTCTAGATTGGATTTTAGTCCCCGCACTTTCCTTCCTCGTATAGACACTTTCTCTCAGTTTTCTGAATATCTTTCAGGATGAATGATAAGCTTCAGCTCTATCCTTTCTGATCCAGTCAACCTGTTTACCCATTTAAGATAGAAGTAAATCCACATCGATTTTTTCCACTAATGTGCCAGGTAAACCCGAAATTCCCAACAGATCCCAAACATTACAATTCACAATATTCCAAACATTACATTTAACAAAACTCCAACTTCCAATTTTTTAGACATATCCAAATCAAATCAATGTTCTTCAAAATTTGTCGTTCGCTTCAGTCAACAACAATATATGCGACATAATTTGAATAGTCACCACATATTGGCGGTCCATTTGTTTACCTCGATGTTGGTCAAATAAGACTTGCACAGACATCACCTCTTAATCTGGTGTAGCCAGATTGGCCAAAGTGAACCTGCCCATTTTTTGAACTTGCCCAAAATTACCTCAACGCGGTCACGCCTAACCGGGGCGTGACCTCAACAGAATGTTTCTCAGCTTGGTCACGCCAGGCCTCGGCATGACCACGCTCAGGTATAACTGGAGTGACCACTCTGTGTGGCCACTCCACTTGACACGCCATTGATATGTGACCTTCATCCACGGATCAGACCAAAAACCGTCGAGTTGTTTTGTCGGCAGCGATACGTGGCTCTTTAACCTTCTGATTCATCTCTGTCGTTGATGCATCACCTAATTGAACGGTCAAGAACCCTCTGCCACTGCCATCTCAGTCTATAAATAGGCGGTCTTCGGTGCTCTCAAGACATCCCTAATTATTATGTACTTACCTCAGAAAACTCGAAAAAAGGAAGTAGGAAAGCATCCCTTTGGCGAGACTTCTCCTCTGATCATCCTCCTCCTCCCGGAAGGTGATTTTAGGCTAGGTTAATCAACTCAAATAGTCTTGGATTAGGCTTGGGTTTGGGCTCGACTTAGGTCGACCTGAACCCAGCCTAACCCTAACTCATCTAAACTTAGTCTAACCTATACCTAACCCAACCCAGCTCTAACCCAAACCCTAAACCTAACCCGGGTCTGACCCATCCCAAACCTGACAAAGCTAAGAGCTATCCCAACCTAGGTTTGAACCAAGCCTAACCTTAGACCTAACCCTCATACCTAACCCAACTTAGGTCTAACCTAAACCCAACCTTAGACCTAACCCAACATTGGTCAGACCCAACCCAGACTTGACCTGGCTTAAACATGACTTAATTCGGGTCAACCCAGCTTAACCCTTATCAACTTAAATCTAACCTAAGTCAACCTAGGTCAACTCAGCTTAACCTAGGTCAACCCAAATCAAACCCAACTTAACCCGGGTTCATCCAGCTTAACCCAAGTCAACTCAAACCTAACACAAGTCAACTTGAGTCAACCAAGCTTAACTAGGGTCAAGCCAGTTTAACCCAGGTCAACCTGCTTAACCAAGTCAACTCAAACCTAATCAGGTTAACCCGAATCAATCCAGCTTAACTCGGGTCAACCCAGCTTAACACGGGTTAACTCAAGCCTATCCTAAGTCGACCCAGGCCGAGCCGACCCAGCTCAACCCGGGTCAACTCAGCTTCACCTGGGTCAAATCGAGTCAAACCCGACTTCATCAGGATCAACGCAAACCTAACCCAAGTCAACACGGTCAAGCCATCTTAACCTGAGACATCCCAAATCAAAACCCAACTCAACCCGGGTCAACCAACTTAACCCATGTAAGCTCAAATCTAACCCAAGTCAACCTAGGTCAACCTAGCCTAACCCGAGTCAAGCCTAGTAAAACCAGTCCCAAATCGAGTTAGTCCCTCCATATTTAGTGACAGTGCATTTTTTGAATAACATTATCTACACATTTTAATTGTGTTTGATGTGAATTAGCTTCAAGTTTCAAGTTGTTGCATTCGCCGTCTTCAATGAATGACCCTCGAGCATTTTCTATGTGTCGAACATGATTGCACGATCTGTTTCTTGAACGGGAAATCTTTTGTGATCTGTTTAGATTGGGATCATCAAGCTTTAACTTGTGGGATGTCCTATTTGTTGTTTGCCTTTCCTGATACATCTGCTTGGTTCAACCTGTAGAGCATACACTAAGGTTGATAATCTGACAGTTCTGTTACAGGCTTCTGAGTGTTCAAATCTTACATTATTCATGAGAAACACTTTGGGTATGTCTATTAATTTGCATTTAAGCTTTATAAACAAGAGTAACCGCTTGGTAAAATGAACAAACCAAGCTTAACTCCTTGTCCTGAGTCACGTCAGGAGGTCCTCCAACACAACGATCAGCCAATTGATTGTTTGATTCATTGAGATTATTATGTGCTATGGCAATAGAATTCCTCAGTATTTTCACTTGTGCACAATGCTGATACTGTACACAACATTAGTTCACAGTGGATAAGAAGTGTCCTCTCAAAAGCTGCTACATTCTGAACCGCCTAAAGAGTAGTCCTTTTTTCTTGTTTTCGCATTTGTTATAGCCGCAGCCACCAAGCCGCTGCTCCCCCTTTTAGGGTCTGTTTGGCGCAGCTGTGGATTATTTATAATCTGCTGATAAGCAGATTATTCTGATAATCTGATAATCTGTAGATTATCAGAATAATCTGGCTTACTATTTGGGCCAGCTTATTCAAACTAGCTTATTGGTGTTTAAATGACATTACTGCCCCTATGTGATAAAACTGTTTGGGGCGGCTTATTTAGAATAACTTATTCGTAGAAAAGAAACATATGTTGCAGAAACATACGATAATGATAGACAAGTTCTAAAAGATAACATATAGTTCTCACATCTTAACGAGTACCAGTAGAACTAAAAAAAAGTACAAATACAAGTACAACAACAGGAGAAATATTAAAATATTTAACTTCAGACTCTGGCTACATCGGTCTCAACTGCACAGTCAGCCTGAGAAAACATCGGATTGACATGACTGCTGGCATAATTACTGGCGGTGTAATATGTGGGACTATCAGCCCACCTGAAGAAACCGCAACGAGCTGAAACACCTCTGGCACAATCATAGAACTGCTTCCCAAAGCTATGCTCCTTACGTGACGTTAGCAACGAAGACGGTAGTCCACAATAACACAAAATCTTTCTGTCCATACCTGATATCCTGGAAGTCATGTTTGTTTAACTGCGAAAAAAACAAAAGAATCAATGTCCGCTTAAGGTATTTTAAAAGTAACCAAAATTAAATACATATGAATATCAACTTATAACTTTATTAAAGTAAAACTTGTTAGATCAACAGCCACAAATAACATCTGTAATAGACTCCCTTAAAGCAATCATATCAGCCAAACCTTCACCCTCCTGATCTCCAAACTCATTATAGTCTACATCATCCTCAGGTAATGAAGTACCAGCCACAATTTCAGGAGTTTGGTCGAAGACATTCAGTTTGTCATTGTCAGCCATACTAAAATCTGTATCTAATCGTAAGGCATGTCTTCGGATGAAGTTATGTAGTGCCATTGTTGCAACCACAATATGCACCTGCTTTTGGAAAGGATACGACGGCATATCACGTAGGATGACCAATTTCTTCTTCTAAACCCCAAATGTTCTTTCAATTACCCCGCGTAAAGATGGGTGACATTTATTAAACATTTCCTTTCTACCACGGATGGTGTCACTCGCTCTCTCAAAATCAGGAAGATGATATCTTGTGTCAGGATAAGGCTTCAGGTATCCCCTTTGCATAGGATACCCGGCATCAACCAGATAGTATTTTCCTAATAAGAAAAACACTGTTAAGTAAAAAGATTACAACCCTAAATTAACAAATTACAAATCAACACTAACCTGATGGGGGGTGAGGAAAACATTGCAATCTATTCCGAGTGGCAAATGAGAAAATCCGACTGTCATGTGCACTCCCTTCCCATCCCGCCACTACAAAAGTAAAGCACATGTTGAAGTCGCATACAACCATGACATTCTGAGTTGTCAAACCACTCCGACCGATGTATGCAACCTTCTCGTGGTTGGGTATTCGGGCATCAACGTGTGTACCGTCAATTGCACCAATACAATTCTGTTGACTTGTTTATCAGATAGTAATTATAGTATGAATCGCATGACAAGTTATAAAATAATACTACCCGTAGTTACCTTGAAATATGGCATGTATCGAGGATCGTTGGCAATTTGTAATGGAGTGGTTGCAAATGATGGATCCTCCGGTTTAATTATTTTAGTTGCTAAGCTAAGAAGTGCCTTTATGCCTTTAGAAAAGTAACGACTTATTGTTTCAGAAGAATGTTGAAATCTTTCCATAGCTTCTCTGATTGATTCATTCTGTGATAAAATGTACAGTGTTATAGCCAACACCTCCCTACACGTCGTTCTGGAAGAACCCTGGAGGCCGTGATTTAGGCATAACTCGTGCAAAAGAACCATAAAAATTGATGCTGTCATTCTGAAAATATTTGTAAACCTTATTGGATGGCCAGAAAGCATTTCACTAACCCTCTATCTCCAACAAAGCTGGATGTCATGCGGGGAATGCGAGGAGTTCTACTCCGGTAATAATCCAACAACAATATTGCAATGGCTGTAGCAAACGTCATTCTCCTACAACGCACACGTTGTGGGTCCATCCTAAATAATATAAGATGTAAACAGAACTAGTGCATGATAATATATTTTTGCAGCACTACCAAATATTTATTGTACAAATTCAAAACATATAATACACAACTTAAAAATAAAACATTAACTACTAACAGGTGCATATGTAGATGGTACAACTACATGAAAAAAGATGACATGATTAGAAGTTCCAAACATTAAAAAAAAAACGACATAAGTAGAAGTCTCTTAACTAAAAAGATCATATTTCTCCACCAAATACATATACCCATAAAAATAATCACTCCTCCACCAAAACCCGCAAATATTCGAGTCGCAATTCAGGCGCAAGCGCCAAGAAAATTTTCATTCGCGTTGAATCCTCAAGTTTTTTCACACACTGTGCATGAAATCGTTTGTTAGTCACAACTTCAGGAATAGTGCCCAAAAGCCTCAGACAGTCTAATATGCTAGCTTCAGATATTGGTGTAGCTGCAAAAGCTTCAATTAAACGGTCGAAGGAGGTGTTCACAGAATGTACTTTCTCTTTATTTTACTTAGCAATCCTTGGCCTCTTTAAAATTGTACTGGACTCCCCCATATCCCTCTGGTTCATCCAGGTACATATGAGATTCCTGACGGAAGCCTTATGATTCTAAACCATGAATTATCAAATTTTTTTACCTCTATATACCACGTTTACCCATCAGAACAAAACATGATACAAATATTTTATCAATGTCTTTATAAATGTCAATAAAATAATGTAAATCTTGGAAATGAAGTAATGTAAATGCAAGGAGACTAATATGCATCTGGCGCAACTATTAATGGCCTATAACTTTCTTAAACAATAAGATGATAATTAAATGTATAGAAACTAGATTACATAGTTATGATATGCTTATATGGATGGACAATTTCTTTGACAAAAAACAAACCCAACTTATTTAAATAAATTAATTAAGAATTGCACTTTCAAATAGCTCATTTGATTCATCAGCTACAATTGATATGATTGTCATTTCACAAACAAACATAATTCCCATTTTTATTGTGATTTCATGTTCAAATAGGATCCCTTAATTTTACATTTAAACTTTACTTCCGGCTTCTATTGCATTTAATATTTTCAAGTTCATGAATATGATCTAATTTAGGTGCAAATTCAGATCCAAGAATATCTGAATTAGATATTATAACTGTAAGTTATATTTTGCTTCTATTGCATTTTCGAAAGAATGTTCTTGAGTTATCATTTATTTAATTTGATTAGCTTCAACCATGCTTGGTTCATCCATTTATACATCTTCTAGAAGCTTTGAATANTATTATAACTGTAAGTTATATTTTGCTTCTATTGCATTTTCCAAAGAATGTTCTTGAGTTATCATTTATTTATCGTGATTAGATTTCTAGTTGCATTAAATCTGAGTTTTGTTCACAATTCCAGGTGCACTAAGAAAAATGCATTCAGAGTAGAGAAGAATTCAAGTAGAGAAGAATTCAAGGAGTCACAGATATGAAAGNTAGATTTCTACTTGCATTAAATCTGAGTTTTGTTCACAATTCCAGGTGCACTAAAGAAAAATGCATTCAGAGTAGAGAAGAATTCAAGGAGTCACAGGTATGAAAGTTTAGGCATTTAAATACAAAACAAACCATTCTACCAAAGCTTTAAAAAATTTAGATGGCAGGACTTCGATCTGATCTGCGGCGATCGACGATCAGATATGAAACAAAAAGGCTTTATATGTAGTTGTAGCNTTTAAATACAAAACAAATCATTCTACCAAAGCTTTAAAAAATTTAGATGGCAGGACTTCGATCCGATCTGCGCCGATCGACGATCAGATATGAAACAAAAAGGCTTTAGATGTAGCTATAGCTGGATTTCCATAAAACGAGAGCGGCGATCGACGACATACCTGAGGTGCGGTAGAGATCGAGGGCTGCGGGGCGAGGTGCGAAGATCTACGACAGCGGAACGGTAGAGAGGAGCTTCAAGAATAAGCTGTGATATGCGGGCGACAACGACAGCGGCGATCGACGACAGTNCTGGATTTCCATAAAACGAGAGCGGCGATCGACGACATACCTGAGGTGCGGTAGCGATCGAGGGCTGCGGGGTGAGGTGCGGAGATCTACGACACCGGAACGGTAGAGAGGAGCGTAGAGAGGCTGCGATCTGCGGGCGACAACGACAGCGGCGATCGACGACAGCGGAGCGAGCTGCGGAACGGGACGGGCGTCGGTCGTGAGATCTAGGGCTTCCGGAGACTTCCGGAGAGGACGAGGGCTGCGGGGTAATAATCCCACGCCGAACGCTGAACGCAGGAGGTTGGGAGCGTCGAAGGACCGAACGGAAGGACTCCTATTTTAATCGCTGCGTTTAGCGATCGCAGGAGCGAACGCCCGGACAAATGCCGACACGGCGTTTCGAAAATGCCGGACGCGGAGAATAAGCTGCGCCAAACGGGACCTTAATCAACAGCCTACATATTTTACCTGCTCTCTGGGNGGACTCCTATTTTAATCGCTGCGTTTAGCGATCGCAGGAGCGAACGCCCGAACAAACGCCGACACGGCGTTTTGAAAACGCCAGACGCGGAGAATAAGCTGCGCCAAACGGGACCTTAAATACATTCCTGAACTTATATTTATAGAATAGATCTTTTTTCCTAAAGAGAAAACTTAAATACATTCTTGAACTTATATTTATGGAATAGATCTTTTTAATAATGAGAGTTTTCATGAAGTTCTTATCTTTTGGATATTCTAAGTGACTTAATATTGCAATCTATAGTTATTCTTAAAATAAATAGAAAACTAGAACTCTTAAAACTTGATGACNGGGATATTTCCATGTATTCAAAGAAGTTTTTTACAAATTGCTCCCAATTTAAATAATCATCAATGGGTAGACATACATGTTAAAAAGGAAATCCAGTTTAACACGAAATTCAGTGCAAATCCGCTCACACACTGAGTCGTGAATTCTGCTTAACCACAGTCATCCACAAACTCAGTTGTGAATTCTACTTGACCATAGTCATCTTCATCAAACTCGGATAAATAAAATCACCTCATAACATCCATCTCACCATAATATTCGGGGAAGCCCGACGGTTCGACCAGAGAATATCTAGAGTCAAGGTGCCCCATAGAAACAAAACGAGTAATTTGGTTGGCAAAATTCCTGGTACCACTATGACTACAAAGGGAAAGATCTAAAATACCAAAAGACAAAAGAAAACTTATCTATTCATCCTGTACCAAAAGACAAAAGAAAACTTATCTATTCATCCTGTACCAAAAGCTATGCTTATAAGTAGATATGATCTGTTAACAATAAAACGGATTAACTAATATAAGCCGTATTACTATAATAATAATGAAGGCAAAAGGGGCATCCACATACAAACCACACAATTCCTATATATTTACATATCTAACAGATAAACTTGTATCTTTATATCTATTACACCCAAATATTTCATCACGCCACATCAGAAGTACCACTAATTTAATTTTTAAAAAGTCAAATACACCTTTCCATGTATAAATGGCATATACGTAATGATTGAAGTTTAGGTGTTAGCTATGTAAATAAATAAGAACTGACTGGCATGTATGTAAATCTT
This sequence comes from Phalaenopsis hybrid cultivar, assembly GCA_002079205.1. Taxonomy (NCBI): domain Eukaryota; kingdom Viridiplantae; phylum Streptophyta; class Magnoliopsida; order Asparagales; family Orchidaceae; genus Phalaenopsis; species Phalaenopsis hybrid cultivar. The sequence goes on along the minus strand of JXCR01140628.1, from coordinate 84,407 downwards.
CCAAAAAAAATAAAATAAAGTAGCTATAGTATGCTCTTCAAACACAGCGAGCACCACATGACAGAGCTTCTCAGAAAGCAAGAAATTCTCCAGGCCAAACGAATTCAGAAAACAGACCACATCTATAAAATTCAGATCAAAACCACAAAGCCAAACTGTGCTTAATATTGGTAAAATATTAGATAAAGCATATTAAAGGTTTTAATCACCCCACGCAAACGTTTTATACAAAACAAAGTTTTAATCGCACTGCAATTTGAAAGTCTTACGGTAGAATTGCAGGAATTTGTTGGGTTCAGTGCTTGTGTTTGGGTTCCTTCACTATCATCACAGTGCAGTGCGCATGGTGAGCACAGTAGTCACTCACACTTCCCAGCACAGCCCTGCACAGAACGTGATAAATTAACATTTAGTTCAGCATTCAGCAAGTTCAGCTTGAAACAACAAAACTTTCTCGGTGGTTTTTTGCTCTTTATTGAAAATTCCATATTTTCTCTATTGAAATGTCACTGAACATTATTAAAAGGTTGTTTCTCAAATTAAATTAAAGGAGCAATTACATACATACCACTCAGTTCTTATGAATTTACATGGCTAAAACCTAAATTTTATATTTTACATTTCTACAATTAAAATCATTTGTCGAGTCAAAAAAACCATTGTTATAACTTTTAAAAGTGAAATACACTTTTCATGCATATATAAGAAGTTATATGTAATAATTGAATTTAAAATATAATAATAATAGTAGTATTATTATTATTATTAAAAAAATAGGCGCCAACGTGGAAAGCCACCTCTTGGTTGAGATTAGATCGCAACATTTGCCATTTTACTTCTCACTCGATCATATCCCGTGAGAATGAGAGAGAGGAGAAACTTTCGTATCCACGAACAAGGAGGAAAGGAAGGGGAAGAACTGCAGCATCAAGAAGAAGCCTCGTGTGCGACATCTCTATCATGTCAAACCCTAGGAAAATAACAAAGGAGTTTGGCTTCGTGCGGGTTTCCCCCGTACTCGATTCAACGTTGTGCCCCAATCGTGCTCGTGGAGGAATGTTGAACGACTTGGCACTATGCTCGTGTGCAGAGAATTAAAGGAGGAAAGAGACTGTGTCGTGCTCGCGCAGAGGAAGAGTAAGGAGGCGTTGTGCTCTCATATAAGGGAGGATGAAAGGAGCCGAAGTTCATGTGCATGAGTTCAGGTGGAGTAGACAGCTGAGTAAGTTGAGTTTTATAAATTGTTTTAAGAAATTATGTTATTAAATAATATATATAAATGTTAAACGTAATTAAAGGTTAAACTAAATTATGTGATATTAGGATTGAAACTAATAAATCAAGAGAATTGAGGGAAAGAGTTGACACAAATTTCATGTGGGGGAAGGGGAAAGTTGCAGGCAACCAAGGAATTTTTAGGTACGTTAGGTTTCTATTAAGCAATTTAATGAATTTGTTGGTGTGTGCGAGTAAACAAATGTAATGTCAATTTAATCAGAACATAAATATAGGGATTTTGGCTTTGAGGAGAGGACGTTTATGAAGTGAGAGGGTAAGATCGACCTGAAAGCCTAAAATGTAAATGTTAAATCTTATGTTATTAATAAAATTAATGTTGAAGTTGGTTAAATTAATTAATATTATTAAACTTTATTGCTGTAAGGAAGCGAGGAAGAAGACCGGCTAATCCTTAAGAAAACAAATAATTTTAAAGACAAGGTATTTTTTAAATTAAAGTTTAATTTACTTAATTAGGAAATAATATTTAATAAAATAATAATGTTTAACTCCAATTTAGGTTGAAGCGCACTTAAGTCTAAGAGGTCAAGGAGTCAGCTTGGCAAGAAGCTAGGCGCAAGCTAGGCAAGGTTAGTGATTATTTTCTTTTATGCATTAAACTAATGTTTAATTAGATGAATAATTACAATACATGATTTAAAACCAGCACTTTATTCATGAATTTCATTTTGAAAGTCTGAAATGATATAAGGAATGGAAGGAAAACTAATGAAAGTACATTTTAAACGATTTTATAATGGTTTAAGTCATATAGAATTATCCCCAGATAGTGCTGACAGAAGATGCGATGTACCCATGCATGTTAAAGAAAATGATAAAAGTGCGCCTTCGGGTGCGATTTAAGGAAATCTTCAGATAATTTTTTTACGATGTCGTTTAGGATACCTTCTTGTTTGACGATACTCCTATTATGATTTTAAAAAATGTTAAAAAAGGTAAAAGTTTAAAGTGAAATCGAAAGAGAGAAATTTAATATTTTAATGAAATGAACTGTAATTTCTTTTGGTCATTTATGTATAATAAAGTATAAGAATTTAATGCATATTAGATTATAATTATTCAATAAGCCAAACTTATGGTTGCAATTAATGGTTTCTTTTAGGAAAAGAAAAATTTTAAGTTGATGTCTTATAGGAGAGACTTGATTTATAGGCATGATATGTTTGTATTTTTTTTTTGTACTATTTTATTTGGATAGACATATATGGCTAGGACTATCAAAAAAACTCGTTGTTCGCGAACAGCTCGTGTTCGGCTCATTCGTTAAGTAAACGAGTCCAACACAAACAAGTTTTTAAAGCTCGAATTATAAACGAGCCGAACACCAACAGTTCTTTGTTCGCTCGTGTTATCTCGAAATAAAAAAAAATTATATAATTATTTATATAATAATATATTACATATATTATTTATATAATAATATA
>JXCR01140628.1:36541-69056 GCA_002079205.1 Phalaenopsis hybrid cultivar | reverse complement strand
AAATGCCATATTTAATTGGGCTAATTGGCATGCCTAACCTAGCCCAAACACAAANTTTATATAATAATATATTACATATATTATTTATATAATAATATATTATATATATTTATATCTAAGTTTAAAAAATAACATCTCATGTGGCAATATGGTTAATCCCTTATTTTGTATATATTTGGTCCAAGTTTGAATCTCACACTCTACATCTATTTTTTTCAATTTAATTTTAACGAGTCAATTTCGAGTCGAACACGAGCTGAACACGACGACTATTTAAATCAAGTCGAACACGAACACACTGTTCACGAGCCAATTTCGAACACGAGCTGATTTCGAACACGAGCTATTTCGAATGAGCCGAACACGAGCCTAGCCTGAGCTCGCTCAAGCTCGACTCGTTTACAACCCTATATATGGCTATGTGGATTGACATTTTAGTTACAGATTTTCTGTTATAGTTGGATGATTTAAAATTTTTTATTGTACTTGTGGATTATTAGCGGCTCTTTTATATATATTAGAAGTTTTAAAAATATGGATAGTTAGTTATGTTAATATCGTCCGACCGCAGTACCGCTTTAATTAATTCTAAGCATCGTATTGGGTCGTGATAAAGCTAGTATTAGAGCAATCAGATTTAATCATAATCTAAATGAGCCATTAGAATGATTACTTTAATTCATAAATTAATATTGATAAAGAATTAAATTGTATCTAATTATAATCTCTTTTATGTTATTTCAGAAATATGAAAAATCCGAAGGAAAAAGTTAGAGATGATAATGTAGAAGTTGATACACCCCCAAAGATAACTGTGAATATAGATGCATTTACTGAGATGATGATTGAAGTAATGCGGTTGATTAAAACTCTCGGACTCAGGCTAGTTCCAGTGGAGAAGGTTAGATGAAGTACTTGAAATTATTTCAGGATATGAGACCACCTCTCCTTTCTAAAGGATGAGGACCAGTAGATGTTGGAAACTGGTAGCTGAGGGTGAAGATCTTAGATGGATTGTCTTGTCCAACGAAGAGGATGGTTATATTAGCTAAATTTGTTTTAGAGGGAGAAGCAGAGAGATGATGGCGAGGTCAGTTGTAGGAAAAAATTGATTCAGTAAGGCAAGTTTGTGAGCACCTTTAGAGATCGATTCATATCACTGTCCACCTAGAGGCAAATGCAAGACATGCTTATCAGGTTGGTACAGGGTAATCGCTTGATTATGTAGTATGAAGTTGAATTCGTCATGCTCTCATGGTTATTTGTCTTAGTTTATTCTTAATGCAGAGGAGAAATACCAACAATTTTTGTTTAAGTTTAGAATGTGAGACAACAATTGATTCCTCTTGGAATCAATGATTATTTTGTCCTAGTGTAGAGAGCTAGGAAGATTGAGTTCGATCTGGAGGCTACTCAGAGAAGGGTTATTTAGAAAAGAAGAAATTCAGAGAGATCCAAGTTTCCTCAGGGCTCTTAGAGACAGTCCTTTCAGTTAGGTAGTACAAGTGCTAAGAAGGCTGGATCCAACAGCTTTTGCACTTAGTTTGAAGTGAAGAAACGTGGCAAGTGTGACTTGTCTCACAAGGGTGAGTGTCTATCTGGATCCAACACTTGCTTTTGGTGCCACCAGCACGGACATATGATGAAGAATTGCCTTAGATTGAGTCAGAGGGATCCAGCAAATTCCAGAGGCAGTGGTGCACCACCTTAGAGTAGTTATGGTAGAGTGCGGGCAGCTGAATCTTCCGGATCAGTGTCAAATGTTGGTCAAACTCAGTAGAATGTCCAGCCATGAGTATATGCTCATTCACAGAAAGAAGCTAAGAACTCCCCAGATGTCATCAAGGGTATGTTTTACTCTTAACATTTTCAAACCATTACATTTTAAGCATCATAGGATCCAATTCACGTCATGCATAAAACAAGAATTTAAATATATTAATAAGCGGCTCTAAATGTTTAATGCGATGATTTTAATGATAGGTATTATATATCTTCAGAATCGACAAAAAAGAGTATAATTTGATTTGGGGCATCACAATAATTTATAGTTGATGAATTGGCTACAGTGATACGATTGAATATCCTTTCGATGTCTATGATATTATGTGTGAGAATGTCATATGGTGCTTCTATGGAAGTTAATAAATCATGTGAGGTGAAGCTTATGATTGGTGGAAAGTATTTTGACGCCCAACTTATTGTGTTGCCCTTAGTGGAATTTAATGTGATTTTAGATATGAATTCAATGTCCAAAAATTTTGTCACTATTAATTGCTATAAAAAGACCGCCAAAATAAATGTCCCTCAAGAGGCAAAAATTAATTTTTGTGGTGACAAAGGATTAGCATCCATGATAATCATCTGTTTGAAAGCTTGCAAATCGTCGAATTGTGGAAGTCTAGGTTTTCTTACTGAAGTGACAGATACTTCTAAGAAAATGAACTCTTTAGGTGATATTCTGGTAGTTAGAGAATATCCAGCGGTGTTCATTGATGATTTACCAGGGCTACCAATAGTACGAGAAATTTATTTCACTATTGAGCTCTTGATAGGTTATGAGCCTGTACCTAAGACACCCTAAAGAATGACAGTTAAGGAGTTGCAGAAGTTGAACAGTCAATTGCAAGAATTATTAAATAAGAGGTTTATCAAACCTAACACCTCATCTTGGAAAGCTCCAGTGTTATTTGTGAAGAAGGATGGTAGCTTCAGGAAGTGTTTTGAGTATGGGGAGTTGAATATGCTCACAGTTAAAAATAAGTATCCACTGCCAATAATTGACGACTTGTTTAATCAACTGGAAGGAGCTTCGGTATTTTCAAAGACTGATTTGATGTCAAGCTATCACCAGTTAAAGCTTAAAGAAGAAGACATAGCGAAGACCGCTTTCAAGACCAAAAATGGGCACTACGAATTCGTGTTGATACTGTTTGGACTAACAATTCCTCCAGTAATTTTCATGTATCTGATGAACAAGGTCATAGGGTAGTTTTTATATACCTTTATGACCGTCTTTATAGATGATATCCTAGTGTATTCAAGGGATGAAGTAAGTCTTACAAGTCACTTGCATGATGTGTTACAGGTTTTGTAAGAGAATACATTTTATGCCAAATTTTCTAAATGTGAATTTTGGCTTAAGAATGTGGCTTTCTTGGGCACGTTATCTGTGAGATGGCATATCTATGGGGATCAGAACAAGATGAAAGTGATTACAGATTAGCCAAGACCTACTACTATTACTGAGGTCAGGAGTTTTCTAGGTCTGGCTGGTTATAACAGAATAATTTTCAAGACGTTTTCGCATATTGTTATGTCGCCATCAAGATTGACTCAGAAAGCTATTAGTTTGAATGATCAGATCGTTGTAATGAGGTTTTTCAGAAGCTGAAGACTTGTTTAATATCTGTTAAATTGTTAGTCATTCCTTTGAGTACTGATGGATTTCAGATTTTAAGTGATTCATCTTTGAGGGGTTTGGGTTGTGTGATTAAGAAGCGTGATAGGTTCAATGCATATGCATCACGATAATTGAAGAATCACGAAAAGAACTATCCCACGCATGACTTGGAGCTTGTTGCAGTTTTATTTACACTCAAGATATGGAGGCATTATCTGTATAGAGTTAGATGCAAAGTTTTTATTAACCATCAAAGCTTAAAATATATATTCACTCGAAAGAGTGATCCTCAGGCAGAGGAGACGACTGAAATTTATTAAAGACAGTGATTAAGATATTCAGTATTATCCAGGGAAAGTCAATGGTGTTGTCGATGCACTGAGTAGAAAAGCTTCAAGTAATTTAAACTATTTATTTACTCAGCAAGAGCAATTAATTAAAGATCTAGAGAGGTTGAAGTTGTTCATAGTTGATTCTGACAATGACAGCATGTTTCAACTATATCAGTTGACAGTGCAGCTAACTTTAAAGGGCATAATTGAAAATTCTTTAACCAAGATAGCAGTATTCATAAAATTCTAGAGTAGGTTAAAACAGGCAGTTTAGAGAAATATGAGCTAGATCAAAATGGTCTATTGAAGTATAAAGGAAGGGTTTATGTTTCAGATGTTGATGATTTGAGATGAGAAATTCTGGAGGAAGCACCTTCATCTAAATATACTATTCACCGAAGGAGTAATAAAATGTATCATGATTTCAAAAAAAAAATTTTAGTGGTCAAGATTAAAGAGAAATATGGCAGAATTTGTGGCTAAGTGTCCTTCATGTCAGCTAATGACGGTAGAGCTTCAACCCTGAAGGTCAGTTGCAACCTTTACCGACTCCAAAGTGGAAATGGGAAGATATTGCGATGATTTTATGATTGTTTTGCCTCATCAGGGTCGTGATGCTATATTGGTAATTGTCGATGGACTAACTAAGTCTGTCCATTTCTTGCTTATTAGACAAACAGATTCAATTGAGAAGTTAGCCAAATTATATGTGGATCAAATTGTGAGGTTGCATGGAGTGTCAAAATCTATTATCTCTGACAGAGATGACAATTTTACTTATAAATTGTGGATAAAAGTTCAGGAAGCTTTAGGCACCTGATTGACTTTCAGCATAGCCTTTCACCCTTAGATAGATGGTTAATCATAGAGGATTACTCAAACCTTGGAGGATCTACTAAGGTTATGTAATCTTGACTTTGGTGGAGGTTGGGAATCTCATCTACCTTTAGTAAAGTTTTCTTATAAATACAGTTACCAGGCTAGCATCAGGATGGCTCCATATGAAGTCTTGTATGTACGGAAGTGCGGGACACCTCTAGGTTGATCATTGAAGCTAATTTGGTTGATAATGCTACTGTGATGATTAGACTGATCAGAGACAGACTAAAGACAGTACAAGATAGGCAGAGAAAATATTACGATGCCAAGCACAAACCTGTCAAGTTTGATGTTGGAGAATTTATTTTTATAAAGGCCAGCCCATTGAAGGTGCAAAGTTGTGGGAAGTCAAGAAAATTGAGCCCCAAATTTGTCGGTCCATTTGAGATTGTGGAGAGAATTAGAAAGGTGGCTTACAGATTAGCTTTACTAGCTCATATGTCAGTATAATATTTTCCACATGTTTATACTCAAAAAGTATATTACAGATGAATCTAGTAGGATGATAGCAAGTTCTATTGATATTCGACCAAATTTGATTATATTGAGGAGCAAGAAAGGATGCTGGATTATAATGTAAAAAAGTTGCAGAATAGAGAGAGCCCATTTGTAAATATTTTATAGAAACATGAGTCAGAGAAGGATGCTACTTGGGAAGAAGCTTCTAAGAAGCAAGAAAAATATCCACAGTTTTTCAATTGATGTATTTTTGTTGCTGCATTTTATGTTTCGAAATTTCGATGATGACATCTTTTTATGGTGGGGAGAATATAATAATTGAATTTTTAAATAAAAATTATATTATTATTATTATTAATAATAAAAAATAGGCATTGATTTTGAAAGCCACGTCTTGGCAGGGGATTAGATCGCAGCATTTACCACTTTACACCTAATTTGAACGTATCTGGTGAGAATGAGTGAGGAGAAATGAACATATCCGAGAACGCGGAGGAAAGGATGGGGAGAAACTGAAGCATCGTGAAGAAGCCTCGTTTGCGACGTCTGCCGTGTTGAACCCTAGTCGAAGAACGGAGGAAAGAGTTTGGTTTCGTACTTATCATACCCGATTCAACGGCGTGCCCTAGTCGTGCGTGTGGACGGACGTCGAATGACTCAGCACTGTGCTAGTGTGCAGAGATCGAAGGAGGAAATAAACATTTGTGTCGTGCTAGCATAGAGGAAGAGGAAGGAGCATTGAGCTCACGTAGAAGGGAGGAAAGGAGCCAAAGCTCGAGTGTGGGATAAAGCGGAGCAGATAGCCGAGTAAGGTGAGTTTTATAATTTTTTTTAATAAATTATATTATTAAATTATATATATGTGTGTGTGTAGGGAAAGAGGTGACGCAAATTTCATGTGAGGAAAGTGGAAAGAGTTGCGGGCAACCAAATTACTTTAAGGTATGTTAGAGTTTTTTATTAAGCTATTTAATGATTTTGTAGGGGTGTGTGAGTGAATAAATGCAATGTCAATTTAATCAGAACTTTAAATCAAGGATTTTGGCTTTGAACGAAAGGAAGTTTGTGAAGAGAACAAGGAAGCAGATGACCTGAAAGCATATAAGGTAAATGTCAAACAGTATTTTATTAATGAAATTAATGATGTAATTAGCTAAATTAATTGATGTATTAAACTTTATTACTGTTGGTAGTGAGGAAGAATGATGGCTGATTCTCTAGATTTTAGGAAGAAGATGGATAATTTTTAAAAATAAGGCATGTTTTAAATTAAAGTTTAATTTACTTAATTAGGAAATAATATTTAATAAAATATTAATATTTAACTGCAATTTAGGTTGAAACACATTTAAGCCTAGAATGTCAGAGATGAAAGTAAGTGTGGCAGGCAAGCTAAGCAAGGTGAGTGATTATTTATTTTCATGAATTAAATTAAAAAAGAATAATTATAATAAATGATTTATAACCAGTACTTCATTCATGAATTTTATTTTGAAAGTATGAAAAGATATAAGAAATGGAAGGAAAATAACAAACTGATGAAGGTAAATTCTAAATGATTTCAAATCATATGAAATGAAATGTAAGATTTAAGTCATATAAGATTGCCTCCAAATGATACTAGCAGGACATGTGATGTACTCGTGCATGTTAAAGGAAATGATAAAGGTGCGCCTTCAAGTGAAATTTGAGAGTGCCTTCAGATACATTTTTTAAGGTGCCTTCAGACACTTTTTTAGGATACCTTCAAGTATGACAATGATCTTGTTATGGCTTTTAAAAAGACTAAAAATGATAAATACTTAGTGTAAAATGAGAATGGATAAATTTAAATTTTTAATGAAATAAATTGTATTTTCTTTTGGTCATTCAAACATAACATAAGAATTTAATGCTATTAGTTTATAATTACTTACTAAGTAATACTTATGGTTCCAATTAATGTTTTCTCTCAGGAAAAGAAAACTTTTCTGTTGATATATCTGGTAGGAGAGATTTGGTTTATAGTAAGAGAACCACAGTTGATAAATACTAGTATGATATGTTTGTAATTTCTTTTTGTATTTTTTTCTTTTGGATAGACATATATGGTTGTGCAGATTGAGATTTTACTTGCAGCTTTTCTATTACTGTTAGATGATTTTAATTTTCTTACTGTACTTGTGGATTATTAGCAGCTCTTTTATATAAATTGAAATTTGGATAGTTAGTTATATGTTAATACCATCCGACCGCAGTAAACGGCTTAATTAATTCTACGCACAATGTCGGGTCGTGAAAGCATATATGTAAAAACTGAGATTTATGTGTTAAGTATGTAAATGCATAAGAATTAAATGGTATGTATATAAATCTTCTGAAATGTCATTCCCTTTGAATACTTAACATTAATATCTCAATAGTTGCAAGATTAAGAAATGTACAATGTGTTTTATAAGGTAAGATGTGGCCTAAGCTTGGTAAACAATGCAGGACATTGATTTTTATAAAGATAAATTTTAAAGAAAATTGTCAAAATAGTCCCTTAATTTTTTGCATTTTAATATTAGCCTATAAAATTGTCAAATTAGTCCCCAGAATCTTTTAATAGAGGTTGAAATGATCCCCGTACTTTTATAAACTGGACTAAAATGGCCACACATAAAAAGTTAGGGGAATTTTTTGGCAGTTTACTCGTGAGCTTTAACTTATTATTATTATTAAAAAAAATAAAGCACCGAAGAAAGAAATGTGTAGAAGCTTATAGATTATAATAAAAATTGATTGTACTAATGAGACACAATATTCGACGGGCAGAAACAATAATGGATGTAAAATTTTAGGTGTGTGCAATTTAAGTTATGAGTAATAATATTGACATATTACTCAGAAGTAATTACCAGTTTTAATCAACTAAACGAGTTCTACCAAAATAGCAATAAATATATATATAATGGTGTTGAATGAATTATTGCATTAATGAAAGTGTTACAAAAAAATTTTATACTATTATACTTGTCGAAAACTAAAATATAAGTGTCCGAAATAAAAAATGATTGTGATATAGATAGAAACATATACAAGAGAGTGCCATATTAGGGTGAGATATAAACGTAAATTAAAAATATTTCACAATGACATTAAGATCAAAACACTAGACTTTGAACGAACTAAACATTACTTTACAATTGACTCTGCTTGGTTCCTTTAGAGTTCATTCCCAAGTAAAAGTCCAAGCTGGCATGGTATGCTATGTCATCTAAAAGTCGGTTGCTAATGTATGAGCAGCCTATAACATATATTAAGACTTAACCAACTATATTAAATGACACTACACAGTTTGTAATTATCAAATTCAAGTGAAACACACATCAATCACATGGGCTCACAGGATCAACACGATTAGCGGCACCTAATCCAAGTGAGGATTGGGATTGGGTGTATGTGGGTGTTGAACTATATAATAGTTTTAATATGCAAAGTTTATTTATAGTGTTGGATTTACTTCAAAGAAAATTTATTTTAATCCTGCTTATGCTTGAATGTTCCTGTGTTGATCCTTATAATAATAAATTATGCCAACATGTTAAGTGTAAAACTTTTACAGTACGTTTATTAGCCAAATGCTCTCACATTTAGCATTATATCTTTAAATCAACATAATTAGCATTTTGTCTGGATATTTTTGGTTTCATGCACAATTTTTTAATAATTTTAGCCATTATAGTTTATTTATCAATTCCTATTGACTTTAATAGCCACAGACACACTTTCTTAATCATTCAGAAAATAGCTTAGTTCATTTGTGTGGAAGCTTAGAAGATTAAATCAAGTGGTTAGAAGCGGGCCTCTAAAAATCTTGAGTGTAATCATTTTTACTATGTTAAATATGTGCACCCTCATGTGAATTAATTATTCACTGCTTGGGTAGTATGTTGCTTATATTTTTATATTTATGTGTTTAATTTATTGATTTAATTTGTGTTTTTTTTTTTGTGAGGTTTTGAATCCGAAGATTTTCAAAATATGCCCAAAATACCTCGATTGGTATTAAAGGAGTAGATGACTGTCTCTCAATTAGTATTAGAACCTGAATTTAAGGCTAAATATTGTTAAGATCAAGATTTCAGAAACTCACACATGTAATTGAGTTTTACTTCTGATTTTTCTCTTGCAATGCATCACCTATTTCTTATAAGATAAATTTTAATTTTTTTCAGAATAAATGCAATTTTAGTTTTTTATGTAGAATTAATTTGAAATTATAGTTTTTTTTATTTTAAATGACTCTTTATCAAGTTCTAATGTGAATAAACTGGATGAATTAAACTCTTCAGTTATTTTGGTTTTCAATAAGATTTATTATTGAATGATTTCAAATTTTTTTAGATTTAGAAATCAAGAAATCTATTTTGGATACCATCAACTCTATGTATAGAGTTTTAAGTGAGAAAGAGAAAAAAGAGAAAATGTACAATGACAAAAAAAAACAAAACTTCCCAAAGCATAGAAAATTTGAGGGCTTATGTTGTAAGGATTATAAAAGATAGTGGGATTGAATTGTCAAAAAAGCTTGAGTTGCCATGTAATGCACTTCCTTGAATGGAACATATTAAACAACTTCATCATCTAATCACAACAATGGTTTCAACATAAAACCATCTAATTATATTCTTAAAACTAAAGAAGCGCAACAATAAATAAAAGTACTATAACTTAAGTTAAAATTGAGCTTTGCTTGAATTTGTAATGTTATTATTCGGAGGAAAATTGTCGAACTTTAATATTTCTTTCTATTCTTTATAATCTTGCATAAATTTCATCATATTAAAAAATGGATTGGTGGTAATATTTTTATTAATTTAATGGATGTGGCTTTTCTTTTATGGTATGGTGGAATGAAAAAGAAGTTACTGATGTAGTTTGAGGTTCAGAACACTTAGGGAGGTCAGTAAGATGTTAAAGATAAGGAATTGGAGTTTTCAAGAATTTATTATGTGTGTCGGAGTGGTTTGAAAAACAAGGTAACGGATTTGGGTTGAATTGAGAGCAGATGTGGAAGCAATTGGAAGAGAAATTCCAAATCATGAGAAGGAGTTATGGAGATGCTAAAAATAGAAAGAAAACAAAAATATATAGCCAAAATAAAGATGCTAAACTAATTATAACCAAAAGCTGGTTAGAATGAGCATCAAAAAAATTTCCAAGTTACCCAGAAAGCCTCCTCAAAAAAGAACAATTCAAAATTCATTCATTAATTCTTCTTTCTTTATAGCCATCCTTATTTAAATATAGCTAATACCTTGATTAATACATTAAGAAACAAAAAATGCATCATAAAAGGTTGGCAATTCAAAGCTCAAAGTGAACAAAATGCAACGTCATGCTTCAATGAAGCTTGGAGAATGAAAAATTCACTCGGTAAAATCTAACAAATGCTTCAAGAATAAACATTTGAATACAACAAATTGGAATTTTATCTTCCTTGGTCATTTTTTGAGTTGCATGTGCTTAAGTTAACTAGTAATAANCAACAACAACAACAACAACAACAAAGCCTTAATCCCACTACGTGGGGTCGGCCACATGAATCCTTTTTCTCCATTGCGTCCTATTTAGTGTCATATTTTCATTTAGTTCTAATAAATTAAAATCATTATACAATAAGCCCAAGTTTTCCTAGGTCTACCTCTACCTTTCTTAACATAAGTCGAATCTAAAACAGCTACTCTCCTAATCGGATCATCAGATGGTCAGTGTTTAATGTGACCAAACCATCTAAGACGACTTTCTCTAATTTTGTACGTCATAGGAGCTACACCAACCTCCCGGATATCGACTTTCTCTAATTTTGTCTGTCACAGGAGCTACACCAACCCTATCACGAATATATTCTTTTGATTTTCTCTAATTTTGTCTGTCACATAAGCTACAATAACCCTATCACGGATAAATTCATTATCCAATTTGTCTCTAAGTGTAAAGCCACTCATCCACCTAATCATTCTCATCTCGACAACACTTAACTCAGTATTATGCTTCTCTTTTAAAGGCCAACATTCAGCGCCAAAGAGCATTGCAGGTCTCACCACCGTCTTATAAAACTTTCCTTTCAATCTAGGCGGTACTTTTCTATCACAGAAAAAGTCCGAAGCATTTCTCCACTTCAACCAACCAACTTCAATTCTACTATTAACATCCCCATCTATATCGCCATCTCTTTGAAATATCTAAATCGTTCCCACTTTTTAAAAATTTGATCACCCAAAGTTACACTTCTATTACTAGAGCTAGCTTACAACTAAAATTACATTCCATGTATTCAGTTTTAGTTCTACTCAAATGAAGGTCTTTAGACTCCAATGTGGACCTCCAAAATTCAAGTTTTTCCTGGGCTTTTCTTCTCGTCTTAGCCACGAGAAGGATATCATCAGATAAAAGCATAACCAAGGTACATCCTCCTGTAAATGTCCAGTAAGACCATCCATAACTAAAGAAAAAAGAAATGGGCTTAATGTCAATCCCTAATGTAATCTAACAAAAATAGGAAAATATTTGGTCAACCCTCCTTCAGTTCGAACACATGTAACAGTTGTAGTATACATATCTTTAATGACTTGAATATAAGTCATATCAACACCTTTCTTCTCAAGAACACTCCAAAGGATATTTCTTGGAACCTTATCATAAGCTTTTTCTAAATCAATAAAAATCAAATGTAGATTCTTCTTATTATGACTTAACTTCTCCATCAAACCTCTCAATAAATGTATAGCTTCCATGATAAACCTGCCCGGCAAAAATCCAAATTGATTATGAAAAATCTTTGTAACAAGTCTTAACATATGTTCAATCACTCTCCTTCCATAAATTTAAGTATGACACATCAACTTAATTCCTCTATAATTTGCACACTCTTGTGCATCCCCTTTATTCTTAAAGGGGTCCTCAAGCATATTTTTAGATTTTAAATTAACATTAGAGAGTTTAGTAAGCCAAGTAACTCCCAAAATTCCTAAATATTTCCACAATTCAATTATTAAAGAGTTTAGTAAGCCAAGAAACTCCCAAATCTCCCAAATATTTCCACAGTTCAATTGGATCATCAGATCCTACAGACTTTCCACCCTTGGTTTTCTTTAAAGCCTCCTCAACTTCTTTTTTACTAATGTGACAATAAAAATAAAATGATTTATTAGTATTAACGATATTATGATCACTAAGATTTATCATATTTTCAGAAACTACATTAAAAAATTTATCAAAATAACTCACCCACCTATATTGAATATTTTTTTCTAAGAAAATCACTTTTTGATTTTCATCTTTAATACACTTTAGTTGAGTTAAATCTTTACTTTTTCTTTTCTCTTTGTTTGGCTACTTTATACATTTATTTTCACCCTTTTTAGTATCAAATCTAAAGATCATTAAAAGCAGAAGTTTTAGCGTCATAGATTATTCTTTTAGGCGCTCTGCGGTTCGTTTAATATTTTTCCCAGCAATCTAAGCTTTTATATTTAAACCAAATTTTATCACATAACTTTTTAAATTTTATCTTTTCTTGCACATTATTATTCCACCACCAACTATTTTTATTTATAGAAACTTTTCCTTTTGATTGTTCGAGTACATCATTTGTTAATTGTTTAACAATGTTTGTTACTTTATCTCACATAGCATTTACTTTTTCATAAACATCCTAAATTTTAAAAACTTGAATTTTACTCGTAAAAATAATTTCATTTGTGTTTTTAAGTTCTCTCATCTAATTCTACAGTGATGAGTCCTAGTATTTTTTATTTTACAAATCTTTATCTTAAAATCTAGAACTAACAGACGATGTTCGGTACTTAAATCCTCACTTGAAATTACTTTACAATCTTTACAATCTCGACGATCTCTTCTTCTCATAAGAAAATAATCAATTTGTGTTTTATTATATTCATTCATATAACTAATAAGATGTTCATCTCTATTCTTGATCAAAGTATTCGTAATAACAAAATCATATGCTAAAACAAAATCTAAAATAACTCTACCTTCTTTATTAGTCACTCCAAAACCGTAGCCACCATGAATATTTCTGAAATCTTCTACCACTCCACCGACATGTTCATTTAAATCTTCTCTAATAAGAATTCTTTCTTCAAGAAGTATCATTTGCATGAAGTCTTCTAAGTCATTCCTGAATTTATCTTTAAACCCTATATCTAAACTTACTTGAAAAACATAAGCACTTATAATATTAAAAATATTAATATCAATGATAATCTTAAGGGTTATAATTCTATCTCCAATTCTATTAATTTTTACAACATTATCTTTAAACTCTTATATATAATTACAACTGCACAATTTCTAGTGAGACTCGTACCAGAAAACCAAAGTTTAAAACCCAATTTATCAATCTCCTTAGCCTTTTCTCGAACCCATTTAATTTCTTCAATACATAAGATATTAATTTTTCTATGAATCATAATATCAACAAATTTCATTAATTTATCATTGAGAGTGCCTATATTCCAAGATCCTATCCTAATATTAGTTTCATTAGCTTCATGGACTAAATTTTTTACCCGCATTCGTCCGTAATGTAGGAACACTTGCTATTTGACACTACATCTGGGCGTCGGTGTAGTGGCCCTTGCACACCTTTTCACTGTATTAAGGTTATACAATGTGTCGCTTCCAAGGGACGTCCTAACACTTACACAATGATCAAAAGGACTCGTGTCATGATTTTTTCGACAAATTTTATGTTGGTTGTCGACTACCTAACGAACCCTCCACTTTTCACATCCGGGTTTAGGACCGACAACGACAATGTTTAAATAGAAGAAAAATTATCTAAAATTAAAAGGTGCAACAAAGTTTAAAAATGCAAAATTAGTTTTAAAATGTGCTTTAGCGGCAATAAATAAAGATATTATAAGTTTATCTAAAATTAAGCTTGCAAACAAAGTTTAAAAATGCAAAATTGGGAATTGAGGCTATTTGCTTTAGTAAGGCCAAGCATAAGCCTCGAGGTAGAAGCCTCAAAAAATAAAGAAAAAAAACTAAAAGAATTCAAAGCAATTCATAAATATGATGACATAAACCATGGATATAAAATAAAAATTTGAAATGTAATTTTAGGTAAACATTCAGTTAATTTTAAATATTTCAAGAGGTTAAAGACCCATAGTGGAATCAGCTATGCTTTCATCATCTTCAAAATAATCATCATTTCATAATCATCTAATTCTATCTCATTTGTAAATTTAAAAAATTTTTCATTCACTACAATTTTCTTGTTAATATCAATTAATCTCAAATCCAATATAATTTAAAACATCTCAAAGCATACACTCCAAACGAAAAAGGCGTATGTCTTTAGTGATATTGAGGCTTAAACCTCAAGGCTATTTATGTGTGTTGCAGTTTGAGGCACAACTTGAGGTATAAGCCTCAAATGTCTTTTTAAACAATGCTTGCAAAGGATGATAATATTATCCTATAGAGGAGATTAACCATCTAACTTTTGCATTTTCTTCTATTCTTCATCATCTTTCAAAAATTTCATCAGTATGTGATGCATCTATGGAGTTCTTCCTAACCCAAGCTCCAATGCCAAACTTGATTTAAAATACCCACAAGACAACAAAAAATATCCAACACATCGAGCAAGTGATACAGAATGATAATCTAGATTCTATTTTGAGACCAAGATCAAAGTTTCATTAAATAAAGAAATTCAGACAACATAAAGAAAATAGAAAAAGAAAATATAATTAAATGCCCTCACTAGTTATTCTTACACCAGTCTCCCTCAAAGATCTCTAGTTTCTAAATTTTTTGGATTCTCAATTGATTTGAAATTCTCTCACAACATCATTTTATATATACATGGATTATTGGTTACAATAAAATAGCAGGAATGCTTGTTACAAGAGACCATGGATAAAACTTGTGGAAGTTACAAGCAGGTGGCGTTGATTTTTTTATAGTTGGAGCCATTTTACATCATAAACACAAAGTAACAATCTTCACAGCAAAAGATACACATTTGGATTGGGCTTCCTGAAAAATTCTCGACTTATTTTTAGCCTCACCAATTCCTCTTAGCTTCAATAGATTTATGTCAGCAATATACTAAGCCTTTCAAGATTTCTCTCAACATGATCTCATGCTTCACAGCTTGTCCTTTAGGCATTCTCTCAACAAGCTAAATGATCTCATAACCATAACTTAAGCAAGTATATTCCATTGTAGTTGAATAATATAATATTTTAATCAACTTAATTAACTATAATATCCCGTGAATAATTTTACAAATTATTAGTCTAATTAATAAGCCAAATTATTAGATAATCAAATATATGAAGAGAAATTAATATCATTAACTACCATAATTAATCTATTAATGATTATTTAAATAATTTACTAAACATATTTTTGACAAATAATTAGTTGAGTTATTTTCTAAAAATACTAATGAAATTTTTTTATACTTAATTAGTTTATAACAATCCATAATTTCTCATTAATTTGAATGGTTAAATTATTTATTCATTAATATATAATTATATTAATTTATTAATAATCAACAATTAGAAAATAATGATCACACTATACCAGATTTGAATTTTATTTTCTAGTACTAAATAATTGCCTTAAGATAATCAATTAAGTTTTTATTAGCATAATTTCATTTATATAATTATGAAAGAGTTTATGCTCAATTAGAATAGTAGCATATTAATTAATTCGTAAATGACTATTTTCCTTGATTTGTAATATTATTTTGAACCATCTTAGTTAGTTGTCTTAAACGCATCTTACTAGTAAAAAGTATGATATTAATCATTCATTTAAATAGACTAATTCAAAATATAGAAGAACAAATTAATGATTAAATAACCCAAACAATTTATAGTTATTATTAGTCTGTTTATTGAATGACAAAGTCATGAGGAATTAATATAATTAATCTCTACTCAAGTTTAATATTGCAATTATCTTTTTGGCCGACCAAATAGCTTTAGCATGTTTAAAACCTAATCTTCTAATCTATTTGCTTAACTTATCCTCACTCTGCAAATGTAGATAGGGAAACAAATCCGAGAAATCAAAGCTTTTAATTTTCATGTTTAAAAAAACAAAAAAAAAATGATTGTAACTTAATTTCGTGCATATAACCAAATCAAAGATTATTCATCATTTTGAACAAAAGAATTGTTTAGGAAGTCAACAAACCTTTTTATTGCTCCGTAGCCATGGCTGCCCACAACAAGCACATCTGCATTAAACTTTTCCACAGCATCACAGAGAATATTCCTTGCGTCTCCTTCCGCCACTTCAAATATAACATCTTTTACCTTTGCAAATAAAGGTATTATCAGAGTAATATTAACAAAGAAAATCAACACTCTAAGAAAATAATTAGCAAGCCTAACTCATAAAATTGTAAATTTCTTCTAACGCACCAAGTCCTCGTATATGTAACTTATGTCATGTAGCTCATTTTAAAAACAGCCATACTTTAATCAAACAACCAAACATGTTTTATTTATCCTAAACAGTTCCTTTAAGTAGATTTTACGATTTTTCCATGCAATAGTGATTTGCAAATGAATCCTTCGACATGATTAACTTCAAACTATGGCAGTAAATTAACAGTGTACTTAAGCATATTCAATGAACACTGTTCTATGGGCCTAAAATGATTAATCAAACATTAGAATACACTTAACTTTATCTGGATAGAACTCAAAATCATACCAAGTTAGCAACACAAAGCTTTCTAGCCTTCTCAATCACCTCAGTAGCAATTCTCTTCAAATCTAGCTCTACATAAGGAAGGACATCAGCAACTCCTGCATTCATAATAATAATGATAAGAAAGACACACCTTGTCGAACATTCTATCTCAGAAATCTTGAGGCCCATTTTGCATTACTTCTTTTTTCTATTTTTATTTTAGTTTTTTTCATTTGCTCTAAAAATATGTTTGTTTAGTGTATGTTTCACATGTTTTTATTTCCTATATTTTTGTAACAAATCAACTTTTTTTAGAAAATATTCAAAACACACGAGCTGTTTGGAGTGTTTTTAAAAACAGTCATTGCAACCAAATATATTTTATTTTAAATCAAAACATAAACAAACAAAATAAATATGAAAAATAAATGTGATCCCATACGATATATATTTGCAGTTAAGAGCAATTATATCTAGACAAATGAGTTTGTTAATTTAGAAAATTTTGTAGCATACCCCTTGACTAAAACTATAACATTACTAATTTAACTAAATAGCATAAGATTGTTATTTTTCAAAATACTGACAATAGTTTGTTTCATTTTGTAAACATTAATGCTCATTATTATTCGGCAGTTATAAACACCTTCAACAGCACAAGTGGAGACAACCACCCTTCTGTAAACAAGTGTTATTATAGCACACCAATCTCAAGTAATTTATGATAGGCTTTTCAATAATGTTGACATTAATGGCTAGATTGAAGTAATGTCTGATTTCAGGATAGCAGGAAATTTATGTGTTTGATTTCCATAAACTAAGAGGCCATGTGGGATCCCCTTTGATTTTAAATTTTTTATTTTATTTTATTTAGCTATTTTTTTTTTTACTTGAAATAAAATATGTTTGGTTTGTTATAGTATGTTTAGCTTTTTCAAAAATACTCAAAACAACTTTTAGATATTTTGAGTGTTTTTAAAATAAAGCTAGTTTGTTTTTCAAAACAAAAAATAGAAACATGAAAAAAATTAACCAAACAAACAAGTTCTTGAAATAAAAGCAAAAAAAAAAAATACAAAATACAAAATGATCTCTAAACAACCAGATATTAATGCTAGGAATTTGTGAAACCATGCATTACTATGAATATGTTTAAAAGTTTTAAACAACTCAATCCTAATGCTGTAGATTGCCCCCTCGGCACTATGCCATTGCTAGCACATTGTAAATACAGGTCAAGACCAATCAACATTATCAATGCAAGCTCATTATCCTCAATAAAAAACTCAACCGAAGGAGTAAAAATATTTAAAAGTATAAAAGCTAATTGAATGCCCATCACCGTACATGGATGTCATCAAAAGCCCACGAACATAGCTCATCAACCTCAGCTATCGATTTGTAAGAATGGTGAGCTCTCATTGACACTAATGCATTGGAAATGTGCACAATCATGGCAATCTCATGGAGTTTTTAGCGAGCTTATGAGCATAGTTGCATGTTTGCTACAATATCATTTGGACCTCACAAAACCAGTTTGCAAATGAGCTGTTATCATCTTGTTAATGACCAACAATCTCACATTTTTAGCTTGCAAGCCATATAGCAAGCTCGTAAACACCGAGAGCTTTTATGCTCATGATGCTTGCCATGATCCAATACTGGTGAAACAAATTAAAATATAGCTTGATGGATAGTATATCTTCATGTTGGTTAGCCAGAACTTTGAATGTACATCATCAAAATTTGATTGGCCAATATGGAAAGGCTAAACTAAAAGTTAGTGGTGACACCAAAATTTATAAGAAAATGTGACAAAATAAAAAATTGAGAGGTCGCGAGGGATTAAATAAAAACAATTCTTCTCTCAAATTTTTTAAAATTATAATAAATATGATTATTAAATTAAAATTAAATTTTTATTAAGTATTTAAGTTAAAGGAGGCATAATTTTTAGTGCATTATATGATATTAATGATTTTAGTATAAATTTAGGAGTGGCGAGTACCTCCCCCAGCCACCTGTGGTTTCACCATTGCTGACAGCCTTGAATGAATAACACTTGTTGGATGTCCACATAACCAATACTCATTTAACATAGATAAATTGGCTAAATTTAGGGAATTGATTGACAAACCTTCACCAACCAAGATGAAGCCATCATGAACCAATCAAGGTTAGATGTGAAGTTTTGGCAAATTAAAAAAGGCTACATGAGGCATGAATCTAAGTTAACAAACAATTTTTTACTTATTTTGGAGCCACCTCTTAACGAAACACTTCCGGACCGAAACTATTGTCCTCCAGGACACATAGGCTTTAGTTCCTTGAAAAAGGTTCGACGCCACGCACATAGGCTCGAATTCCTTGAAAAAGTGTTTGTTTCGCTCACATGTGTCAGCACCTCCGGGAAAGAATTTTATCCTATCAGCCAGCATGGAACCTGCCACATCACTGGCACTGTGACGCTCTGTACCAATGACTAGGCACCATGTTGTCCCGCATGGCATATGTCAACAAATTGTAACATGACTGTTAACATGTCGACTGACGTGGCATCGCCACGTCAGCAACGTCACAACACTGTTGACCAGAGCCCAGGGCCCACACTAAATGACAAATATCTGTGCAAGCCAAGGCACGATGACACCGTTCAGTTGTTGGCTAACGTAGGATTTGATACGTCACAAATGCACAGTGTCATACCAATGACAATTGTCAATTTCTTAAAAAGAAGCAGTTCCATATAGCAAAGTCGCGATGTCAATTTTAAGATAGCAGCACATGTTAGTTCTGCGACGCGACACGTGGCATTCCAAAGAAAACTTCAGCACTCGAGGGTGTCAAGTGATTGGATGGATGTCAGAGCGTCAGCAGCGCCGAAACGCAACTATTCCAACGTCGTGATGTTACGCTAATATGAATCAGCACCCGGGGAAAGAATTTTATCCTATCAACTAACATGGTATCTACCACGTCACTGGCACATCAACGCTCAATACTAGCACTCAAACGCCATGTTATCCCGCAGGACGTGTCATCAGATCATAGCACGATCTCTATCATGTCGACTAACGTGGTATTTGTCATATGAAACAGTGTTGCAGCGCTATAATAGACTATAAATATCTATACCTTTTGATATATGGCGGGAATGTTTGATTGACGAGTGATATGAAACTTTTCACATCATTAGCAATCCAGCACCGCACCAAATTTTCCCCCATAAAAGGGGCAGCTTTGGGTTGCCCTCAAGGTTGACTTTAGTGGTTTTTGAACCTCCCTTTCAACCTTGCAGTGCAATCCGAGAGTCACCTAGAGTTTTCCCCTACTTTCCTCCGCCTTCCTCCCCTTCAGCGAGATTGGTCAGCCCCGGCGAAGTTGAAGCGATCGCGTGGAGAGTTCAAGGAGCTTTGTAGTTTTCAAACAAGAGGTACTTCTTCAACCTCATCGTGTAGGTGAAATTTCTTTGTTCCCATGCACTTTCATTTTTTTATAGCCCACTAGGCTTTATGTTATAGATGATAGGTTTAGGTTGTTAATAGAGAAAGACCTCTAGACTAAGAGCTTCCATGTTCCCCCCATTTTGAGCGACTGAGTGGTTTCAATTCCTCTGATTTAGCCTTGGCGTCAAAGCGCTAACCCTTGTATTTTGAGCCAAAGCTACAGCTCTACTTCCTAGAGCTAAAGAACTGGCATTCAACAACGGAATAGCGCCACAACATTGCCTTGTGATCCCCAACGCCATCCTTATCAGTTTGGTACCACGTCACAACGTTGCCTATCAGTGCCAAGGCGCCATAACCAACCTTTTGGTCACAAGGTCGCGACACTACCTTCAGTATCGTGGCCTCATCAAAACTAGTGTTTGTTTGGTTGAGAGTCACGGAGTTAATCTCAGCATCCAAGCACAGAGCCTTCAAACCTACAAAGCCGAAAGTCGTGACACTAAGTGTTGTAGCCCTGGGCTTTGGCCATTTCGTCCTAGCGGCATAGCTCTGCTGACAGAATCGCATCGTTGTAGCTATAGCCTTTGGGGCCGCGGCTTACTCGAGAATTTCTTTCTCGATGATGCATGGTCGATGCACAGCATTTGCTACCGTGCAACAACCACTGGTCGCTTGGCTGTCTAGTCATTTTCACCACTTCTGTTGAGCGGTTGTAAGTCTAAAACTTTATAGGATCTTGACGTCGAGTTTCTACCATAGGTTATTGGTTAAACCCATTTTTAGGGATGGCAGCCGCACGTCCGATCAACTTGTTTGAGAGGTGAGGTCTGCAAGGTTGAAACAAGCTCATACATTTCAAGATGACGAGCTTTGGGATTTATATCCCCAGATTGTTTGTTACACCTCTTTGTAGAGGTGACGATCTGCATTTTTTCGACTAACTGGTTGGGCTTATGGTGGTCATTATATTATTAACAAAGATACCATAAGTTACTTTTCCATCGTCCTGTTCAAAGCCCTAAAACTATCCGGTGAGGCATTAGGATAGTTGTTGAAGCCCTGCAACTACTTAGGAGTAGATTCTTGCAATAGGGTTTAGCGTGACAACACAATTGTTGTTTTGTCCTGAGGATCAAAGCGGATGGTGCCTAGGTGTTGCATAGTGCCACAACAGCGCCAATCCCTATTGCCTCCAGATTAGAGTGGAGCAATTTAACAATTGTGCCTCTACAACTCCGCAACAGTGTCCCTCTGATTTACATGCTGCATTTGTTTGCATTTGTTTTCCTTCACATTTTGCATTTTGCATGTGTCAAGTCTTATAATTCATGTGTTGCTTTTCATTTCACACATGTCATGTATGTTTTTATTGCATTTGTTGCATGCCTCCCTAGTGCTATCACACATTTATGTGCATTTGTGGCATGTCATTGCATACTATTTTTGTGTTCGTGCCTTTTAGGGTTTAGTCCCATGCGCACTCGCTTTTACATATTGTGCATTTTCATGCACCATGTATTTCGCTTTATCCAAGAGAAATACTCATTTTTCCTCATATAGGTCTAGGTTGCATAAGTCAACACGTTAGTGGTAGGACTGTAGTTTAATCCTAATATAATTTGTAGTGGTAATAAAAAAAAGAGAATTACCTAGTGGTTGATCCAAGCATGTAATTTGAATTATCATATTACTACTAGATCTCATAAATGATTCTAAGCATAGATCTCAATTAACAATGATCACTTAACGTGAAAAGTGTTAGCTCATTCAGATGCTTAGGCTGGAGCCAGCTAAGGGTCTGTTTGGGGCAGCTGCAGCTTATCCAGCTTCTGCTGATAAGCAGCTTATCCTGATAATCTACTAATGAGCAGCTGATGCGGATAAGCTGTCTGACTATTTGGTTTGCGCTTATGGAAAACAGCTGATTCTGGTAAATTGATCATTCTGCCCCTGTTCTGAATAAGTTGTTTAGCTGTTTGGTTAGTTTGTTTTGTAAACAGCTTATTTATAATTTTTTTTTAATTAAATAAATAATCTGTGCAGGAAAATTTGTTACTTTCTCAAAAAAATTAAAGAAAAATATTCAGACAAGAAAATACAAAAAAGTTGATTTATATTTATATAACTAAAACATATCTGATCCACATCAAACGAATATGTTACACATACAAAAATAAAATGCACTGGATAGAAGAAATACTAAATACTAAAATATATACGATCACATCAAACAAATATTTAAGCAACTTTATTATTCTTAAAAAACAGTGGATAGAAGAAATATTAACATAAGACCAATCCATTAAATTGGACAGTTAATAACTTTACATACAAACTTATATAGATCAGTAAGGGGAAAAAATCTTTCACACAAAGGAATCAATAGCATTTATTTAAAATTTCATCCTCCATATTTATTTGCTCGTCGATGCAATAAAAAAATACAAACAAGGTAATTTAATATTATAAATTAAAGCTAAAATAATAACACATTTGGCTATATTTGAACTTGTTAAGTGTTGAGAAAAAATAATACATAATATGTGTATCAACTAATTTGATGAAAATGTGCATCATAACTAGAGCTGTCAAAACGGTTCTTTGTTCGCGAATAGCTCATGTTAGACTGAAAAGGAAGCGGCACCCCTCCTCAAAAAATTAAATTATAAATGTAAACATATAAGCAAAGAAACTCTCAAAACAAAAAAAATTGAAGTTTGGGTGCATGATATGTACATTGAATGGTATGCATGTAAATCTTCCAAATGAAAAAAATAAATAAAATAAAAAACAAAAACTAGAATTAAGCAAACTTGAGTTTGAAATCCAAACTACGAATTTATTTATGATCTCAATTGAATCTAAATTAGAAAGAATAAGACATAATATGAACCTATATATGATCTCAATTAAATCCAAACTTGCATCTGCATTAAAACATAGTTATGAAACTAATCTATAAATGAGCAAGAGTTCGAAATGAGTCTAAAATTGATGAGTGAAATCATGTTAAAGCATGAGCTTTTGTGGCAATGTAAATTAATACACAAATATTTAAAATAAAAAGAGACTTAACTATTTGCTAAATGAATTTCATGACTACAAAAATATTTGTTATTATTTCTATTTAAATGTTTAAAGGATTACATAGATTTTGTGTTTAAATGTGAATCCATTGAGTGATATATAAATTGCCCTTGCTTTGAAATTTGAATCACTCGGTACTGTATTAAGCTTTGATGAAATGAAATTGAGGATTACACATCCAATGACTACTATAGTTTAAAGTGACTTATGTCTTATAGGAAAGATACACTTTTTTTTTTTACAATTATTGAAAAGTTAGTAAACCCTCCTCAAGAAGTGAGAGGAAAAAGATATAAAAAGTTTAATCGATAAAACAGTAAACAACAAAGAAAAATAAAATAAGAACACTAAATAGATGCCTTCTTTATGCCAAGATTAGAATCCATCCAAATTTTGCCTTGGCAAAAAGCATTAAATGAGAATTTTTAAACCATCATTGACTGAATATAAGAAGTTCATGCTATTCCAAATGTTCCAAAGAGGCTTACATCATGTAAAGGCCAAAGCTTTACTGAACTTATTTATTTCCTTACACCTATAGAATCCTTTTCTAGATAGGGATTGCTTAAGAAAAGATTTACTGAACTTATTTATTTACATAAACCTTTGATAAGGCAAAGAACTCAAAATTCAACCAAAATGAAGTTGAAAAGTTCCAATTGCAAAAAATAAGATAGGGATAGCTCAACTTACAAAGCTTGCAAAACGGAAGGGATTTCTTGCGCTCTTCTTGTTGGCTTTGTGCAAACAATGAAGGGGTAGAAGCACTCATGCAATTTTTGGCATAGAGGGGGAGGAAGAGAGGGCTTCGGTGCCCTCGACTTCACAACCAGAGAAGAGGATGCCCTAGAATCGTGAATCAGAGAGGAGGAAGCCCTAGAATAGCGAATCGGAGAGGAGGAAGGAAAAGGCTACAGTTCTTTCTTTCCCTGGAGAGAACTGATCCGAACAGAGACAAAACTTAGAAAGTAATCTGATCGAGAGGCGAGCTGCAGCTTAGGCCTAGAGATGATTTGCATTGCCTACCTCAGCTTCAGCTGCCCTCTCATAGAAGGGCTTGAGCACCTCCTCCATGTTCTTCGATCACAACTCCGCCCTAGAAATCGGCATACTTTTATAAGCACTTGTGCTGAAGGAACACAAAGAAGCAAGGAGCGGGTTTGCGAGCTCGATCGCGAATGAAGGAGGAAGAAATGTCGAATCCAAGAGGCACAACGGCAGGGGTTCGATCGCGATTCGAGGGTAGCAGAGTAATTCAGGAGAAAACGCGACAAGGCAACACAGACTACGGGTATGATCCCGCGGGCAGCGTCATTCGTAAAATAAAATTTGTGATTTCCAGCACGCAGAGTAAACGTGTTATTCAAATAATAAGGCGGCATTTTGAAAACACTGCCCGCTGTTTTAAGCTGCCCCAAACGAGGCCTAAGTGACCCCATCAAGATCCTACAGAAAAAGCCCACAACCCTGAACTAAACAATTGCCACTTAAACGTATATTTAGGCGACACCCTGTAGATGCTTATTTAGAACTAGGGATAGGATACAGTTACGAGTTTTCATACGTAAGGCTATTATTATGATTTGTGTGATAGCCATAACGTTTTTGTGTTGTTTTTGTATGTTTACCGAGTTTGGACATACATACTAGCATATTAGGGTTTTAAGGCGTTTCGTGAATCAACTTTGTGGTCATCAAAGGCAATCGCATCTACAAAGTTGTGTTGTATGCATGCTTGCAATTCTAAAAGAATAGCTCTTAAGATATAACTGTGAATGGCATTTGCATGCATACCTCCCAATTCCTATGTATTTATGTATCGAACGCCTAAAATTTATTTTTTGCATTTATACCCACCAATTTTTTAAGATGACATGAAGGATACCTTCATTTTAACTTTTAAAAGGTGATATACACCTTTTCATGCATAAATATGGTAACATATGTATAACAATTGAAATTTAGATGTTAGACATAATATGTACAAAGGAATTGTGTTGTATATATTTAAATCTTCTGAAAATGTAACAATATTCAGCTATCCTTGATTATTTAACTTGAAAATAAGAAAAACAATTTATAAAAACTCCAAAACATTGTCCCACGGCACAAAGATTGATAGCAAAGTATAAAAACCAATTTAGAAAAGGAAAAAATTTTAAAATAGCATTTTAAAAAAATTTTAAATAGATTCCAAAATATTTTTTTTTTCAAAAAAGGCAAAATTGCGGCATCAACGGAAACACATTTGCAAACATGATCTAGATGGCTGAGTCGCGACTAATTTGGCTACTTCGGTGACTAAGATAAACCCTAAAATCTGAAAATCCCTTCCCCCGATTATCGCATTTGCTTCCCACACCGCACCGCCTCTACCTGGCTTCTCTCGTGTGAAGCCGACAAAGACAGAAGTCTCCCCACTTGTCGGACCTCAAACCACACGGAAAGCAACAACGACACCGCAACATCTGAAGACCACTGAAACTCTCTTCTTTCTCCCTCTGTTTCGCTCCATCGAGAAAGACACGACTGAATAACGACGTACAGTGGCCCGAAACTCCCATCTCTTTCTTTCACTCCTACCCGAGACCACCTATGAAGGCAACAACCAGATTTCGACACACAGACGTACAATGATTAAAAATTCCCAACTTTCTCCTCCGCTCCACTTCACTCCTACCTAAAATCATTAAATAAGTAACAATTTCTTTCTCCCTTCTCATCTATCACCTTTACAAGTATAAACATTGTTAAATCTTGTATATCCATCTTTCAAATTTATCATTCATTGATATAGCCAAATGGCATGCATGAAAATCTCTTATTTGAAGAAAATAGAGCAATAGAATTTGTTGTTTGAATATGATAACCCAATGGGTTGTTTTGTAGACTGATTCAAGCCGAATTTATCAGGCATTTTACTTTGCTTCCTTTTCATCTGAGGTTTGTCAAGGAGTGCTAGAAGCAGAAAAATTGTTTCAATTTATATATCTATCACCTAAATTTTATGTTTTATGTTTATACTAAAGATTTCAATTTATACTAGCTTGTTGAGTTTTGAATGTTATGAGGCATCTGAAGTCAAATTTTTCTCTCTTTTTCTTTCTCTATTTATCAATCCTTTTATCTATCATACCTTGCAGTTTGTTTTTTTAACTAGTGGTCTAACAACTTAAATTTGAAATCTGACCCGCTCCTTCAGCAAGATATATCTAACTACGATGTTAAGATTATAGATTATATTTGAAAAATCTGAGTCGCTCATTTTTAAAAATAGTTTCTAATTGTGTTTTTCATTTTATATAAACAGCATGCACACATATCCAGGTGAAATGTGGCCAAAAAGAGAAGTAATATTGTATAGCTTCTTCTATAAGCTACATCTATTTTTTGAAGCATTGTCGGAGTGCATCAATTTATCATTGAAATCAATGATCAATTTTATTTTTTAACAGTACACCCGAAAAATGAGTGAAGCTTATGTCCAACTAATGTTACGTTATGATTGAGAATGAATTGTATTTGATGACCATATGCTAAGAATATATTGAGGTAAAAGTAGACTGATTCGCGTCTCACCACATACTTCATATCTAGAATTAAAAAATTTAATACTTTGAATCTTAAAATATAGTTTTTTGAAGCATACATATTATTACTCACTCCAAGAAAGATTTTTTGCTACTAACGTCAATGATAATGGTGATTAGAGTCTTTTTTGACAGAAACTTCAAGAAAAGCTATAATACTTTCTGTAGAGATTATTTCGTTTCAATTAAGTATTCACAATGTAGAACGCATAATCTCCAATCTTTAACAATCAATTTACCAGACAATATTGATACAAATTAGTAAGTATTAGTGTATATAATAATCTTTTTAATAAGATGGTTAAATTAATTTCAAATATGTTATTAAAACTAAGTTATTTTATTTGCAAAAATATTTTTATTTATGATTCATTAAAGGTAGGTAGCTCCACACAATTTTCAAAGATCTTTGGAATTAGATATACATTTAGTTTCAGTTATTAAAGGGTATGAGACAATGGGTAGTAGCTCAAATGATGATAATAATAATATCAATAATGGCTAGATTAAGAAAAGATTGGAAAGTATGATAATGCACAAATATATGGGCATGAACTCATACAGAAACATGCATTTTGTAATGGTAATATAGTAGAACAAATGATTAATAGCAAATGATTAGTTACTAATAACAATTACATGCAATACAACCAAACAACATAGAAGTAAGATGAGCATATTGATTTCGATGATTCTAGTGAGCAAATGAAATCTACTCAATAAGGATTTATTCCATCTGAACTTATAGAAGATATGTTCATCCATAATAAAAATAAACTTCAATGTGTGATTGATGGTTGGTCAATTCTTAATAAAGCCGAGTATAAGATTATTAACTCAAATAAGACTGTACAAACAGCAATATGTTTGCAATATGATCACCCTACTAAATCATGTTTGTAGCACCTTCACACTGCTATTATAAATCTTTAGGGGGTGCTTGAAAAATGTCTACCATAACGATCTAACATAGTTGCACCCTATCTGATATAATGTCCAGACACAGGTAATGTACATCCAAGTTTATTTTACTTTTTATTTTTCCATTTATCCGACAACAAATGAATCTAAAGTCGAAGGTAATTAATGGTTGAATTGAATTTAAATTTAACATAAGAATATCATACATTAAAGCACGAGATGCAAGAAGAAAAGTCTATTATGGCCATTTTCAATAGTTGGGAAGAGTAATATCGTTTACTATATAGATTTATGAAAACAATTTCAAATGCAATGTTAACATTTGTTTATAAAATATATTTCGGATCATCAAACCATATCTTAAGGCTTTTTTGAGCTTTTGCTTCCCAATTATAGGATAGATTCACTGTCGACCAGTTATCGATGTCGATGAAACATTTTTGTTGGATAAATATAGAGGTACACTACTTATTGTTGTTGCTATTAATGCTAACAATGATATATGATATATTTTCATTGACATTTGTTATTGTTGAGTCCGAATACAATGATTCATGATGGTGGCTAGCACAAATCCTAAATGACACAATTCCAACAATTTCTCAAGAGAAGACGCATGCATTATCTCAAATCGGCATGTTAGAATTGTGCGTGTTTATCGTAAAATTTTTTCTTGGTTTGCACACAGATATTGCCTATAATATTTGCGTGAAAATTTCAAGAAATTCCTTCGTAGCATGGGGATTTCAGATATTGAGATAGTTTGTCTAAATATGTATTTGGTCGGTAATACTGATGATATATATGTTTTTAAGTGTCGCATGACAAACATAAAATATATTAAAGTAGAAACAATGAATTGGCTTATGCAAAAAGATTCAGCCAAATGGAGTCTTTTTCATAATGACAGATTTAGATATATTGCAATGAAACAAATTCATCAGAGCGTTTTAATAAAGTACTTAAACATGTTAGAGGATTTCTGATATAAGCTCTGATATGTTGCATTTATTATAACATTGTAAATTTATTTTTGAACAGACATTCAACTAAAATTACGATGGATCAAAAAATGAATCAAATTTCTCACTAAAGATAATCAATTTTCTACGAAGATATGAGTTTGGAGCTAGGAGATTGTCAACAACAAGTTGTATAAAGATATATGAGTATGAGGTCTATGATATTTTCTGTTATGCTTAGATTGATGACATTCAGGAGTCATGTGTTCTTGCATTAGACCTCAAATATTTCATATTCCCTGTTCGCATGTTATTACAGCATTATGATATTATTAACTTAATCACAATGCATATGTTTCACAATATTATTCTATCTAGCTGTATTATCGAGCTGCTCCCACCTACCTTTAAAAGAAGCTTTGGACGACCACGGACTAAGCGCTACACTAATACTATGGATGAGAGTAGAACACAACAATAGAAATTGTGGCTTGTGTAAGACAACGTAACCTAATAAGTATACATGTCCACTTAACCGTAGGAATACATGTTTAATTTCTTTAATTTTATTTTTAAACAAATTTTATTTTATTTAACTTCATTGTATATACTATTGTAAAGTAACAAATAATGTATGTGCAAATATTATGGTTGGAAGTATAGTGACATGCTCACGGATAATGGATTAGCATATATGTGGCAAGTCCCGAACAATTGCATTCTTACAACTCGTTAATGTTTTGTTCAATTTCTTTTAGTTTTTTTGTAAATCGTTAAGTTTTTGCAAACTCCTAAAATATTTTTCTCTTTTAAACAAATAGTTTGGATATTCTTGCAACTTATCTGAACTATGAAGTTCTTGTATATTTCAAATTATTATTCTTGATATGTTTTAGTCGATTTTTAATTTAGCTTGAGACAATGTTATTTTTTTGTTTGGTATATAATAAATAANACAAATTTTCTGTTATAGATCTTCTAAGTTTTTCTCACTCACAACCCGATGGTGCAAATAAACNTTTTAGTTTGGTTTTGTATTTTATATGTTATTGACACATATTTTACACACAGTTATCATGAAAAAAACGATAAAGACATCATCTTAGAACACGGGTCAGTGATCGCTATGGCCCCCCACCGGTTGGCATTTGTCCTAGCATTGTTGCATTACTTTGATCACATCGAACTACACACTCTAATGCAGTAGATTCTAATTAGCATTCATCTTAGAAAATGTAGCCAATTTTTACAGCCAAATATTTATTAATATCTTGAATTCAAGGGATATGATTTTAGAAGTTGTTTCACATTTGTTCATGGCTAAGGAGTGGCAGATTACATATCCTTGATTCAAAGAGAGGTTTCAGCAAGTAGGTTTAGATTGAATCAGTCATCTTCATTACATCAAGTTGAATCATCATTTACTTCTCGCTCTTGTAAAGTGATAGGCATGTGATATCAAGACATTTCACCTTTATGTGGTCGAGATGACTATTACCCTACAAGATATTGGGATAATACTTAGTTTGTACATTGATGGATCTCCTCTACTCAAACAAAATGTGATTGTAGTGGGGGTATATGAGCTTTAAGTTCTTATAACTGTGACAACCGTCCAGATGATCATCTGACAGAATATGTTGTCTATCACAACCCTACTAATAAAAACTCACATCAAAATTTTGAATGGGTAAGACAAAGGGACGTATTTACATGTCACCCAGATGGCTGAGATGGATTTTCTATCGTGAAGCTTACATGGACTTAAATATTGCCTTTAAGAGGCATATTCATGCATATATATTTTATTCAAACTAGGTTGATTTGTGATAATAGAAAATCTAGAATTATTTATAAAATAATCATAGGGTGGTGCAGTTTTAGTTCATCTCTTTCAAGAAATGAAACTTGCTATGAAATTCAATCGGGTGAATATGATCGAGTATCCATATCTTCTATAAATCTGGAGTTAGAAGCACTGACATGTAGGTCAACCAACACCTCATATGTCACATTCTCAGTCCTTATAAGGCAAGAGTATTGGCTTCAAATAAGTCGTGTTTGGTCTTCAATTAAAAGCAATATTTGTAAAGCTTCCTAAATATCAAATTACACATGAAATGATATACACATTCGAGAAATTCTAATAGCGATCGCACGAGTTTACAGGAATGAGATTGATGGGTCTAAAAATAAGGTTAATGCACTCAAAAATGTGAATGTAATATTTTATATATCACATTATTCTTGACAAGTGATATATTTAGTTGAAGTGTGTTTAATAATTAGAATATATGTGAGTCTTGCACTCAGTAGATTTTGGTCCAGGTGGCTAATATATGCATGACGGGAAACGAGATTTAGCAAGCTTGTGTTCCATTGATTCACTTGAGAGTTGAGTGACACTCATGTCGTGCAATAAATTGGCAAGATTCAGGTAATAGACAAGGAACCAATTGAGGCTGGATTCACACAGGTAAATGATAGAGGAAAATAAGATATGAATTGGGCTATATATAAATAAGGGAAAACAATCATGCTTTTATAGTCCACCATGATAATATATATATTGACCAGGATCAGACACGTAGGGAGCACATGTATTGGTATAGATCATGGGTTTCCCTATTTTTAAAAATTTAGCCTCTGAAAGATACTGAGGACTTTATTAACTCAAGAACTATTTAAACAAGAAACAGCATAAATCACTAAAAAAAAATAACAAATGCTTGATTCGTTCAGATCAAAAGTAAAAGACAACAGAAAAGAGACAATCAAACTACGTCACAGTGTAAAGATACAGTTTCATACAACTACAAAAATTGTGAAGGCGTTCTCCTCACATAAAACAAATTAGGAAGATTAGTATAGCAGCGCTCAGATAAAACTATAGCGAGGAAGATTTACTGTGAAGGAAAACAAACTATCAAAATAAAATGAAATAAAAATACCCGTATTAAACCAAAATATACCTGGCCCTCCTATACCGATTACCGAGCTAGGGAGGGTTTTGGCATGGATGACGATTAGCTTATAATCAGCGCCAAGAGGGGAAACATTGCTCCCGCCGAAAAAGAAGCGGCGGAGGATCCATTGAAGCGCGTAGAAACTGTGCTCGCTGTCATCAATTCCAACCACGATCGCCCCTCTTTTCAACTCTGCGCTCCCTTCCGCCGCTTCCGCAGCCATTCTACCGATTATCCGGCGATCAAATCAGAACCTAATCGGGACGAATGTGCGCTTTAAAAGCGAAACGAAATATGTGGAACATGCCAGGTTCGTCTTATGGTGGCAAGTTGCTATTCCTGAGTGCCAACTGCGATTCGGGGAGAATTTTAAACAGTTGCGACGGAGACATGCTCGTACTATTTTTTTAATACTATTTTTTCTCTCTCTCTAATACATTTATTATTATTATTCAAAATTTGTCTTTTCCCTTTTTTTTAATATTTTTGTGTGGTGGTTGATGCGAACGAAATCATCAAGAATATTAGTTTATTTCATCATATTATAATCTATACATAAGATTAAAAGGTGAATTTCATATCATCATTCTTTTTATTGGTTGCAACTTGTAAGCCATTTTTTGCATATTGGTTAAGAGATTAGGTGGTTCACGAAGTGATCTTTATCTTTATTTAAATTCATCTTCGTAAAATTGCTTCTGTTATGGCCCAGCACTACAAAAATAACTCATTTCAATATATATATA
>JXCR01140628.1:3285-29086 GCA_002079205.1 Phalaenopsis hybrid cultivar | reverse complement strand
TGAAATTAATTTGAGAATTTCAATGGGTATTGAAATTAATTTGAGAATTCCAAAGGGTATTGAAATTAATTTGGGAATTTCAATGGGTATTGAAATTAATTTGAGAATTCCAAAGGGTATTGAAATTAATTTAGAGTTTTAATTAATTTAGGAATTCTAAACAAATAAATTTAATTCCCATCATTAACTAATTTGGGAATCTTAAAGAAAAAATCCCAACAATATAATATATATATATATATATATATATATAACAGTTCTCTGTAAGTCCCCTCAGGTCAAGGGTTTGAATCCCCGTGGCACGGTGGTCCTCGAATAATAGCACATGGCGCGGGCTTCTCATCATAGGGCCTAGCGCTAAGGAATCGGTATTC
This sequence comes from Phalaenopsis hybrid cultivar, assembly GCA_002079205.1. NCBI lineage: Eukaryota > Viridiplantae > Streptophyta > Magnoliopsida > Asparagales > Orchidaceae > Phalaenopsis > Phalaenopsis hybrid cultivar. The sequence goes on along the minus strand of JXCR01140628.1, from coordinate 28,712 downwards.
GGGTCACTGTCAAATACAAGTTTTTTGAAGATATGTATATAATAGATTCTTTGGAGAAAATCTATAAAGAGAGTGATCAGAGAATAGAAATTTCTCAATTTCATATATCAACGATTGGCACCCAAGAAGCATCATAGGGAATTGCTTAGCTAACGAGCTCAAACCACACATAAGATGGTACCATATAAGGTGACTAGCCTACTTCTACCTAACAACCCAACGCGTTAGAAGCTTCATCTACAGGTGCTTTATGTGGCTCAACATATAAGCAACTTTATCTACATGTACATTAAGTGATTTGAGCATTTACATAATTCTTATTTATTTATGTATCTAACACCTAAGCTTTTATACTTTCACATAACACTTCAAATTGTAGTATCTCAAAAAGAATACCAACATTACTAAACTTTTTAAAAGTGAAATATAAATAGAAAACTTTAAGTATTAGATATATAAATACATAAGAATTGTGTGGTATGTATTTAAATTTTCAGAAGTGATTTGATAGTTGAGTGACTTCATCATTGAGTACTTTGAGAACAATTTTGTATGATTGCTTTTAAGAATATTATTGATTTCAATGGGTGCTTTGGTCAATTCAATGGTTGAGAAAGATGAAAGCGTTATAAAGCATAAAAGCATCGAAGATTAGCTCCTGAATCTTGATTAGCCAAGAGGGACTCTTTTAATATATATGCTTTGGGGAGTAAACCTTCCTCTAAATATAAGCTAAATGGTAACCATGTACAAAGCATATCGCCTACTGAAGGCTTATTGAATTTCCTAATTTTCATATAATAGCCATAAGAAGGGGCACCAAATCGAGAGCTTAACATCAATGCAAGGAAGATTTAGAAAGATAAATGGGAGTGAAAAGTGAGAAAGAGGGATGTATTTCAAACCTTTTGCAATAGTTTTGACAACAACTTGAGGTGGCGCTTTTATTTTTAACAACTCATAAGCATTGTCGACAAGCTTCTCAAAAAGCACAAAAATACAAATAATTAAGACTTGATCCACCCGTAATGAGAGATCTTCCCCCTTTTGGTAAAAATGAATGGCCTTAAAGGGATAAAAAAAGACTATGCTAATCAGAACCATTTTTTGAGATTGCACATCAATAACTCACATCTGATACTTTAATATCTAGTATATTGATACGAAACCAATATGTAATTAATGGACATAAATTTCACTAAGAAATCAGTAACTTTTATCAATTTGTGTTTCTACATGAGAGCTACCCCACATAAAAGAGCTAATTAGAATTATTTATTTATTATATATTATTTTTCTTACCCAAATTGCCTTAAATTTACTCGCTTATTAAAAAGAACATTAATATAGCCAACTGATGGCCTTCAAGATTTGAAAATAGAAACAACTAGGATTATTAATTAATGTGTTAAGGATAAATTCTTCATTATATCAATAATAATAATGTAAAAATAAGATAAAATAACTTTGGTCTTGGGTCTAAGATCAATAGAAGATAAAATATATTGCAATTTCTTGCAAATGAATGAAAAATAAATGGGTTATTATTATACCATGTAACATAAACAAAAGGAAAATTAATATTTAGAAATTATAATCCCATCTCTCGATTTTCCAAAGTTAATTTTGATCATTAAAATACTTCATGATTGTAATGGTTCATTATCTATACATGAAGGTGCTTTACAATAGAAGAGTCACCTTGGAATGATATTAACTAGTTCCCAAGTATTTTAATTATAATCTAAAAAAAAATTCTTAAGAAGATGATAAAGGAAATAAAATTGTCTAAAAATTTTATTAATCATCTAATAATCCTTCTAAAGTTGAAATTTTACATTTCGATATAACTCAGAAGATAAAATCCTTAGTCTCATTTTTAGCATAATAGAGTCACTTCCAAATTAGTCAATTCACTTGACTAGTGACTATGGCTAGAAAATATTTATTACCATTATATTTAACACACAAGTTTACCTTTTTTTTTTAAGTAACCTAAATCCATTGATCAAATGAAATGAATACCTCCTTCCAATTTGATCCAATGAATATTTCACTTCCTAGGGTACTACATAAAAGGAACTTATTATAAAGTCCTACTAGTTTATAAATGACTTTAATTGGAGGATCTTAAAACTTGTAACAGCTAAAGGGACGTAACACTCAAAGAACTCCTAAGGAAGGTATTTCTTTGATTAACAAAAAAAGTTATATGACTCATATAGAAATTTCAATGTTGATTTTGTCGAGATAGTTATAAATAAAAAAGAATACATTTTATCATCAAAAAATAGAAATCTTAAGCAGTCAAATGGTAAAGTTTTTTTTATGAAAATTATCTTCTATGTGTTAAAATTTGAAAGTCGTAAATCAACTTTTGTTATTATTCGATATGTCTTCAAATAAGTAAATATTATCATAAGATGCTTTAAGTATAGTATGTAGCCTTTAACAAAAATTATTAACTAATCCACAAAATCAGAATCGATAGCATCATTCTCATATATAGCTTTGAAAGAAATAGTGATATTGTGTAAAGCATTTTTTAAGGCTTATGGTTAATTGTTTAAAATAAAATGATAAATAAAATAAAAAAAAATGGTATTTTGCTTAACCTTCTTCAAGATTTATTGACCTTAGACATGATTTATTAATGAGACCCGATAACTAACAATTGATAGTGGATTGGTTGATAAGGAAGATTTATTATAACTAAACCAAACAATTTTATTAGCTCAAAAAGAAATTCCTAAATAAAAAGGCATTTGGATATCTACTTGAGAAATATCATTGCAAACTCTTAATTAAAAATAAATTTCATTAAAAAATGTTGGGCTAACAAAGCATTGTCACTAATCAGAGTAATGAATGAAGCCATTTTGAATTGAAATTTTTTTCTAAGAGTTAAGAATTTATAGCAATTATTTTAGATAAGATTGTATTAATCACAATGCAGAAGCTTATTGGGCGAAACTTTCTTAAAAACTCAAGGTTAATGCTTTAGGAAGAATGGCGAAAATAGTAAATAAGAAATCTATGAGACACATTATAGAAGTAAGAAATGGCTTCATACACATCTTCTTGAATGATTTTCCAATACTCATAATAAAAAATGAACTAATTAAATAATTATGGGCAACAAGTTTATCAATGTTAAGACTGAATACCATGTCTTTAATTACCTAAAGAAAAGAAAGTGGAGGATTGTTTTCTTGATGTGAATCATTGCCGGGGGGGTTCAATAGATGAAATTGCATAAACTAATTTGAGAGATTTGAAGCTAGACTTTAAACAAAAACACATAAGAAAAACACAAGGAACATATAATTTAATGTGAAAAAAATCCAAAAATGGGGAATAACCATGTAGCTACACCACACCAAGAAATACACTATGAAGAAAATGAGGAGATTTATAAAAATTACTTCACACTAAAGTCTCTCCACACTTTGAAACACCTCAGAACACTTCTTCTTTTTTTAAAACAGGAGAAAAATCAAAATACAACATAAAATTTGGCTGTTAAAGATGACAAAGTAGTAAGCACTTCTTGAAATATGTTATAGACATCAAGACACTACAATTTTGCTCTAGGGCTGTTGCATTAAAGGCGTTGCGGCATTGTCTCTCAAGTCCTAGCGTTGGACTGGACACTGTGGTGCTACAGGTCTCGGTGGTGGGGCGCTACATTTGGACATTATGGCTCTCCCTTCCAGACACTAGAGTGTCGTGCTCTCAGTTTCCGAACCTAAACTTAATGTAGTAGCATTATCTTTTGGGCGCTATGCCGCTAAGTACAAAAAAAATTTCAAAGGAGGCACGGTCAACCCCAACATAGGGGGGCACCCCTAGACAAACTCACCATCAAGCGTGGTCATCAAAATTGAAAGCTTTGAGTGTCTAACTGATTAACACAATCGAACTCCACATTATAAAACATCAAAGCTTAAGAGAGGCAATCAACCTCTCACTATATCTTAGAAAAATTATGTACAAAATATTTACTTTATTTTTAGATAATTTACATACATACCACTCATATCTTATGTATTTAGATATCTAACATCTAAATATCGATTTTTACATACATGTCACCTTACTTATGAATGAAAATATGTATTTCATTTTATTAAAGTTAAAATAGTTATATTTTTACATGATATGATAGATTTTGGTTGTTTAAATGTGAAAAGTAAATTTTAGGTGTTAGAAATGTAAAAACATAAGAATTGAGTGGCATGTAATAAATCTTCCTTTACCTTTTATCCGACCAAAACCTTCAATTCATTTATCTGTATCCTCTTTTAATCTTTGTTGAATTTGAAATAATCCAAGAAACACACCCAAGGAATAGAGCAAAATAGAAAAGAGAAATAGAGAGAAAGTGAGAGCACAATAATGAACAAAAGAAATGCGTAACCTTTATTTGATAAATGATCATCTATTTATAAGCTGTGGAGTAGTATCATGAGTTTACATTTATGCCCTTGTTTTATTAAAATAATGAAGGCTAATTTAGTATTGTATATGTATGAGATTAATAATATCATCAGAGGGCCCTTCCATATAGAAGGAGTACTGATCGGTCTGTAATTTAGCCAGGCCAATTGGTCAGGCCGGTGAGATCGAAGTTTCGGGGTGAAAGAGAGATGAAGGTAGTGACTATCAATTTGCCCCGGATCCCTCAGATGGATTTCTTTGACTCAGTCAAGGAAGATAATAGTCAGTCGGTCGTCTATCGCTACTATTTCCTCATCAAACTGTTAGATTTTTTCAAGATTCATGCTGACACATTTTTTGTTTACATATTAAGTTCCTCGATTTATATGCTTTTTGACAGTCGTGTTGCGATAAGAACAAGGGAATCTTTTGTAATGCAAAAAACATATTCAATTTATGTTGATATAATTTTTCAATAGCTAACTTCTCTAGATTTATATGCTCATGATTACGATGCAAGCTTCTCTTTTTCATTCTTATTGCACCGCTTTTGCCCTTTATGCCTTAGACTTCCAGCAATAGCTGATGGAGGAGCACACGAGTCAAAGTGGGGATCTAATGATTTGAATTTGTTCTAGAGTTATGACATTCTCTTGAGTGATAGTCTGTTTATTGGCCATCTCCAAGAGTTTGGCCAGATTCAACAGTTCTACCAAGCGAAGGCCATATCGGAATCTCTCTTCCCTTGGACCTTAGGTTAAGACACCATGTGCCACTCTGGTCTATATGTCATTTACCTTTTCATATTACATTTTTAATCCTCTTAAAACTAGGTTTTGATGATATAACTCCTCCTACATACCTAAAATGTGCTAGATTCTAGTAGTAACTTTATTAATACTAATGTTATCTTCAATGGAACCAAATTTTAAGAATTATAATTCGCCCTATTTCATATCTTATTTGTCACCATACTTTCATTGGGTGTGTAAATCCTGAGTAAAGAGTTTGGCTTTTCAAGAACATATTTACTATAAGAAAATATTTTTCAACATAAACGGAAAATATATTCAAGGAAGTTTAGCATAGAGTTGAACAATAGGTAGAATAAATATGACTCATTATTTGGGTGAGATTTTAAAGAAGATTTACTTTATCAAAAAGATTAATGATCATAAGAGACATTTTATCAAATAATTTCAGTAGTGAATTCTCAAATGAATATTATTCAATATCATGAAATAATTCATTAAAAATTTTGATCGTAATTTTTCGATCAAATTAAATATCAAAATTTTAAATTTTATTTTGAGATTAATATAATATTAACTACTTATATATTATATTCTTCTTAAAATATATTTAATAACTTTGAGACTCACGCTAACTGTGATGAATCCTAAATTGTCCTTTGGGTCATCCCCAAGGGATAGAGAGTTGGTTGGAAGAGAGAAATAGAGAAATGAGAGAAATACAGTAAGTGAAAATGAGCACAAATAACACAAGTTTTCCTAGATTAGATTCAGTTGCCTTTTCTATGGAATTGACTCCTATTTATAGATCATATGAAGGGTTTAGTAAATTACATGATTGTCCCCCACTTAATGGAAACGTTACAATATATTTATGAGTCATTACACATTTACATATTTCTAATCAACTTTGACATTTTTGGACCCTGGTAACCGCTATTGGCGTCGTTACATATTGCAACTGTCCTTGGCACCATTTCATAATTGTAACTGCTCGATCTTGTCATTTGGCTTTCATTCGATTAGCTATAATCGTTTGGTCGACTGACAGATCCTTCGTCGACATTCTTGAGGGGGCTCATTGTGAAGACTCATTATCCCCAAGAAGGGTTATTCCATCAGGAAGAGGGTGCATCACCCTAATTTGATAAACAACCTTCCTTCGGGCAATGAATCTTCATAGAAGGTTAGGCGAGAGTTCCACTAAGCGACCATTTACCTTGTGAATACCATTGTGTTGGTTAAGTTGTCATTGGTCTAGGTGTGTGGCTTTCTATGGTTAAAATGAATGTTCATTCGATAGACCTATGATTTGATAGATCATCACTAGATTGCTCAATCCTCTGATGCTCTCTTAGTCTGATTCATTGAATCTCCTCAAGATTCATGCAACCACATTTTTTTCATACGTATTTAGTTCCACGATTATGTTAGTTCTTTGAAAGAGACAAATTTTATAAGAATAAGGGAATTAAATGAAATAATTACTTATTTAATGAGTACAAATACTGCCAATATATGTACTCCCAAGATTTCAAAGCAGTTTTTCCCTATAAATAGAGTGTGATCAACACTTTCCTTCTTCATTCACAGAATCATCTTGCCCTTCAGTTGTTTGTAATAGAGGAAGAGGATGTCAAGCTCTAAAAATGCCTATGAATGAGGAATCACTTATGAGGGTCTTTTGGCTTCTTAATTCTAAGAGTTGCCCTTCAGGTGGCGAGAAAAAGATGAAACCGGAGAGTTCTTGTCTCGATCCAAAGAAGAAATTTGTTAACAAGGAAAAGCTGACTGAGAGGAGGCCAGGTGAAGAGAGGCGGACCATTGGCACCAAAGGACAGGCTGAAGGGACCAGGCTTGAGGGGTCTAGTTTGATGAAACAGGAGGTGTCCAAGAAATGGAGAGTAAAGGGTGTTGCAAAATCTTCTGACTCATTATGCCTTATTCAGGTGAGGATCAGGTAGGGAATATGAATTGTTAATGTGCTCATGTTAGCTCCAGAGCCACTGCGTCAACAACCAGCTCAACCACCACCTATGAAATCAGAACTTGCAAATATGGTCGTGGAAGTTCTTTCGCTGGAAGTTCCTCTGTCTCAGCCTTTGATTGGCAAAACTATTTAGGGTAGTGCTCCTCTGCCTATTGGGGAGAGCCTCTATACACAAAGATAAATAAATTGATCGATAATTTTTATTCTTTGTTCAATTTTTCTTGTCCACTCTAATGACCTATTATGGTGATACAAATGAAACCATTGAGATCATCGACTCCTAACACGGAGGGGACGAGCCACTTCCTACTTTTGAGGAGCATGTTAGACCTTCTTCCCCTCCTCCAATTAAAGCAATTCCCAACCATCCATCACCTCATGCTGACCCAAATTAGGAAATTGACGGTCGGTGGGGCTCCCAAGTGTCATTGGCACACTGACCAACTTTTTGTAAATCGACAAATACAAGAATTTAATGGTGCTACTAGAAGATTTAATTTCCAACAACGTCGTCCAAAGACTTGATCACAACTTTATAGATGTGTCTAATTTTATTAAGATGTATAAATATAATATTCAATAATGTTAAATTTGAATTTGTCAACGCAAGTATACATATCGCTCAAGTAATATAGAGCTCTAATGGAGTCCTAAATATCGATCCCACAGAGAGTAGTTAAATCTACGGACTAAGATTTTATAAAAAGCAATACTTCAATTACAACAACGAAGTTCAATTTGCTTATCTGTCACTAATAGGCACTTGAAATAATTATGTAATTTTATCTATAAAATAACTAAATATGCTAATGAAGGTATGATTGTGAAATATAAGAAAGCATCATTCTCCTTGTCAAGAAATTATAGTGAAATGGACAAAATGAATTAGCTTAAATTATATTGTGTCAAATAGGAGCATACATATTCCTTACTCTTTAGTCCAGACTTAAATAACATTGACTAATCTTATGCTTGGTTACTGATTCTGTGGCTAGGCTGGGAGGATACTGGTTCTCACTTTGGAGCTCCCACGTTCCCCTCACCTGAGGGCTAAAATCTACACATCAGCACCCAAACGATAGGACCGAATTGGGGATTTTAGTCTGTCACTCTAAAATCTCCAATTCTATGCCCGATAATATTATTTCCCTATTTATTTGCACCCAAATTCCAAGGGCTTTGACCTCCCTGAATCTTGGATGTAATCTTCACTTTAGTTGTAAAACTCAACATATTTTAACAAATCAATTGGCCAGATTGAAAGTAAATTAAGATCGAAGTAAAAAGATCATCACAATTTCTTAAACATTTTCATGGCTTCACCAATTCAAATCATCATTTCACAAATCTCGAGACAAGAAGAAAGATAGAGAAAACTACTCAGATCTCATGGGGAAAGTGCAACAAAACTCAAAATTCATATATAAATTCAAATTTATACAAACTATAACAAATAAATAAACTTATCTCTAATTTCTTCCCAAGTAAACTCCTCAAAGTTCCTCTGAATCTCTTCCTTACTTTACAGCACACAGAACTCCTCTTCGAAATAGCAAGGAAGAAGAAATCTCTCACTTTCCCTCCACTCTTGCAATCTCTCGAAGAATTCCTCACAATCTCTTCACTATAATGGAACCTTTCTAACTTCCAGGCTCTCTAGAGCTCTCACCACCTCCTCTTTTTTTTTCCTTGCTCGGCCAAAATCTTTCCTTTAATGATGTGGATGAGTTTTCTCAAGAGTTGCTTAATCACCCCTCCAAAATTTGGCCTTATCCATTGCACAAGTACACATAACCGTCGATCTCACCGTCGGCGGCCTTCTGGAGAATTTGTCCTGTAGCCTCGGGAAAAACTCGACGTCGGCGGCGTCGATGGCGTTGTCGGCGCCCTAGTTCAAATCTCCACATTTTGGTCCTTTTTGCTCCAAATCTGCTCCTTTTTGCATATTTTTGATCCATTGACTCTAATTCATCAGTCGTGCAACAAAACATTAAAAATACATTTCTTTAAAGTGCAATATCATAAAAAACAGTATAAAATAGGTATGAAAATCTCAACATAATTTCCTCTGGTGGACAAGATCGTGGACTCTTTTGTTCGAGCAGCAAACCTTCAAATGGAGACTGCAAAATCAAATTTGAGGGTGGAGATGACCATCCTCTACGTAGATATGGAAAACTTCTTGGCTGAAGTGGTGAGTCTTTAGGGAGAGACGGCAAAGGTATAGGCAGCCAATTCAATCTCTCGTGCATGGTCAAAGGAAGAGGGGATAGAAAAATACAAGTTTGGTGAGAGTGCATTGTAATCTAGTTTAGCAATTCAGGGTTTGGTATTGCCCGAGGCGGCAGATGACCCTACTATAAAGTAATATCTTTCATAAATAAAAGCATGGTTTTTATCAATTTCAAAAAAAAAATTAATCATTGCGCACTCTCGATTTTCAAAAATTGATGTATTGATTTGATGTGTATTTCAAAAATTGATGTATGGATGTGAGATGTTTTGAATCCCTTTATACCATATATATAGGGTTGAGCGGAAACTCATTTAATATCTTCAATTTTCACTTTTTCCTCTTATGAATCGGTTTCCATCAGCTTCATGGCATTCAAGCGTCTAAGGATTCTCCCCACATGTTTGTTATGGTGAAGGAGACTGAGAGGTCAACCTTAATGACATTCGATGTGGAAATACAATGCAACACTTATGTGTATGACAAGATTGTTGTTCTTCAGTAGGTGGATGTCGAGACTCGGGCATCTGACTACTTAGGTGATGATCTAATTTTTTTTAGAACAATTTTAGTGATGACTATGGTTTCCCCTCTACATAGAGCTTAGGTCAATCCTCAATTACTATGGAGTGATCCCGACTTAGATTAAGCCGAACTCTATTGCGGTGTTCATGACCTATGTAGTCTACATGCACAGGATGGAAGTTTTTTTGTCCTAAGAGTTATTCTCCCACATGTTTTCATTCATAGTAGAGTTGAACAGATGCGTTGTCTTCATCTCTACTCAATAGTTTCACCTGATCGACATGGAGAATAAGATGAAGGGTTATAAGTTTTGGTTCTTAACGTATCAGACCGACCGAAGGCCTGTATTAGAAGAAGAGTGGGCTTTGCCTCAAATTGAGTCTATTGATTCGAACATCCTGGGCAAGCAATTGTCGATGGTCTAATACACTGACCCAATAACTATTAGTTAAGTGTAAACCTGAGTCAATATGGCCCAATGACCTATGATCTTTGAGCTATCTCTTATGAGGCAGAAGAGAAGAGGGAGTTGATAAGGCTGTCAAGCTCTCAAGTAAGGAGTCGTAATAGGAAGAGAACGTGTGTCTCCTCTTAAAGAGATTTTGATCACGAAGTGGTGGAGGGTGATGCGATAGGGGACACACTTCCAGGCTTAGATTTAATTCATTCATTCTCCAAAAAACTCTGTAGACATTCAAAATAAAGTTACTACTTTGTTAACTTTCGGAAGAAAATATCATCAGTTGGATTTAAGCTATTCACTTGGTTTACATCAAGACGAGCTAACTCTTCTTTTTTTCAATAGGAGGCTGACAATTCTTCTGAGCATCCTTTCCAACAAGAGGTGTAATGACTGTTGCCTTTGGGTTACATTACTCCCTCCAAGTCAGGTGAGGCAAGCCAAAAATCTCCCTTAGCACCGTCTGAGAAAAGTTCTAGTAAGGGCCCTGAGCTAGCTGAGGAAGATGGGTGTAGGAGGAACGACAAAGCTTTAGCTTCAAACTCTAAGGCTTTTCTTTAATCATCCCCAAAGGATATGCAGAGGTAAAGACTATTAGACTCCTTTACAGAAAAAACCACTAAAGGTATACATGAATTTGGATTCCAGTTTTGGGCTGATATACAGTGAGAGGGATCAGTTCCCTTTAAATTTCACAACGACTAAGTATGTGTACACTATTGCAGGTATCTTATGGTCATTAGGCCTTGAGAAGCATATGGACAATCTTGTCCCTGTAGAGCTGTGTCATCTAGGAGAACATTTCCAGCTACTCGGGTACGTGTTGACGCATCTCATTACGTCGCTTTATTTGGCTTTGAGATAAAGAGTTGCCAAGTATAAGATGAGAGTTCAAGATTACTGAGAGTAGAAAAAGCTGACAACAATGAGGATGGTTGATGTGGAGAAACAATGGAACTATCAGAGAAAATAGCCATCATGAAGATGACAGAGGATTTCCTAGACACTCAGGTTGAGCATTTAGAAGAAGGTGGAAGGATTGTCGTTGATCAATTTATCAGAGTAGGGAAGGTTGATCCCAAGTATTATGATATTAATGAGTTTAAAAACTATTTGTTGTTCCCTCTACATCCAAACAACGTAATAAATCCAATGGAACAAACATGGCAGATGGAGGTTCTTCAAACACTCGGCCCAAAGATCCATAGATTTGGACTCTCTCTTTTGTGCATGTAATCAAAACGATATACATGATACTTTTATAACAAATAAATACATGAATGAAATATGGCCTTTCAGTCATTTTTGTTTGGTTACTAAACTTTTTTGTCATATTTAAGTTTATTTAAGTCATTCATTCATCTCAATTCTTGGTCTTTGAAATTCAATTTTGTTTCTGCAGAACAACCAGACATCATGGTGTCTCGAGCAGTTGCTTGGTATTTTTTGTGAGTCTCTTGGTTGTTAATTCTTAGGTGAACCTATATTTTAGTTGACCAGGCACAAAATTTTATTTAGTCGATCTAAGCCTTATAGGGGAGTAGTAGACTAAAGTTATCAGGTGGCTTCCTTAATTCACTTCGCGTAGCTTTATTGCTACTGGGAGAATAACCCCCACTAAGAATTGACTCGAGACTTAGAAAAGCTTTTGTCTTAAGCTATGTGGTCGAGAATTGAAACACTTTGTGTGGTCGTCTTTATTTTAGTGTGACAGAGCATCATAATGCTTTTTTTGGTCGTCTTTCTTTTAGTGTGTCTGAGTGTTGGAATGCTCCTTTGGTTGTCTTTTTTGAGTAATCTAGTTCCCCGAGTATCACTTTAATTCAAAATTCATTGAACTTTTGATTCAGCACACATTATTTTAAGTCTAAGGTTATGATACACCAAAATATTCTGTTATTTTAACTATACATTTTATGTTTAATTTTGGTAATATTGCACTTTAAAGATGGTTATTTTCATGTTTTTGTTACAATTATGTCAATTTTAGGCATTTGGAGCAAAAGTAGCAAAAAAGATGAAATTTGGAGCCAAAATAGCAAATTTTGTGAATCTGGCGCCTGAAGCGTCAGTTTATAGAGAGCTGACACCTGAAGCGCCAGATTTGGCACCTGAAGTCATTTTACAGAGAGGCGACACCTAAAGCACCAAAATCATCGCTTGAAGCGCCAAAATCCAAAACAATGAGAACGTAAGCAGCTTGGTGCCCGAAGCTCTAGAATCAGCGCCTTAGGCGCCAAAGATGTCTATCTATGAATTAAGGTGGTTCATGATGAATTTTTCTTGAATTTTGAAGGTTCAATATGTTCTAAATGCCTCATGGAGTGATTCAATGCCTCTAGGCACTTTAGAAGGCTCTTTGATGAAAGGATATGTCTCTTGGATCAATAGACATGTATTTTGGAATTCAAAAGGTTTGACTTTTGGATAGAATTTTAAAGAGAATTTTGAATTCTTTTTGGATGGTGGCAGCCTCAAATAAAAGAGAGGGAAGTCTAGGGCTAAAAAAAAGAGAGTTCGAAAGGTGGAGGCGTGTGAGGTGTGGTGAGAGAGAGAGAGAGTGGGAGTTAGAGAGAGAAAGTCAAGGGCTTGGAAATTTTCTTCGAAGGTTGTAAGAGGAGAAGGAAGCTGAGAGATTTCTTCTTCATTACATTTTCTAAGAGAGAATTGAGAGTGCTTGTAAAGAGGGAAGTGCTTAAAGAAAACTTCTAGGGATTTGCTTGGGAAGGATTGTGAGATAAGTTATGTCTTTTATTTACTTGTTTTGTAAGCTTATTTTTATTTATGAAATCTGTGTTTTGTTATTTTCTTCTCATGAATTCTGAGTAGTCTTATTTATCATTCTCCCTACTATGAGATATGGTTTTGTGAAGAATTGATTTTGTTTTATATGGTTTTAAATGTCAAAAATTTGTGATGATTTGAACTTCGATCTTTATTTACTTTTTGATATGACCAATTGAAATGTTAAAATATGTTGAGAAACATATGGTCTGAAAGGGCTATGATTTCTACAACATGGTGAGAGTCACATTCGATTCCATGGGTGAGGATGTTATCCATGGGGTTGAGTGCAAATAAATAGGGAAATATACTTTGTTTGATGCAGAATTGGAGATTTTAAGGTGACATATTAAAATGCCCAATTTGGTCCAATTGATTGGAAACTAATGCAAGATTGTTAGCCCTCAGGCGATGGTGTAATGGGAGCTATGGAGTGACAGTTGATATCCTCCCAACCTATCCAGGAAATTAGAGACCAAACTCTGAATTAGTCAATGCTCTTTATGCACTTGAAAGAGGGTAAATAATAGGATTGCTTCTAGTTGGCACAAAAATTTTTTTAAATATTTTCAAATGATTTTAATTTCTTCACAATCCATATACTCATTGTAAAGGGGAATGATGCATTCTTAAATTTGAACTCTTCATCTCAGAAACTTTATTTAGTTTTTATAAGTTTACTTTTGAAGTTTAGCAATTAGTTTAATTAACTTAGTTATTTTAACTACATTTTAGTTAGCATACACTTAATTACTTTAGATTCAAATTTAGTACTTAAATTTTGTAATTTGAATTGTGTTTTACATTATAATCATAAGAATTTAGTAGTAAACATTTTCAACTTCCCTGTGGGATCGATATGTAGAACTCAATTATAGCTCTTTATTACTTGAGTGATATGTATACTTGCGTTATTATTACGGGTTTGGCAGTTTAAAGATTTTAAAACATAAAATTATTTTTTACTAAAGTTATTTTTATTTGGATTTGAATTGCATATTTATTATTAGCACTGTCTTGTGTGTGTTTGGTAATATTGAAAAATATTTACAAAAGCTGCACATCAAGTTTTTGACATTGTTGATGGGGATTTAAATTGACATAAACATGCAGAAAAAACACCACACACCTAAGGCACATCAAGTTTTTGGCACCGTTGCCGGGGAAGTAACAGAAAGTATTCATAAATTATTTTATAATTTAAATCATTTTATTTGGACTGAAAAACTATTTGTAGTTTACTTTGAACATTTTCATATAGTGTGTTTGCTTATCTTAATTGCTTGCTGTGTTTGTTTATGTGTAGTTTAAGATCTAAAGAAATAGTACTTGATACGGGGTGGCGATTTAGTGTGTAAATTTTACAAATATTTTTCAATATTACAAAATTACACAAGATCTAAAGAAATAGTACCTGACGCAGGGTGGCGATTTAGTGTGTAAATTTTACAAATATTTTTCAATATTACAAAATTACACACGACAGATATATAATAAATATGTAATATAATCCCAACAAAAATAACTTTTATGAAAATAGTTTATCTTTTAAAACTCTTTTTAAACTGTCAAATCCCTTTAAAATCAACGTAAGGATATGTATCGCTCAAGTAATAAAGAGCTCTAATGGAGTCCTAGATATCGATCCCACAGGGAAGTTAGAAAATCCTAAAAGTAAATTCTTAAAATTATTTTATAATTTAAAAATACAAAAACAAAAGTGAAAGTAAAGTGCAAAGTTTAAAAATTAACTACTCAAGTGAATGCTAATTAAAATATAGATGTAAGACTACAAAAGTTAAACTAAACTAAATACAAAACTTTCAAAAGTAAAATTACGAAATTAAACAAAGTTTTGTTGTGACTGAAAGTTCAAATTTAAGAAAATATCCTTCAACTTTACAATGAGTATATGAATTGTGAAAAGATTGAAATTATTTGAAAAAATATATAAGAATTGTTTTATGCCAAATAGAAGCAATCTTATTTTTTACCCTCTTCTGAGTGTTATAAAAAAGATTGACTAATCCAGAGTTTGGTCCCGAATTTCATGGTTAGGTTGGGAGGATACCAACCGCCACTCCAGAGCTCCCACTACTCCCTCTTCTGAGGGCTAAAAATCTCACATTAGTTTCCAATCAACTGGACTAAATTGAGGATTTTAATCTGTCACCTTAAAATCTTCAATTCTGCGTCCAACAAAGTATATTTTCCTATTTATCTGCACCCAATCCCATGGATGACATACTGTCCCATGAAATTAAATGTGATTCTCCCAATGTTGTAGAAATCATATCCCATTTAATAAAAAAATATCTCTCAACAAATTTTAACATTTCATTTGCCCAGATCAAAACTTAAATAAAGATCGGAGCTCAAATCATCACAAATTATTAACATTTAAAACTGTAGAAAACAAAATCTATTCTTCACAAAACCATATCTCAAAGTAGGATGAAGGATAAAGAAGACTACTAATCCCAAAACTGCTTATATGCAACACTATAACAATACTTTTGATTATATTTTTTTACTTATATTTCCTTATTTTGCAACAAAAACAAAAAACTTGATCTTAAAGAAAAATAAGAATTTAACTTTTAATTTATATATATTGGGATATTACGCAAGTATACGTATTGTTATTAAGTAATATAAGACTTTTTGATTAAAACCTTAATATCGAACCCACAAGGAAGATATGCAATATGCACTTTTTGGAAAACTTTCTATTTTTTAAAAAATAATTGTTTAAACTAAAAACGTTTTTGCAGTAAAGAAAGTTTAAATATTTTTGGTAATTTCAATATTTTGACAAAAACAAAACAAACCTAAAAAGATAATTTGAGTTTTTGTAGAAGAAAAGAACTAAATATGAAAATATCTTTCTCCTTATCGTGAATCAATAATAAGTATAGGAATTCTGTTGTGGAAGTATGCATATTGTGTTGTGCCAAATAGGACCAATAATATTCTTTACCCTTACTAGAGATGCTATAAAGAACATTGGTTAATTTAAAGTTTGAATAGTTCTGAAGACCTGCTAGGCAAGGAAGATACTAGCTCTCACTCTAGAGTTCCCTTGATTCCCTCCACCTGTGGGCTAACATCTCGTATCATAACCTAAAACAATAAACCAAGTTGGGGGCTTTAACCTGTCNAATAAACCAAGTTGGGGGCTTTAACCTGTCACTTTAAAGTCCTCTAACTCTACACTCTTCAATGAATATTTCCCTATTTATTTGCACTCAATCATATGAACTACGTTCTCATTCATAAAACCTCATGTGATTCTTTCCAATTGTTGACTGAGACAATACTAGCCTATTACATTCTCATTCATACAACCTCATGTGATTCTTTCCAATTGTTGACTGAGACAATACAAGTCTGACTTACATGTTCTCACAATAAATTTTAACATCTGGATTGGCCAAATCAAGAAGTAAATGAAGTACATGGATTTAAATTATTCATACAACCTCATGTGATTCTTTCCAATTGTTGACTGAGACAATACCAGCTCGGTTCTTTCATGTTCTCACAACAAATTTTAACATCTGGATTGGCCAAATCAAGAAGTAAATGAAGTACATTGATTTCCTCACAAAAAATTTAACATCTGGATTGGCCAAATCAAGAAGTAAATGAAGTACATGGATTTAAATCATCATAACTCCTTCCAGCATTAAAGATCAGTACTCTCCACAACTTCCATCCAACACTTAATTACTTATCATTTTAAGAAAAAAAGATAAAGAACACTACTCAAAATACATGGAGAAAACAAAATCACACTTTAGTTTAAATATAAAAATCATTGTAAAACCAACAATAAGTCTCAATTCAAACCAAAAGTAGTCTAAAAAAAAAGATAAAAACTTATCTCAAGTCCTTCATCAAACTCTTGAAGTTCCTTTGAATCTCTTCTCTTTTACAACACGCTTAATATAAAACTAAAATAAAAATGATAAATATGTGGTGCCTGAAAGTCTCTCCAACTAACTCCCCAATTTTAGAACTTTCAAAACATTCCCAGTACTTTTAGGACCCCTTTCAAAGTCTCAATCTTCCTTCTTTTATAAATCTTCGAAAGGTGCTTTGGTATCTCTTCAAAATGTGTCTTGATTCGATTTATTTCCCCAAGAAATGCATCTTTTCACAATAATTTTTGTCTATGGTGGTTATAATCATCTATTAAGCCAATAGATGCCTCAAAAACCTCTTCAAAATTTGCAAAAATTGAATTTACTCATCCAATAACTGCCACTGATGCTTAAGCGCGGGGCCTCTGGCGTTTAGGCTCGACCTTCTCTGTTTAACCGGCGCTTAAGCGCCAAAATACTTTTGCACATTTTCCACCTATTTACCCCAAATTTGATCCTTTTTCACTCCTTTAAGCCTTTTTCACCTTTTTACTTGTATCTGAAAAAAAACACAAAAATATCTTCCATTAAAGCGCAATATCTCAAAAATAGGTCTAAAAATATGTCTAAAAACACTATATATTTTAAGCGTATCAAAATCCCCCAAACTTAAAATGTTACTTTTCCTCAAGTGACACTTTAATTTTTAAAAACTAAATATGTATGATATGTGTATGAGTTTCTTTAGGGGTTACTAAAATTTAGATTTAGAAATATAGTAGTCTAATTTAAAAAAAATATTCAGTAAATGAGACCAATATAAAGTTTAGAAATTTTTAATGTTAAGAAAGATGAAAATATGAGTTCACATCTAATTCAGAAATATTGTAAGTCTTCCAAATTTAGAATTTAGTTCTTTTATTATCTCCACTTAAATTTTTTTATTAAAAATAATTTTACTTACTATATTATATCTATAAGCTTAAGATTTTCTCAAGTCTTATACTTTAAAAAGATCAAATGTAGAACCAATTTTTTATTAGGCACTAATCCTCAAGCTTCTCCTCCCTCACTTTTTCCTCTTTTTCTTTTTTTTCTTTTTCTTTTTCTTTTCTTTTTCTTTTTCTTTTCTTTTCTTTTTTTAGGCAAGGATTACTATATCTGGATAGGCCTTTAATAATTTTGAATTCTACTTTTCCTCTCCTAAAGCAAAGTTTTGATACAAATCTTTTACTTATAAATATATTAATAGCTTTGAAAATTATTTTTANCCCTAATGATACAAGTATAAAACTAAAAACAGGAGTAAAATTAATTTTGATCAAATTTTCTAATATTTTCATATGTAGAGATTCAATAGACTTCTAAACAGTGGTTATAAATATAAAAGCAAACTAACACACTAACTTGACTTCACAATCTCAACATAAAAACAAACTCACAAACATGATAAAAGAAAAATATAGGGTAGAAGTTTCTTAAATTTAATATTTAAGATCTAAGTTAGCAAGATTTTCATCTTTTCAAAAGACATAGAATTAAGTTAAGTTCTAAACTAACTAAATCAAAAAACTCACAACAGTTACTACACTAGAATTTTAAAACTAACTACTAACTAACACAAACATCACAATAACAATAAAATACAAAAGTCCAAAACACAATACATAGTACATATCATCACAAAGATACAAATGTAGCAGTACCACACCACATAAGTCCACAACATAAAAATAAACAACACATCACAAATCTCAAGTCTAAAGCACATAGTCTAACAAATATTACAAACATAAAAATCTCTCAATTCTACTCCTCATCTTCTGAATCACCGCTATACCACTTTTCTGCAGACTCATAATCAGAATATCGAGGATATGGAGGCAATTGCATTTCTGGGTCACCCCTAATTAGGTTCTTCAAAGATGAGTGGAATTTCTCTTCATACTCACTCTTTCTCATATTATACCTGTCAGTATGCTCTGCAAAACGCTCTAAATTCTGAACTTTATCAGGGGTAAAATTAATATGACCTATCATCCTCTGCAATAATTGATCTTGGGTCTCAGTAGACTCACCTCTAGATGTAGAAGCACGTGAGGTAGATGATCTAAATGTAGAAACAGTAGAGGTAGAAGCAGCAGACGTCTCCATTCCATAACTCCTAGAAATTCCTCCTCTCCAGCCAAAAAAGAATGCTCATAATAAGTCTTCACATTCACCTTAGTGATTGATGTTATAGGTAACAACACTTCCTCCCAGCTATCATATTTAACTCCAGCCCGCCCACACAAAGAAAAGATCAAGGAAGCAAATCCCAGACCTGCAGTAGTAACGACAGTGGTTGAATATGTTGATGAGCTTTCCTTCCTGGATACAATAATTTAACGTCGCTCTCTCTCTGGTCACTTCACTGAGATGATTTGTTGGTAGCAGACGAGCATAAATAAAATAGTGTCAGGCCTTTGAAGGTTNCTGCTGGTCTCTTTGATTTGGGGTTCAAAGGTCCTAAATTTACTTGGAGAAGGGGGAAGATCTGGGAGAGGTGTCGGCACTATTTTTGCTGTGGGGTTTGCCCGTAAGAAGTTGTCGGTCATTGGAATTGAATTCCCGTTGCCTGCTTCGGAAGGACGTTTTTAAAAATTTTTATTTTTGAAAAAAATGAAGTCAAACTGACCCCATAATTTTCATAATTTAGATGAAAGAGCATTTTACCTCAAATCCTTTATCTATCCCGAAGGATGAACACAAGAATTAAGGGTGAGGCTCGATCAAATAAACTGGAGAAAGTTATGACATCGGTTTGGTCTGTGAAACCAATGTATTGGCCGACAAATTCTCCNTGACATCCGTTTGGTCTGTGAAACCAATGTATTGGCCGACAAATTCTCCTATTTAATATAAGGAATTAAATAGGGTTTATATTATGCTGGGTTCGGCAAAAACTTCCTATAAGGGCAAGCCCCTATAGTTAATAATATCTTAGGTAACAAAAGTTACTTAAGAATACTCTCGATAAAAGTCAAGAAAAATTATCTTCAAGGAGTTCAAATGGTAAGGACATTTCAAAGATATCGGACTAAGAAGTGTGAAGGGGTATTGGTTCAAATTTGGAACATTTTTGTTTTGGAGTCCAAAGGAGGAAACACTAGATGATGTCACGGATTCGAAGGAGAACTTCAGTGACTTCCTAAGCTATACTATTATTTGGCTTCAATTTAGGAGAAATCATTTAGATGTTTCATCCTGCAATTTTTATTTATTAGGATTTACATTTGTGTGAAGCAATCAGCATAAATAACCTTGAAGACATGAGGATTTAAGTCGTAACAAATGACTATCTCGGAGTCCTCAGGCGAATTAGGGCTTAGATTCTACAACAAGATTGTACAAATTTCTAAAAGATGTGTTCTAAGGTGAGTTAGGGCTTAGATTGTACAACAGGATTGTACAAATGCCTAAAAGATGTGTTTGACGATTTATGTTGCACTAGGCAAACAACCTCGAATTCCTATGGCTTTGTTGTTTAAAGCTAAGGAAAGATGTGTTGAACATGTTGTTGTAGATCCTCTTGTTGTTGAAGATGGCTGCACTGCCCATCATGTAAGCTCCAAGCTCTTCGTTGTANTTTTTGTGATTTAATTGGAAAAGGGATTGAAGTATTTATAGATGATTTTTCAGTGTTTGGAACTTCATTTGAATCTTGTTTAGAACATTTATATAAATTTCTTAAGCGCTTTGAAGAAACAAATTTAGTCCTTAATTGGGATAAATGTCAATTTTTTGTAGCAAAAGGAATTATGTTACGTCATCATATATCAGAAAATGGTATTGAAGTAGATCCTGCTAAAATTCAACTGATCCCTAATTTGCCTTATCCAACTAATGTAAGGGAAATTAGGACTTTTTAGGACATGATGGATTCTACAAGTGATATATTAAAGACTTTTCAAAGATTGCTAAGAATTTATGCCATTTACTGGAGAATGATGCAATTTTCAATTTTGATGTGGAATGCCTAAAAGTTTTTAATTTATTAAAAGAAAAATTAATCACTACACCAATTATAGTTTCACCAAACTGGAGAAAACCTTTTGAACTGATTTGTGCTGCTAGGATTATGCTATAGGAGTTGTTTTAGGACAAAAGCTTGATAAAAAATTCAAAGTAATTTACTATGCATATAAAACTCTTAATGAAACTCAAATCAATTATACAAGAAGTTAAAAAAGAGATTTTAGCAATAGTATAAGCTTTTGATAAATTTAGATCATATTTAACTGTAACTCTTTGTGTAGTGCATATAGATCATTCTCCTGTTAAGTACTTAATGAAAAAGAAGGATGTTAAACCTAGACTTATAAGATGGATTCACTTTTGCAAGAATTTGATTTCAAAGTAGTAGATCAAAAGGGGACAGAAAATCAAATTGTTGATCATTGCNTGGTAGATGATAAAACAAGTTGATTACCTCCGGTGAAAAAGGTACCAACTTTCATCGAACCATGACTCTATTATCTTCAGCCTCAGGGAGGTTTGCATAAAACTCCCTAACAACAGAAATAACCGCCGCAATAGAGAAACAACATAATCGTTTTCGCTGTCGGTGAACGATCAAATCCTCTACGTCTCCACCTGGATTCCTAAGACACCGCTCCTGAATCAGTTTCCGTGATTGCAACGCATCACTGTACTGATCCTGAGCCTGAATCAGCTCCTCTTCATTCTTGGTGTCATTCTACAAATTTTTTAAATTCCAAAAATAACTTAAAAAATCAAGTCTAAATTACTAAACTAAGCTTCCAAAGTATAAACTACTTTTCCCATGAAATTTCCATAGATTTTTTTCTCAACTTTTATCATGAATAGTGATTTTTTGAATTTCTCCAAATGTGCTCAAAATACATAGTGAAAATCTAAAATTTTTTAATAGAAGTAAAGCTCTTACCTCAAAGAACTTGAATCTAGCAAATTTCACTTGATTCCACCAAGAAATCTTCACTTTAGATGTGCCCTAGCCCTAAAAAATCACGAACTCAAGAGGTTGAAGGTGACAGTGGCGTTAAAAATGGTGATTTTTGGGCTAAAATTTCACTTTTAATAGTTCGTGAACCGGTTTTTATGAGCCGGCGCTTAAGCGCGAGTAAATGGTGCTTAGGCGCCTACCTCAGAGGTTGGCTCGAGCTTAAGCGTGAGATGTGGTGCTTAGGCGCCAGTGCACGATTTTCAAAATTTTTAAATTAAAGTAAAATGCATTATTTGCCTAAGTAAACCACCTCTAAATGGTCTCATAGCACTTAAAAGACTATTTTCAACTTCCTATAACTCCCCTCTCTCTCAAAATTCTCCAAAATAACTATTTTAATTCTAAGCTAAAATAACACAATTTTTCACACAAACAAACTTATATTAATTCACAAACAAGTGCAAATACCTTTAAACACTTAATTCTCACTCGAAATAGTCTAGGATGAGAAAATTTTCCTAAATACAAATATACAACAATCATTTCACAATTAAACACATATAAGAAGTCATAAATACTAAAAACAAGACTTAAATACTAAACTACTTGAAAACAACAACTTCTAACACACAAATTCTAACACTAAACTAAATTTTATTCTTCATTCGAAGGAACAAATTCCTATCTTTCATTAGTCTCTCCAGGACTATAGAGTTAATAAAGCGGACGGTGATGATGAGCTCTAATACTATCTTCTTCAATCCACTTCTGCTTTATGAACATCGCCTTATCCACTTCCTTCATATAACTTATGTGGCTAAATTGCATCTTCAATTGCCATCCAATATGCTCTAGATGTGCATGCAACTCAAGTACCCTGGTCTCCAATAAAGCTATAGTAATCTCAATTTTGTTGATCTTTGTCGGCACTATTTTTGGTGTGGGGTTTGCCCGTAAGAAATTGTCGGTCATCGGAATTGAAATCCCGTTGCCCGCTTCGGAAGGACGTTTTTAAAAATTTTTATTTTTGAAAAAAGATGAAGTCAAACTGACCCCATAATTTTTATAGTCTAGNATGAGCTTAAAGAGATAAGGAAAGATTCTTATGAGAGTGCCAAGATTTATAAAGAAAAGATGAAAATTAGGCTTGATCAAAGGATTCTTTCTAAAAATTTTCAACCAGGGCAACAAGTTTTTCTATATTTTGCAAGGTTAAGATTGTTTCCAAGAAATATTAAGTCCAGGATTGGCCCATTTGTTATGATAAAAGTTTATCCTTATGGAGCTGTGGATATTAAAGATCCTAAGTCTGAGAAAATAATTAAGGTTAATGGACATAGACTAAAACCTTATTTAATAGGGGAACGACATAAACTTAATGATGGAATGATGTTGGGTCAACCAGAATAAGCACTAGTTATGTCACGCTGAAGAAGTAAAACCAAGCGTTTTGTGGGAGACAACCCATAGTTATCAGAGTGTTTTTATTTTGATTTTTATTTAATGTGTGATTAAGAAAATTAGGGTGTTATTTTTGAAACTATTATGTGTTAGTAAAGATTTTAAGACTTTATTTAGTGACCAAGACATGTTAGAATGAGAATTCAGATGTTAAGTTGACTTGTGCAAAAATGTGCACTAACGCTTAAGCGCCAGATCCGGCGCTTAACCGCGGAAGTTTAAACACATGTGTGAAATTAATATTCTAGAAGGTTTAACAGCCAATTAGTTTGTAAAAATGTGGCAAGACAGTTTCTAAATGTGTTTAGGAGTTATTGGAAGGGTTTAAGCCTATAAATAGAAGGGTTTTGTGAAGGAATTTCACCCCAGACCATTTCTAGCCCTAAAAGTCTAAGAGAAAGTGAGATTTAAAGAAAATGTCTTCTTGGGAGATGAATTTGAGGAAGAAGGAAGAAACGATGAGGAAGAGGTTCATTAGTCAAAGTGCACAAGAGATGCTTAACAGTTTCTTAGCAGGTAGTACTAAAGGATATCAGAGAAGATCAACAAAATTGAGAATACTATGGCTTTATTAGAGACCAAGGTACTTGAGTTGCATGCACATCTAGAGCATATTGGATGGCAATTGAAGATTTGTCGNATTTCAAAAGTTGAAGGTACAGCAATTAATCCTTCAATTGGATTTTCTATTATCATGATTTCTTTTCATTTAGTGGTAGGGACAACTGTCTTTGTTGGCGTCATGGTGACAGTAGCAGAAGTCTTGGTTTTCTTGTGTACTGAGAAATCATCAGTAGAATTCAAATTGAATTCAGCAGCAGGTTCTTGTACTTCTGGAGCAACAACTTTTACAACAATAAAAGGAGCCTTCCCGAGGATGACCTCGAGATCTCCAAACTNGAGCCTTCCCGAGGATGACCTCGAGATCTCCAAACCCCGTTCCAAACTTGATGGTAGTAGCAACATTGCGGGCCTCGCGGCTTGTTGGCAGGTTGCAGGTGAATGTTAGCGTTGGGTTGGTCATTGCAGCAACTTTACAAAAGAAAGGCTGGGGTTAGTTATATGGCCAAAGTGTTGCAGTTTTAGTGCAAACACTAAAGCTAACGATATAGAAGTCTAAAGACCAGATGAAAAATTTCAAAATTTTCAAACTTTATGTAGTATTAGTTCAATTTGCAAAATTGAAATATTTTAGGAACCAGTACGGGACCCAGAAAAGCAAGATCATCCCCAATAGGAGACGAAAATAACCCAGTGCGGGACCCACTTTATACAACGCCCAGGTGGAACTAGTCCACCTACACACTTATTAGGTTTTAGGACCCAGTACGGGACCCAGAGAAGCAAGATCATTCCTAAAAGGAGACGAAAATGCAAAGTTTAGGACTCAGTGCGGGAACTCAGAAAAGCAAAATCATCTCCGAAAGGAGACGAAAATGCAAAGTTTGGGACCCAGTGCGGGACCTACTTTTTATAATGCCCAGGTGGAACTAGTCCACCTACACACTTATTGGGGGTCCGACCCCATATAAAGATCAGGATGTCCTTAATAGCCTTCTGAATCGCACTGTCCAAAGATGGTTGAACAGGTGATCCTGAAGGTCAAAAGAGTTGATCGTACTTTCCCAAGACAGAAATGGGTAAAGTATGCCAATGGAAGAAAGGTAATCTTGATTCATGAGGGACATGAATACATTACCGATGTATGAAGATATTTTTTTTCTTGATTTAAATGAAGAGAGAAGTTGTCCCCAACGGAGTCGCCAGAAGTTGTCGGCACTATTTTTGGTGTGGAGTTTGCCCGTAAGAAGCTATCCGTCATCGGAATTGAAATCTCGTTGCCCGCTTCGGAAGGACGTTTTTTTTTTTAAATTTTAGTTTTGAAAAAAAATGAAGTCAAACTGACCCCATAATTTTCATAGTTTAAATGAAAGAGCGCTTTACCTCAAA
>JXCR01140626.1:158353-169881 GCA_002079205.1 Phalaenopsis hybrid cultivar | reverse complement strand
ATACGTATACTTGCGTTGATAAGTGTGACTTTACAATTATTGAATATTTATCACGTTCATATTTATCTTATATTTTTAAGCATATATAAAGTCACTGTCAAGTTTTTGGCGCCATTGCCGGGGAGTGAGTGAGTAAAATCATGATTATAGTAACACAAATTAGGATTATTAGAAAATTTTTTTACTTGAATTGCAACTTATTTTTATATTTAGTTAATTATATTAATGTGTACTGATTTCAAATTGTATGCGTAAATTTAGACCTGGAAATCTTATACCCTACGATTCAGAATTAGAACGCACTGTTAGAAGGATTAGAAGGTTAAGAAGAGAACCTATAAATTCTGATACAATGGAAAACAACATGAACAATCAAGGAATAGAGAACAAACACCAACCTAGACCCCTATGAGATTATGCAAATCCTACAGCAGATGAAATTCACTTATCTATCCAAAATCCTGATGTAGCTGCTAATTCATTTGAGCTTAAACCTGCTATTATCCAAATGGTACAAAACAATCAAATCAGAGGTACACCAAATGAAGATCCGAACTTACACCTCCCTAGTTTTTTAGAACTGTGTGCTGCTTTTAAATATGACAGAGTCTTAAACGATGTTGTTAGACTTAGACTTTTTACTTTTTCATTGAGGGATAAGACTAAGATGTGGTTAAATTTGTTAGCACCATTAGACTTTTTCCTTTTTCACTGAGGGATAAGTCTAAGATGTGGTTAAACTCGTTAGCACCTGGATCTTATTACCTTTCACAGAAATTTCTATCCAAATATTTCCCTCCATCCAAAATTGCTAAACTTAGAAATGATTAACATCGTTCTGTCAGATTGATGGAGAGTCAATATATGAAGCTTGGGAGAGATTTAAAGATATTCTTATGAAGTGCCCTCATCATTCGTTCTCAGATTGGTTGATAATTCAAACTTTTTATAATGGATTAGTGGGATCTCTTAGATCAATTATAGATGCTGCGGCTGGTGGTTCTTTAATGTTAAAACCTTTTGATGAGGTTTATTCATTAATAGAAGGGATGATTACCAACAATTTTCAGTGGCCCTCTAAACGGGTAAATCCTAAAAGAATAGCTAGTATCTATGACTCTGATGGAATATCTATGTTAGCTTCACAGATTGCTGCAATATCAAAGAAATTAGATCATTATGGGATGAATTATTCTCCAACACCTCCTATGATGGAATAGAATTCATCTGGGAAATTTGTGGATGTTCAACCTTCATATGAGACTTTTAATGCTATTAATAGACCCAACAACCCTTATTTGAACTATTATAACTCAGATTGGAAGAATCATCCAAATTTTAATGGGAATAACAATTCTTGTACAAATCAACAATGGGCAAATAACCCATTGAACCCGTTAGGAAATTCATCCAACCAAGGAAATGTAAATTATAGACCTTCTTATCCTCTAGGATTTAATAATAACACTCAAATTAAGGAGAAGAAGTTGTCTATGGAAGAGCTGATATTAAACATGGGTCAACAATTACAGAATTAAGGAAATCTATTACAAATTCAAGGAAATCAATTACAAAATCAAAGAATTGCTATTAAGAATATTGAAAACCAATTGGGACATATCCCTACTGCGCTTAGTAACCGAACATTAGGAAATTTTCCTAGTAATGTGGAACCAAATCCTAAAGATCAAGGAAAATAACAAATCAAAGCGATACAATTACGAAGTGGAAAAGAGTTGGAAACAAGGGTACAAAAAGAAATAGAAACTGAAAAAGAGAAAGTGGATACCGAAAAAGAAAAGGATTATGAGTACCCAGATTTAGAGAATCCATTTATACCAATGAAAATTACTGTGGAGAAGCCTCCACCACCGT
Source organism: Phalaenopsis hybrid cultivar (assembly GCA_002079205.1). NCBI lineage: Eukaryota > Viridiplantae > Streptophyta > Magnoliopsida > Asparagales > Orchidaceae > Phalaenopsis > Phalaenopsis hybrid cultivar. The sequence continues at coordinate 168,006 of JXCR01140626.1, read as the reverse complement.
TTCCTCAAAGATTGAAGCAACACAAACAAAATAAACAATTTTCCAAATTTTTAGAAATTCTTAAGAAGTTAACTGTAAATATTCCCTTCGTAGAAGCTTTTCCAATTATGTGAAATTTATGAAAGATATTCTGAACAAGAAAAGGAAGTTCACGGATAATGAAGTGCACTTAGCGAAGAGTGTAGTGCAATTATTCAGAAAAAGTTTCCTGAAAAATTAAAAGATCTAGGTAGTTTCACTATACCGTGTGCTGCACTTAGCGAAGAGTGTAGTGCAATTATTCAGAAAAAGCTTCCAGAAAAATTAAAAGATCCCTTAGCGAAGAGTGTAGTGCAATTATTCAGAAAAAGCTTCCTGAAAAATTAAAAGATCTTGGCAGCTTCACTATACTATGTGCTATTGGTGAAAAAATTTATGGAAGAGATTTATCTGATTTGGGAGCCAACATTAATCTTATGCCTCTATCAAGTTTCAAAAGATTAGGATTAGGAAAAGTTTCACCTACTTCTGTAACTCTACAGTTAGCAAATCATTCAGTTATATATCCTAAGGGAGTTATAGAAGATGTGTTACTAAAAGTTGATAAATTTATCTTTCAAGTGGATTTCATTATTTTAGATATGGATGAAGATAAAGAAATACCTATTATTTTAGGGAGACCATTTTTAGCTACAGGAAAAGCTATGATAGAGGTTGAAAAAGGAGAATTAATTATGAGAGTTAATGATCAAGAAGTGACTTTTAACATTGCAAAATCTATGAAATACCCTGCTGTTGAACGAGATAATGAATATTTTGCATGGAAATTAGTGAACATCTATTGAAGGAACATTTTAAAGAACATTTTGAAGAGAAAGAATAATTTGAAGATATGGAAATTAGTGAACATCTATTGAAAGAACATTTTAAAGAACATTTTGAAGAGAAAGAACAGTTTGAAGAGAGTAGTGAAGTTTTTTTGGAAAAATTAGAAAATGAAGAACTAGATTATGTTTAGGAAAGATTTGAGATGTTGTATATTACGAAAAATGCTGATAAGAATCTGTTATCGTCAATTATAAAATCAACTGAACTTGAGTTGAAATTATTGCCTAGCCACTTGAAGTATGTGTTTTTAGGAGACTCATCTACATTATCAGTTATTATATCTTCAGAATTAAATGATTTACAAGAGCACAGACTGTTATATGCATTGAAAAGATATAAGAAAACTTTTAGTTGGACCTTAGCTGATATTAAGGGAATTAGTCCTTCAATCTATATGCACAGAATTATATTAGATGAACAATAGAAACCAAGAGTTGATCCACAAAGGAGATTAAGTCCAATGATGAAAGAAGTAGTTAAGAAGGAAATTTTGAAATGGTTAGACACTGGAATTATATATCCTATTTTAGATAGTACGTGGGTAAGTCCAATTCATTGTGTTCCTAAGAAAGGAGGAGTGACTGTTGAAACAAAAGAAAATAATGAATTAATACATATCAGAAAAGTTACTTGGTGGCGTATTTGCATTGATTATAGAAAATTAAACACTACCACTAGGAAAGATCACTTCCCTTTACCCATTTTAGATCAAATAGTAGATAGACTTGCTGGGCACAAATATTTTTGTTTTTTAGATGGATATACCGATTACCATCAAATTCCTATTGCTCCTGAGGATCAAGAAAAGACAATATTTACTAGTCCTTTTGGAACTTTTGCTTTTTGAAGAATGCCTTTTGGATTATGTAATGCACCTGCAACATTCCAGAGATGTATGATGTCCATATTTAGTAAGTTAATTGATGATGGATTGGAAGTATTTATGGATGATTTCTCAGTATTTGGAACATCATTTGACACATGCTTAAATTATCTTGAAAATTTTTTAGAGTTATGTGAAAGAACTAATTTAGTTCTGAATTGAGAGAAAGGTCAATTTATGGTTGCATGAAGAATTGTGTTAGGTCATAAAATTTTGGAAGATGGTATGGAAGCAGACCCTATAAAAGTTCAAGTTGGAGATATTAAATTTTCCAGATCCTTATAAACATATTCTTTAGGTCTTTTAGTTTCCTTTGTTTCTCTCACAACTTCTTTCTCTTTTCTAACCACATCCTTTATCTCTCTTTCACTTCTTAATTGGACAGCTTTTACTTCAATAATGTTCCATTTAGGGTTGATCTTAGTGTTGCTAGGAAGTGTTTCTTGGGGTGTATTATGAAGTGAATTAACAATTTTTCCCCGTTGATTCTCTACGTTTCTAATCACAGCATTTTGACCTTGCAACTGGTTTCCCATTTGCAATACCACTTCTTATATAGACATCTTCTTATCCTCAAATTGTTGATCATTGTTAGAGTCTGGTGGATATGAAGGTCTATTGTTTGTGTTCCCCTGATTATTCCAACTTCCATTAGGATTTGCATTATTATTTTCTCATTATTGGTTTCCACCCCCAGTAGTATGATACGAGTTAAAATTAGGATAGTTCTTCCAACATGGGTTGTAAAAGTTAGAATACAGTTTATTTATAGTACTTAAAGTCCCATATGAAAAATTAGAATCAAACATATGTTCTAATGGACTTTCTTCACTTACTGGAGTAAATTAAGTCTGGTTCATTCCAAATTGGTCCAACTTCCTTGATATTGCAGCAACCTGAGATGCAAGAATTGCAATCGCATCTATATAATGAACACTGACTGCCTTTTTAGGATTTACCCTTGCAGATGGCCATTGAAATTCATTTGTAGTTATTTCTTCAATTAAAGCATATGCTTCATTACATGTTTTTGGCATTAATGATCCACCAGCGGCAACGTCAATTTTAAACCTAAGGAATTCTACTAACCCATTGTAAAAAGTTTGAATGATTAACCAATCAGGCAGAGCAGGGTGTGGAAACTTTCTTAAGAGTTCCTTAAATTTTTCCCAATCTTCATATATTGATTCCCCTTATACTGACAAAATGAGATAATATCATTTCGAAGTTTAGTTGTCCTTGAAGGTGGAACATACTTAGCTAGGAATTTCTGAGTTAACTCCTCCCAATTTTTAAAAGAGCTAGGTGCTAATGAGTATAACCACATTTTAGCGTTATCCCTTAGTGAGAAAGAAAAAAGCCTTAGACTAACAACATCGTCTGACATGCTCTTATAACATAAGGTAGCACAAAGTTTTGGAAAACTTGATAAGTGTAAATAGGGATCCTCCAAAGGAGTTCCCCCAAACTGGTTGTTCTGCACCAGTTGGATAATCGCTGGATTAATTTCAAACGAGTTAGCTTCTACGACAGGGGTTTGTATACTTAAGTGAATTTCATCTATCGTAGGATTTACATAATCCTTCAAAGATTTATGATTATTTTCCAAGTTATTATGTTGAATGTTTTCCATTTCCATTTCTAATTTTTCAAGTCCTTTATCTTTTATGATTTTTTTCCTTTTTTCTAACTCAAGATCATAAGGCACAAGTCTGCAGATCCTTTATTTTTCATACGCAACACATCAAATAATACATTAACAATTAAATAAGTAAAACAAATAATATATTCAACATAACAAAACATTTTCACAAACACCTTATTTTTCACACAAACAATTTTTTCACAACACTTTTTCGTACAAAAAACACTTTGCTAAGAAAAATAGTTCTTATGACAGTCTAAGCCTAATTACTTCAATTAAAATTCTCCTAAAATTCAAGATCAACTGTTGTGATCCCCTGCAACGGCACAAAAAAATTGATCCCAATATTTTTTATATGTAAGGATTTATGAAGTTGACACCACTACTTGAAGAGTTTAATCCCCGGGAGTGGCACCAAAAACTTGATCCCAAACAAAGTAAGATTTCAATTATATTTGAAGGGATTCTACGCAAGTATATGTATCATTATCAAGTAATATAGGGCTTTTTGATTAAGCCCTGAATATTGATCCCACGGAGATCGAGGGTAATCACGGCGGCTTTCAAGAGAAGTTTTAGTCTACAATAACACGCCCTAGCTTGGAAGGTCAATAGAAGGTTTAATTTTGATTATATCCTATAATTATTACTACAATACTATTTCTACTCCTAAACTACAATACTTAGTGAAAATCAGAAAGTGGGGTTTAATGTATTAAAAGTACCCTTCCTCATGTAATGAAATAAGTGACATGTGTAAAAGTAAAACAATTAGCGAGAGAGGTTCTGACAAATAGGAGCAATTATATTCTTTACCTTTACTAGAGATACTATAAAGAACATTGCTTAATCTAAAGTTTGAAAAGTTCTAAAGACGGGCTAGGTAGGGGAGATACTAGCTCTCACTCTAGAGTTTCCTCTTATCCCTCCACCTGGAGGCTAACATCTCACATCAAAGCCTAAAACTATAGACCAAATTAGGGGCTTTAGCCTGTCACTCTAAAGTCCTTTAATTCTACACCCATTAAAGATTATTTCTCTATTTATTTGCATTCAACTATATGGACTACACTCTCATTCATACAATCTCATGTGATTTTACCACAGTTGATTGAGACAATACCATCCTGGATCTTACATGTTCTCACAACAGATTTTAACATGCAAGTTGATCAAGTTTACATATAAATGAAGAATAAAGTAAAATAATCACAATATATTCTTACTCTACTCAATTATATATCCTACACATGCATACTAATTCATTACAAGAGGGAAGAGTACAAAAAATTACTCACTACACATGGAGAAACAACAAAAACTGTTCATTGAACAAGACTTTGAAACCATACAAACAAAGTACGAAATTCAAATCAAAATATAATGAAAATTTTTATCTCTGATGTAAATCAAACTCTCCTTGTATAGCAAAAGCAATCTTCTTACAATCCTTTCCAACAACAAAGTGAAAACAATAGAAGAAATTCTCACACTCTCTCTTTCTCTCTCACCTTGTCTCCCCACTTGGGGCTCACGCCCAAGCCTTCTTCTTCTTCTCCAAGCCTTCTTCTCCTCTTTCAGTTAATTCAAGTGTCCAAGAGTTCTTTTTAAAGCATTTCCAAGCCTTATTTATAATTTCCCAAGAGATTCTTAAGTGTCTATTCAAAACTATTCATTTTCATTAAATTTTCGAAATGATGCCTGAAGTTCCTCTTCAAAACTCCTTATAACATCCAAAAATTCTTCTAGAAATTCCATTTTCTCATTTCCAATGAATTGCCCAAGAGATGCAAGAAACGACGCTTCAAAAAGCGTCCAAATCCGATGTATATTCTAGAAGATATGTTGAAAACCGTCTTTGGCGCCTAAGCACCGATTTTTGGGTGCTTAAGCACCCCTCTCTATCTGGTGGCACCTAAGTGCCATTTTGGGTGCTTAAGCAACAAGCACAGGCATTTAAGTTTCTGGTTTAGGTCCCCATGGCTCTGGTGTGCCCTGATTCGACTCGATTTGCTATGTTTTGGTCCATTTTTGTTCCTTTTGCTCAAATCACTCCACATTCTTCAATTTGATGTACCTACAACCAAAAACACAAGAAAACATACCTTTGAAGTGTAATATAATTATAAAATAAAGCATGAAAAATAGTACATTTTTAGGTGTATCAGGCACTAGAGCTTAAGCGCGACAGTTAAAAAACATGTGCTAATTTCAGTTTCTCAAAGTTTAAACCGTGAATTGGTTAGCTTGAATGTGGAAGACTTTTCTAGGCATGCCAAAGAGTTTTATGAGGGGTTTAGTGCCTATAAATAAAATTTAGAAATCTAACCACAGCTCCATTTAACCATAAATTTTAAGTGAAAACAGAGGAGTTTTGATAAAATGTCATCTTGGGAGTTATTTAAATAAGGAGGAAGTAATGAAAAAGAAGCTTATTAGTCAAAGTGCACAAGAGAGGTATAACAGTTTCATTGCCATTAGTATCGAAAGAATAGAGGAGAAAATCACTAAAATTGAGACTAATGTGGCTTCAATTGAAGAGAAAGTGATGGAAGTTAACACACATTTGGCTCATATGGGATGGCAACTTAGGATGTAGTTTAGTAATACCAATTTTATAGAAGAAGCAGACAAGGTAATGTATCTGAAGAACATGTGGATTGAAGAAGATTCAACTAGAGTTATTAGTCATTATCTGTTCTTTCAGATATACATTCCAAATACTGAAGGAGAGACTAATGATAGTCCAGAATTTGTGCCATCGAATAGAGAGTGAAATTATGTTTGTGGTTTAATGTTTATGTGTTCAGTGTTTATTAATGTTAAATGTTTTAATGTGTGTTTCATGTTATTAAAGATCTAGTATTATGTTTAGGAATTTTCTCATACAAGACTATTTGGATTGAAAATTTATGCATTTGATAATGTTTGTAATTGTTTGTGAATTAATATAAGTGTTAGGTTTATGTGAAATTTTGTGTTTAATCGAATTAGTTAAGATTGGTGAATCTTGAGTAATAGAAGAGATAAGAGGGGAGAAAATAGTTTTTACCCTGTTTTGAGGCCATATAGGGTTGGTTCACTTAGGGTAAACATGCATTTCACTTAAATAAAAAAAATCAAGATTTGTGCACTAGCACCTATGGGCCAAGACCTGTGCTTAGGCACTGCCTAAACAAAGAGACAGGAGCCTAAGCGCAGGCCCACAAAAACTATTTTGTGAATGGTTTTAAGCAAGAAATTGGTCTAAAAACACCATGTCAGAGCCTCAACTTCATCTTCAACCTTGAAATTTCACGATTTCTAAGCTAGGACTCACCATATTTGAAGATTTCTTGGGGATTTGAGACAAAAATTGTTAGATGTGATATTCTTGAGGTAAGAGCTTCACTTCTTTGCAAAAATTTTTGATTTTTACCATGTTTTTTGAGCACATTCATGAGCTAGCCAAAAACACCATTCATGGTGAAAATTTGAGAAAAATTGAATGCATAGATTTGTTAGTTTAAGTTTTTAGGAGTTTAGTTTAATGATTTGGAGTTGAAGCCTATTGATATTGGAGCTTTGATTCATTGAGTTATTACCATTTCAGCCATCACTACTACTACTGTACTTTTGGGATTCACATCCTTGATTTTTTCTTTATGCAAGTAGGCTCGAGTTAGATTTGACAACTGGGAGGAGATCATAGAGCCACTAAAGCCCATTACCAATGTGAATGTGAAGTCTTATTCACATTATTCTATTTTTGGCTGGAAGGGTGGATTGTCCAATAGTTCTGCTGCCTCTACTTTGTGAGCTTCTACTTCACATGCTTCTACATCATGAGGTCAAACTTCTGGATTTGATTCTCATTCACAGATATTACAAAGGATTTTGGACAATGTCAATCGTACTACAGATAAGTTATCAAACTTAGAACATTTTGCTGAGCATATGGATGGGTATATGAAGAGATGTAGTGATTATGATGAGGAATACAACATAGCTATGCATCATTTCAAAAGAGGTAACCAAAAGGTTGTATTTCCTCAGTACCCTAGATATCCACCATATGAGCCTGCAGCTGTTTGGCTCAGTGACGATAGTGATGAAGAGGAGAATGCTGATTTATTTGGATATTTAGTATTATTTTATGTTTTTAGTATATTTATTGTTATGAACTGTTGTTGGTACTAGTATTCTATAGTATTGGTTATGTTCTTGGTTGTTATTGTAGAGACTATTAGTTTTTATTATGTTGTGTTATGTTTTGTACACCTACTATGATGTATTTATGTTTAATGAGTAGTTATTATGTGTGGTAGTAATTATTTTAATTGTGTTGTTGTACTTAGTTAGTGTTTTTTGAACTTAATTTTTGAATCTTAGGAAGGTTTAGAATTTAGCTAACTTGTTACTTGAAGCTGCATGTTTGAAATTTTCAATTTACTACCAATTATTTTTCTTTATATCTCAGCCATGTATGTTTCATAGTGAATTTGTTTACTTTTATATTGTACTCCATTGCATAGAATTCTGATGAATCTCTATTTTTGTAGTAAATTAAAGTTTGATCAATTAAATATTCACTCCTATTTTTATTTTTTATACTTGTATATTTAGGATATGAAAAATTTTGGAAGCATGATATAATTAGTTTTCATTGCTGCTTATTTATATATGATTATTTTTTATTAAAAATTTGAGTTTGGGGGAGGGATGAAAAATTTTCTTAAAGAACTTAAAAACTTATTTGTTCTCAAATATATTTCAAAGAAATTTGATTTTGATTTTAAAAAAATGATTATGTATATGAAGTTATATTAGGGAAGTAAATTTTTGAATATAGAAATGAGTAAGAGAATTTAGTTAAAATTTATAGTAATGTGGAAAAATTTAAGTTAAAAATTTTTAGTGTGAAAAATGCTAAATATAGTGTAACTATCTTTAGTAGAAAAAATTAAATTTTTGAAAATTTTAGACATTTAAACCTTTAACTTTCAAAACTTAAATTTCTTTTATTGAAGTTAATTTTTAAAACTATTATTATGTTTCTAAGTGAAAGAAAAATATCAATTCTTTGCTTTAGAAAAGGAAGAGTGGGATTCAGAATATTAAAGATCTATCCATATATAGTAATCCTTGCCTGAAAAAGAAAAGAAAAACAAAAAGAAAAATAAAAGAAAAATAAAAGAAAAAGAAAAAGAAAAGAAAAAGAGAAAAATAGAAAGAAAAAGAAAAATAAAAAAAGGGATGAGAAGCTTGAAGATTAGTGGCTAATTAAAAATTGGTTCCACATCTAATACTTTTAAAGTATAAGACTTGAGAAAATCTTAAGCTTAAGGATATAATATAGTGAGTAAAATTATGCTTAATAAAAATTTTAAAGTGGAGATGATAAAATGCCTAAACTCTATATTTAGAAAATCTACAATATTTCTAAATTAGATAGGAACTCATATTTTCATATTTCTTATTATTAAAAATTTCTAAGCTTTAAGTTGGTCTCATTTAGTAATATTTTTCTAAAGAGGACTACTATATTTCAACATCAAAATTTTGGTAACTCCTCAAGAAACTCATATACATCATCTACTTATATTGGTTTTTAAAGATTGAAGGAGGACAAGTAGTTTAAGTTTGGGGGATTTTGATACACCTAAAATATATAGTGTTTTTATACACATTTTTATACCTATTTTTTAGATATTGCCTTATAAGGAAAGGTATTTGTGTGTTTTTCTTTCAAGTACAACCAAATGGATGAAAAATGCTGAAAGGAGTGAAAATGGTCAAATTTAGAGCAAAAATGAAGAAAGGTGCCAAAATGAACTGGTTGCCTAAGCGCCTGAAATTGCCGCCTAAGCGCTGGAGGAGCAAGGCCTAAGCGCCAGGTGCTTCGCGCTTAAGTCCCAGAAATAGTTATGAGATGAATTATTTAATTTAAACTGATTTTTGATGAGGTGTTTGAAGCAACCCTTGGTAAAAAAGTGGGAGATAGCTNAGAGATTTGGAGTTTAATGCAAAAATTTAAGGGAAATTCATTGACATCTTAAAAGGCTTAGAACTCACACAGAGGTTTTCTCTAAAAGTAATGAGAGGAGGATTCTTGACTGTGTGTTCAACTTGAGGGATAAAGGCCGAGTTGACCTGTTAATTAAAAAGACCTACTCAGAGCCTAAGAAATGGATGTGGGGCAAGAGAAGAATTACAATTCAATGTCTTTTTCTGCTATAACTTTGTAAAGGATGGGCTTGGGAACTCCCCCCCCCCCCC
>JXCR01140626.1:143165-158314 GCA_002079205.1 Phalaenopsis hybrid cultivar | reverse complement strand
CCCCCCCCCCCACGAGTATCCTAAAATAAGAAAAGGTGGATCCTCTGCCTTCCGAGATAAAAAGAATGATCAAGAGAATGGTCAGGCAGAGCATACTACTGACAAAGTGCATCCCAAACAGCTGCATAATCAACATCTATGAGGAAAGAGATTGCATTCCTCCACATATATCACCTTGATTTCATCAGGCCTTTCTGCAAAGTGTTCTTTATAAGCAAGAGCAATATTCTGTTTGGAAAAGAAATTGATATTATTGGCTTTAGAGAAATCTGAGGATCTGTTGAAATTCTATTGCCAGTGGGTTCAATTTTAATTTTGAATGGAAACGGAGCAGATTTGGCAAATCACTACATCCTAGGAGTGCGCACTGCAGAGCTTCTGTTACACTAGGAAGAATGGATAATAGCAAAATACCACATGGATTCCATCTAGAACCAGAATCGGAAGAACTACGCCTATACGAGCTATGAGATAGTTGTACCTCTAAGTGCACGAGAAAGGAATTCTGTTCTATGAGCATGGATTAGAAGGTCAGCTTGATCATGAGCTCGCCACAGATGAAAGATAGATAATTCTTGTCACTTTTTGTACTACATTACGATATGGATAGATAATTTTTGTCACTTTTTGTACTCATCACGATATGGCAACTAGGATATGTAATGTTCCAAATGTTTTTAGTATTTGATATGTATTTAGCATGTGATGCTTCAGAATGTATTCAAATGTTGTTTTTTTACAGCATCAACATGTATTCAACTTGTAACACATATTTGAAGCAGTTTGATGAAGTTTCTTTCAGATTTCAGTATATCTATAAAATTGTCGTTTTTGTGTGATGGATTAATAGCCACAGAACCATAAGTTGATTCTAAATTATAATGAAAAAAGAAAGATGCAGCAAAAGTTTGATAATAAAATTTAAATAAAAAAATTTTTGAAAATGAAATTAATCAATGGAGATTAAAATTGAAAAAATTCCTTGTTAATTAGATGATAATAAAGACAACAGGAAAAATGATAAATTTAATAATTTAATTGCTTTCGAATTCAAAGTACCACACTCTTGGCCAGAGGAAAACATGTTGAGATTTTTATACCTATTTTATATTGTTTTTTATGATATTGCACTTTAAATAAAGGTATTTTTGATGTTTTATTGTAGGAATGATGAATTAGAGTCATTGGAGCAAAAAGATGCAAAAAGGAGCGAATTTAGAGTGAAAATGACCAAATGAGAAGAACTGAACTAGGGCGCCGACGACGAGATTTTCTTGAGACTCCAAAATTAATTCATTAAGAAGGTTCACCGATGGCGCCCTCGAGGCCGACGATGGCGAGGTCGGCGGTTATGCCCAATCAGGCTTTAGATAAAGCCAAATTTTGAAGGGATGCTTAGCAACTCTTGGGAAAGCTCATCCACAACTTTAAAAGATATTTTGGCTGAAAATTAGAAAGGTCTTGGATGTTAGAAATGTTCCATTGGTGTGTAGAGAGTTTACTATAATGTCTAAATTGTGAGGAATTCTTTGAGAGATTGTAAGAGTGAAGGGAAAGTGAGAGATTTCTTCTTCCTTGCTGTTTCGAAGAGGAATTCTGTGTGCTGTAAGAAAGGAAGCGATTCAGAGGAACTTCGAGGAGTATTCTTAGGGAGAAATTAAGGTTATTTACTTGTTGTAGTTTGTATGACTTTGATTTTATATATGAATTTCAAGTTTTGTTGTATTTTCCCCATGAGATCTGAGTAGTTTTCTCTGTCTTTCTTCTTGTCTCGAGATTTGTGAAAANAGAGATTTGGAGTTTAATGCAAAAATTTAAGGGAAATTCATTGACATCTTAAAAGGCTTAGAACTCACACAGGGGTTTTCTCCGAAAGTGATGAGAGGAGGATTCTTGACTGCATGTTCAACTTGAGGGACAAAGGCTGAGCTGACCTGTTAATTTAGAAGACCTACTCAGAGCCTAAGAAATGGATGTGGGGAAAGAGAAGAATTACAGTTCAATGTCTTTTGCTGCTATAACTTTGTAAAGGATAGGCTAGGGAACCCCCTGAGTATCCTAAGATAAGAAAAGGTGGATCCTCTACCTTCCATGATAAAAAGGATGATCAAGAGAATGGTCAGGCAGAGCATACTACTGACAAAGTTCATCCCAAACATCTTCATAATCAACATCTATGAGGAAGGAGACTGCATTCCTCCACATATATCACCATGATTTCATCAAGCTTTTCTGCACAGTGTTATTTATAAGCAAGAGCAATATTCTGTTTGGAAAAGAAATTGATATTATTGGCTCTGAAGAAATCTGAGGATTTGTTGAAATTCCACTGCCAGTGGATTCAATTTTAATTTTGAATGGAAACGGAGCAAATTTGGCAAATCACTACATCCTAGGAGTGCGGCACCGCAGAGCTTCTGTTACACTAGGAAGAATGGATAATAGAAAAATACCACATGGATTCCGTCCAGAACCAGAATTGGAAGAAATACGCCTATACGAGCTATGAGATAGTTGTACCTCTAAGTGCATGAGAAAGGAATTCTTGTCTATCAACATGGATTAGAAGGTCAGCTTGATCATGAGCTCGCCATAGAGGAAAGATAGATAATTCTTGTCACTTTTTGTACTACATTACGATATGGATAGTTAATTCTTGTCACTTTTTGTACTCATCACGATATGACAAATAGGATAGGCAATGTTCCAGATGTTTTTAGTATTTGATATCTATTTAGCATGTGATGCTTCCGAATGTATTCAAATGTTGTTTTTTGACGGCATCAGCATGTGTTCAACTTGTAACACATATTTGAAGCAATTTGATGAAGTTTCTTTCAGATTTCAGTATAACTATCAAATTGCCCTTTTTGTGTGATGGATAAAAAGCCACAGAACCACATGATGGTTCTAAATTATAATGAACAAAGAACGATGCAGCAAAAGTTTGATAATAAAAATTAGATAAAAAATTTTTTGAAAAAGAAATTAATCAATGAAGATTAAAATTGAAAAAATTCTTTGTTAATCAGATGATGATAAAGGCAACAAGAAAAATGATAAATTTAATAATTTAATTGCTTTCGAATTCAAAGTACCACACTCTTGACCAGAGGAAAATATGTTGAGATTTTCATACCTATTTTATACTGTTTTTGATGATATTGTAGTTTAAAGAAAGTTATTTTTGATGTTCTGTAGTAGTAATGATGAATTAGGGTCATTGGAGCAAAAAGATGCAAAAAGGAGCGAATTTGGAGCAAAAGTGACCAAAATATGAAGAATTGAACTAAGGCGCCGACGGTGCCATTGACCCCGCCGATGACGAGATTTTCTCGAGACTCCAGAACTTCATTAAGAAGGTCCACCGACGGCGCCCTTGAGGTCGGCAATAGCGAGGTCGGCGGTTATGCCCAATCAGGCTATGGATAAGGCTAAATTTGGAAGTGATGCTTAGGCAACTCTTGGGAAAGCTCATCCACAACTTTAAAAGAATATTTTGGCTGAAAATTAGAGAGGTCTTGGATGTTAGAAAGGTTCCATTAGTGTGTAGAGAGTTTACTAGAGTGTCTAAATTGTGAAGAATTCTTTGAGAGATTGTAAGAGTGGAGGGAAAGTGAGAGATTTCTTCCTCCTTACTTTTCGAAGAGGAATTCTGTGTGCTATAGGAAAGGAAGAGATTCAGAGGAACTTTTAGGAGTATTCTTCGGGAGAAATTAGAGAAAAGTTATTAATTTATGACTTTAATTTTATATATGAATTCTGAGTTTTGTTGTGTTTTCCCCATGAGATCTGAGTAGCTTTCTCTGTCTTTCTCCTTATCTCAAGATTTGTGAAATGGTGATTTGAATCGGTGAAGCCATAAAAATGTTTAAGAAATTGAAATCATCANCTCAGGCAAGGGGAACGTGGGAGCTCCAAAGTGAGAGCCGGTATCCTCCCAGCCTAGCCGCAAATTAAGTAAACAAGCATAGGATTAGTCAATGTTCTTTATGCCTGGACCAAAGGGTACAAAATTGGTATGCTCCTATTTGACACAATATAATTTGAACCAATTAACTTTATCCATTCACTATAATTTCTTGACAAGGAGAAGGTTGCTTTCTTATATATTGAATATCACATGTAAACCCTCATTAGTATCATTTGTCATTTAATAGTTATTAAAATTATATATTTATTGCAATTTCCTATTAATGACAGATAAATAAATTGAACTTCATTGTTATGATTAAAGTATTGCTTTTTCCAAAATATTAGTTCGTAATTCTAAACTACTCCTAGTAGGATCGATATCTAGAACTCTATTAGAGCCTTATATTACTTGAGCAATACACTTGCGTTGATAAGTGTGACTTTACAATTATTGAATATTTATTACATCCATATTTATCTTATTCAATTATTGAATATTTATTACGTCCATATTTATCTTATATTTTTAAGCATATATAAAGTCGCGGTCAAGTTTTTGGCATCTTTGTCGGGGAGTGAGTGAGTAAAATCACAATTAGAGTAACTGATAAATTAAGATTATTAGAAAATTTTTACTTGAATTGCAACTTATTTTTATTTTTATATTATATTACTGAGTTACTGATTTCAATTGTATGCGTAAATTTGGACCTGAAAATCTTATACCCTACGATTCAAAATTAGAACGCACTATTAGAAGGATTAGAAGATTAAGAAGAGAACCTATAAATTCTGATGCAATGGAAAACAACCTGAACAATCAAGGAATAGAGAATGAACACCAACTTAGACCCCTAAGAGATTATGCAAATCCTACGAAAACAACATGAACAATCAAGGAATAGAAAATGAACACCAACCTAGACCCCTACGAGATTACAACAACATGAACAATCAAGGAATAGAGAATGAACCCCAACCTAGACCCCTACGAGATTATGCGATGAACAATCAAGGAATAGATAATGAACACCAACCTAGACCCCTATGAGATTATGCAAATCCTACAGTAGATGAAATTCACTTATCTATCCAAAATCCTGATGTAGCTGCTAATTCATTTGAGCTTAAACTTGCTATTATCTAAATGAGAAGAGAACCTAGAAATTCTGATTCAATGGAAAACAACATGAACAATCAAGGAATAGAACGAACACCAACCTAGACCCCTACGAGATTATGCAAATCCTACAGCAGATGAAATTCACTTATCAATCCAAAATCCTGAAGTAGCTGCTAATTCATTTGAGCTTAAACCTGCTATTATCCAAATGGTACAAAACAATCAAATTGGAGGTACACCAAATGAAGATCCGAACTTACACCTCGCTAGTTTTTTAGAAGTGTGCGCTACTTTTAAATAAAACAGAGTCTCAAACGATGTTGTTAGACTTAGACTTTTTCCTTTTTTACTTAGGGTTAAGGCTAAGATGTATTAGCACCAGAATCTATTAGAACTTGGGGAGAACTTTCACAGAAATTTCTATCCAAATATTTTCTTAGACTTATGCTTTTTCCTTTTTCACTGAGGGATAAGGCTAAGATGTGGTTAAATTTGTTAGTAGTCTTAGACTTTTTCCTTTTTCACTGAGGGATAAGGCTAAGATGTGGTTAAATTTGTTAGCAAAGTTAGACTTTTTCCTTTTTCACTTAGGGATAAGACTAAGATGTGGTTAAATTTGTTAGCACATGTTAGACTTTTTCCTTTTTCACTGAGGGATAAGTCTAAGATGTGGTTAAACTCGTTAGCACCTGGATCTATTAGAACTTGAGGAGAACTTTCACAGAAATTTCTATCTAAATATTTCCCTCCATCCAAAACTACTAGAACTTGGGGAGAACTTTCACAAAAATTTCTATCCAAATATTTCCCTCCATCCAAAACTATTAAGAACTTGGGGAGAACTTTCACAGAAATTTCTATCCAAATATTTCCCTCCATCCAAAACTGCTGAACTTAGAAATGACATAACATCAAACTTGGGGAGAACTGTTACAGAAATTTCTATCCAAATATTTCCCTCCATCCAAAACTGCTAGAGGGGAGAACTGTCACAGAAATTTCTATCCAAATATTTCCCTCCATCCAAAACTGCTAAACTAAAAATGACCTTTCACAGAAATTTCTATCCAAATATTTCCCTCCATCCAAAACTGCTAAACTTAGAAATAACATAACATCAACAGAAATTTCTATCCAAATATTTCCCTCCATCCAAAACTGCTAAACTTAGAAATGACATAATATCGTTCTTTCAGATTGATGGAGAGTCAATATATGAATCTTAGGAGAGATTTAAAGATCTTCTTAGGAAGTGCCCTCATCATTTGTTACCAGATTGGTTGATAATTTAAACTTTTTATAATGAATTAGTAGGATCTCTTAGATCAATTATAGATGCTGTGGCTGGTGGTTCTTTAGTGTCAAAACCTTTGATGAGGTTTATTCATTAATAGAAGGGATGGATACCAACAATTTTCAATGGCCCTTTGAACAGGTAAATCCTAAAAGAATGCTAGTATCCATGATTCTGATGCAATATCTATGTTAGCTTCACAAATTGCTGCAACATCAAAGAAATTAGATCATTATGGGATGAATTATTCTCCAACACCTCCTATGATGGAAGAGAATTCATCTGGGGCAATTTGTGGATGTTCAACCTTCATATGAGACTTTAAATTGTTAGCTTCACAGATTGCTGCGATATCAAAGAAATTAGATCATTATGGGATGAATTATTCTCCTTCCTATGATGGAAGAGAATTCATCTGGGCAATTTGTGGATGTTCAACCTTCATATGAGACATTAAATATTATTAATAGCCAACAACATTATTTGACTATTATAACCCATGTTGGAAGAATCATCCAAATTTTAATTGGAATAACAATTCTTCTACAGATCAACAATGTTATTATAACCCAGGTTGGAAGAATCATCCAAATTTTAATTGGAATAACAATTCTTCTACAAACCATTACAACCCAGGTTGGAAGAATCATCCAAATTTTAATTGGAATAACAATTCTTCTACAAATAAACCCAGGTTGGAAGAATCATCAAAATTTTAATTGGAATAACAATTCTTCTACAAATCAACAATTGGTTTATATGAAACCTTAAATGCTATTATAGACCCAACAACCCATATTCGAACTATTATAACCTAGGTTGGAAGAATCATCCAAATTTTAATTGGAATAACAATTCTTCTACAAATCAACAATGGGAAAATAAGCTAGTGAACTCGTTAGAAAATTCATTCAACCAAGGAAATCTAAATTATAGACCTTCTTATCCTCCAGGATTTAACAATAACACTCAAATTAAGGAGAAGAAGTTGTCTATGGAAGAGCTGATATTAAACATGGGTCAACAATTACATAATCAAGGAAATCAATTACAAATTCAAGGAAATCAATTACAAAATTAAAGAACTGCTATTAAGAATATTGAAAACCAATTGGGACATATCGCTACTGCGCTTAGTAACCGAACATTAGGAACTTTTCCTAGTACTGTGGAACCAAATCCTAAAGATCAAGGAAAATAACAAATCAAAGCGATACAATTACAAAGTGGAAAATAATTGGAAACAAGGGTACAAAAAGAAACAGAAACTGAAAAAGAGAAAGTGGATACCAAAAAAGAAAAAGATCATGAGTACCGAGATTTAGAGTATCCATTTACACCAATGAAAATTATTGTGGAGAAGCCTCCACCACTGTTTCCTCAAAGATTGAAGCAACACAGACAGAATAAACAATTTTCCAAATTTTTAGAAATTCTTAAGAAGTTAACGGTAAATACTCCCTTCGTATAAGCTTTAGAGAAAATGCCCAATTATGTAAAATTTATGAAAGATATTCTGAACTAGAAAAGGAAGTTCACGGATGATGAAGTTGTTGAACTTAGCGAAGAGTGTAGTGCAATTAATTAGAAAAAGCTTCCTGAAAAATTAAAAGATCCTGACTGTTGCACTTAACGAAGAGTGTAGTGCAATTATTCAAAAAAAGCTTCTTGAAAAATTAAAAGATCCTGGAAATTTCACTATACCGTGTGCTATCGGTGAAAAATTTTATGGAAGAGCTTTATGTGATTTGGGAGCAAGCATTAATCTTATGTGAAAAATTTTATGGAAGAGCTTTATGTGACTTGGGAGCCAACATCACTATACCATGTGCTATTGGTGAAAAATTTTATGGAAGAGCTTTATGTGATTTGGGAGCCAGCATTAATCTTATGCCTACATCAAGNTGCAAGAGCAAAGACTGTTAGATACATTGAAAAGATGTAAGAAAGCTTTTGGTTGGACCTTAGCTGATATTATGGGAATTNAAGAATTGTGTTAGGGCATAAAATTTCAGAAGATGGTATGGAAGCAGACCCTACAAAAGTTCAAGTTGGAGATATTAAATTTTCTAGATCCTTATAAAATTTCAGAAGATGATATTTTTCATCGAATCTCTACTGCCTATCATCCTCAAACCAGTGGGTTAGCTGAAGTTTCTAATAGAGAGATTAAATAAATACTTGAAAAGACTGTAAAACCTAATAGAATAGATTGGTCCACTAGACTAGATACCGCATTATGGGCTTACAAGATCGTTATAAAACTCCTATTGGAATGACTCCTTACAGACTAATTTTTGGAAAGACTTGTCACTTACGATAAAACTCCTATTGGAATGACTCCTTATAGACTTATTTTTGGAAAGACTTGTCACTTACCAGTAGAATTGGAACATAAAGCATATTGGGTGATTATAGAATTCAATTATAATTTTGAAGTTGCTGGTAAGAAGAGATTGTTACAACTAAATGAATTGGAAGAATTAAGAGAAAGAATTCAATTATAATTTGAAAGAAGCTGGTAAGAAGAGATTATTACAATTGAATGAATTAGAAGAATTAGAAATTTGAAAGATGATGGTAAGAAGAGATTGTTACAATTAAATGAATTGGAAGAATTAAGAAACGAGCTTATGATAACGACGGAATTTATAAAGAGAAACTAAAGTTATGGCATGATCAGAAGATTAACCTATGATAATGACAGAATTTATAAGGAAAAATTAAAGTTATGGCATGATCAAAAGATTAACCAGGAATTTATAAGGAGAAACTAAAGTTATGGCATGATCAGAAGATTAACCAGAAGAACTTTGAATAATTTATAAGGAGAAACTAAAGTTATGGCATGATCGGAAGATTAACCAGAAGAACTTTGAACAAGGACAAGAAGTTTTGCTTTACAATACATTTATAAGGAAAAATTAAAGTTATGGCATGATCGGAAGATTAACCAGAAGAACTTTGAACTAAGAAAATAAGTTTTACTTTACAACACTAGGCTGTAGTTATTTCCTGAGAAATTGAAGTCTCGTTGGTTAGGACCCTTTACTGTGACACAAGTTTATACTTACAGAGCGGTTGAAATTGAAGATCAGAAGACAGGAAATAGATTTAAAGTAAATGGACACATATTAAAACCACATTATGTAGGGTAAAAGACCAAATTTAAAGAGGTTTTAATGATCAGTCAACCTGAATGACACCTGAATAGGTAGGGGCTGACGACGTTAAACCAAGCGCTTTATGGGAGGCAACCCATATTTATCTTTACTTTTATTATCATTATAGTAGCTTCTATTTGAAATTATCATTAATATGTGGTAGTATTAAGCTATACTACTCTTATTTACCCTTAAATCATCATAAAAAGATGGATCAATAGAGAAAAATTGGAACGCATTCGGACCAGAGCGAAAACTGTGAAAATTTTGATTTGGGCACCGATGGCGCCCTCGACGCCATCAACAATGGGTTTTTTCTCGAGAGTCCAAAAAAAATTAATATAGAGGCTCGCCGACCTCGACCCCGCCGACGACGAGACCGGCGAAATGACAGTTACTTGGGTTCAAATGGCAGTTTTTGGGCTGGAATAATCTTTTTAAACTAAAAAATTTGATACCTAGTTCATATTTTCCCTCCAAAAATGAAGTGAAACTCCACCAATTTCATTCTTATGACATCCAATTCCCCTGATAATCCCAGAATGTGATTTTTTAATTGGCAAAAGTTTATTAGTGCGGAAGTGTAGCGAATTTTCAACAAGTTACTGACGAAGAAAAGATTGATCAAGGAATGAGGATTCGTAAATCGTGGAGTGAATAATCCCAAGATGGATATTGAAGAAACTATAGTGTGGCGAAGATGGGAAGTGTTGTGCTACGCTACCGCCGGTGTAGTGGTTGCTGTTGTAAAAGAATTTTATGCAAATTTACACGGAATCAACCAGGAAGTTGTTTATGTGCGAGGAAGATGGATCAATTTCACTCCTGCACGGATCAACGAATTATATGTGATAAAAAATGTTCCTGTCTGCCACTATACCAATTTCGTCCCAACGAGAAACCAGATGAATGAAATTTACCAATATTTAATGGATGAAACTAACGACTGGGAAACAAGGGAAAATGGGTATGTTAGTTTTTCTGCAACACTTCTAAATCCCGTTTCAAAACATTGACACTTTTTCATTTCTGTAAAACTGTTACCGACAATGAAGATCAGTAAAGTTTCTAAAGAAAGTGTTATTTTGAATTACTGCATCCAAAGGGGACAGCTGATCGAAATTGGATCAATTGTTTCTAAAGAAAGTGTCATTTTGAATTACTGCATCTAAAGGGGACTGTCGATCGACATTGGATCTATAATTGTGAAGTCAGTTTTGGGCCTGATCGTTCATGGATCAACTTATGGGCTTGGACACCCCTCCACAATTTTCTCACATTGCAGTCAGTTCCATGTGTCCAATGAAAATTGGGAAAAGGTACTGCTACCTTGGAAGCCTTTAGACCCAACTAAGAGATTCCCAGCTTTTGAAGATGAAAATGACATGACCATTATAGTAGATCAATCATATCAGAATTCACTACCAGTTCAACCCTTAATTCCTGATAAGTCTTTGGTGATCCTGTGCCGAATCAAGAAATTGGAAAAGGAGGTACAAAATGTCATGAATGTGATTAATAATATCTCTGATTTCTTTGATCATCTAGACTGGAGGATGAAGGAACATTTTTATCACTCTGGACATTTAGAAGATAGCTTAATACGACTGATGAGGAGGATGAAGTTAATAGAAGAGGATTCCACTAAAGATTTTACATTCTGCCCCTTCTACAACCTCTTCATTCATGTGCAATTGTGATCTCAGAGGAGAATCGAGTACTGAGTCTGAAGATTAGTAGATTTATATTACTACCTATCTTTCTATCTATAAATCGAGTACCGAGTCTGAGGATTAGTAGATTTATATTACTACCTATATGTCTATCTATGTAACCTTCTACAACCTCTTCGTTCATGTGCAATAAATGGGTGATCTCAGAGGAGAATCGAGTACCAAGTCTGAAGATTAGTAGATTTATATTACTACCTATCTGTCTATCTATGTATTTTGATTTGAACTTTACATTTTCTTTTCTTTAGAATTATGCTTTTAGATCTCTGTATTGTTGAGACTGAGCATAGGATGTTTTGTTTTCGGCGTTTTGAGTGTTGTGGCTTGGATTGCAACGCTGAATTAATGTAGTGAGGTTGAGAAAATACCAAGCTTAGGTGTGTTATGTAACATATATTGTACCCCTTGGAATTTATATATATGTGATGTTTTGTGTTGTGAAATTCTATATGTAGTAAGTACATCATTTAGTCACTTAAAATTATGTCTATAATGATTAAAAACATGTCGTTAAGGCTTAAAATTGATCGAAATTACAAAAATCTAGAATTTGGACAAAATCAATAGAGCCCGCCAACGACGGATTTTTCCCGAGACTTAGGATTTAATTCCAATAGTGCACGCTGACGGCGCCATCGACCCCGTCGAAGGAAAGCTCACAAAAAACACACCTTTAAGCGCGATTTTGACCAGTCAACCGCCAGTATTCATCATCCCATTCCTCCTAAAAATGCCATTTTCAAACTAAGGCTTAAAAGATCTTGGATTGGGTGGCGATTTCAAGGCTTTTTGACTCGGATTTGATCATCTCTTGGTAAGAGCTTCACTCCAAACTAAAAATATTTGATTTTCACCATTGATTTCTTCCACATTTGAATTTGATCATCTCTAAGTAAGAGCTTCACTCCAAACTAAAAATATTTGATTTTCACCATGGATTTCTTCCACATTGAGGAGATTCAAAAAATGTGAAAATGTGAAGAAAAAGTAGGAAGAAATTTATGGATCTTAAGTTGAGGAGATCCAAAAAATTTTAGAATGTGAAGAAAATTTGGGAAGAAATTCATGGATCTTAGTGTTGAACTCTTAAAATTACTATTGGAAGCCATGATTTGCATATTTGAAGTAATTTTTGGAATTTTTCTATAATTTAATTAGATTGAAATGGCTCCACGACAAAAGAGATGGGTTGAGTTCAACGAGTCTCGCTTTGTCAATGCGATGGCTCAAACAAAATTTACTTCCATATTTAAAGGAAAGAAGTGTATACAAGATCGAGTTTTTGAAAGTCCGGGAGGAGAAATTGAACGAGTTATTGCCGATTAGAGGTGGGAAAACTTTTGTTACACCACCAATAAAGCTGATGCAAACGTTGTGAAGGAGTTCTATGCCAATGTAATCTATTCTAAGGATGGAATCGTTCAAGTGCATGGATTTTCTGTTGAGTTTACTGTCGCCCGCATCAACACTTTCTATGAAGTCCCAGACTCTTATAGTTTGCAGTATGAATCCTTCAGTACGATGGAAGGCCCCCTTAATGATGTGATCAACTTTCTCATTGATGGGAAATGAACATGGAAGATAAAGCAGCGAGAACATAATTTTTATGCTTCCATGCTGAATGCCACCTCTAAGGCGTGACACTATTTCATTTCCTCTACTCTGTTACAGACTTATCACCATAGTGATGTAACTAGCGATAGAGCTATTCTGAATTTTTGTATTCAAAATAATAGAACTATAAATGTGGGGAGAATCATTCTTAAGAATACATTGACTACGGAAAGAAGTGAGACTAGTGGAGGTCTAGGACATCCTGGACTTATTTATGTAATTTGCAAACTTTCTGGAGTGGAAATTGGAGATGAGGAATAGGTTTACCTGATGAAACCCATTAGTAAAGCTAATTTGAAGACTTGTGAATCCCATGAGAAATGGAGAACTAAGAGTAGAAGTCAAGAACCTTCTACTAATAGAGATGTCCCCTCTATAAGTTATGACCTTCCACCTTCTAGTTCCCTTACCCTCTCTGATTTAATGAATGAGTTGACCTTGCAGTGGAAGAGCATAGAATTGATAAATGAAAAGATTGGAGGTTTAGAACGTCGACACAATTATGACAGTGAGTACCTTCAGAGATATTCAAATTTTGAGGTAGCTTATTATGAAACACAGGCCCAACACTACAAAGGTGAGCCCAATGTTACTTTTTCTGAGTGCCCCCGGCATACTCGTATCATCCTAATCCATCTGCTGATCAAGGCGATGAAGACATAGTTTGAGATTTTGATATTTGAATGTAATTGATGTACTTATATGTGTACTTTTATTTCTGTAAGTTTGTTTGTAATAGAAATGGATTTTTGTGTATTTGGACTTTCATTTTTATTATTTTATTGTACTCGGATGATTTTTAATTTTTGTTATAAAGTTAGTGTTATAGTTAAATGTGCATGTGTAGTTTAATAGATGTTGAGTAGTATTTTGTGATGTAATTTGATTTTTATTTTGTATTTTAGTTTCAATGTTTAGTATTGTGGTTGTGTTAGGAAATGTTGTGCTTATTTAATGTTTTAGTTTTATACTTGTCTGAAAATTTCATTACCCAGAAATTCCTCTAATGATTTATATGTGAAGAAAGCTCCTAATATTACAGACCAGGTAAAGTAAAAATTTGAGAAGGCCTGCAAAAATTTCAGAATAATGAAAATGCCTACAATACTGAGGTATGATTTATATTTATAGTTTTTTTCTTTCCACCTATATTATTTCATATTTAAAAATTTAAATTTGGGGAGGGAAGAAAAAGATTAATTATTAGATGTCCTCTATTTCAATATTTTCAAAAATTATTTATATGATTTTATGTAGTGAATTTAATTCAGGTAACTATATTTTTGTAGCTATTTAAATATTATGGTAGATTTAAAGAAATTTTTTTGTAATGAAAATTAATTTTGTAACTTAAGAAATTTTAGTATAAGAGAATAAAATTATAGTTAACTATTTACAAAAAAGGAAACTATATCTTGAAGTATTAAGAATCTGGAAATTCATTTGAGAAGAAAAGATTGGGGCTCAATGATGTAAAAACTATGAAATATTTATAGGGTAAAGGAATGCTTTGAGTTTCAAATTTAGGGAAAGAAAAGTGATGTTCAAAATCATTAAAGGCTATGCAGATATAGTAATCCTCACTTGAAAAAGGAAAAAGAAAAGATTGAAAAAAATCCCTAAAAAAGAAAAGAAAAATATATAGGATTGAAAACAATCCAAATGAAAAAGAGAAAAGAAAGAAAAAAATTATGGAAGTGAGGAGAAACTTGAGGATATGCCTAATCAAAAATTGGCTTCACTGGACCAACTTAAAGGGGAAACCTAAATACATTTTTGAAATTATGTTTATGGAATAGATCTTTTACTAGTAAAGTTATCATGAAGTTCCTATCTTTTGGATATTCTAAGTGACTTAATATCGTAACATATAGTCATTCTTGAAATGAATAGAAGACTAGAACTCTAAAACTTGATGACTAGATAATCTTGTGGCTACAGAGTTAATTCAATTACTTGAATTTTTTTTCTGAAAATCTCACTATGATATTTATTTAAATCAAACTTATAGTATTTTTGAATTAAAACTTTACTATAGTAGATCATAACTTTTATGTAGTACTAAAATTACTTGAGGACAAGCAATAGTTAAGTTTGGGGGATTTTGACCAGAGGAAAATATGATGAGATTTCCATATCTATTTTATACTATTTTTGATGATATTTCACTTTAAAGAAATGTATTTTTGATGTTTTATTGCAGAAATGATGAATTAGGGTCTTTGGAGCAAAAAGATGCAAAAAGGAGCGAATTTGGAGCGAAAAGGACCAAAATGTGAAGATTTGAACTAGGGCGCCGACGGCGC
>JXCR01140626.1:113649-139356 GCA_002079205.1 Phalaenopsis hybrid cultivar | reverse complement strand
TATATATATATATATATATATATATATATATATATATAGGAATCGCTTTTGACTCCCTACATGTTAAAGTAATATGAAAATACAGAATGCGGGTAAGAAACTAGGGACTCTTTTTTAGTTCAATACAAGAACCCAAGAGCTCCCGCAAAGAACCAAAAAATACCCACCAAAAGGAGGAAAATTACAATGACTCAAGAAAAGGAAAGAAAAAAGAATAAAAATACAGCTACATCAAAGATACTCATGTGTCTAGCTATGCAATTCTGAAGTGGGGAACCTTCAGGATGTCTCCTTGCAGCAGATATTGAAGAGCTGAGGGGGGGTTTACAACAACATCAGTCTCTTTAGAATATGACACAAGCTGGGCCAGCCAGTTTGCAGGCTGATTTCCTTCCCTGTAGATGAAAGTGAAATGGATTTGTAACTTACTACTAAGATCTCTGATTTTGTTTATCCAATATAAGTAGTGTCAAGGAGATCCCTCCTCATGATTTAGAAGGTGAATAACTGCAGCAGAATCCACCTCCAGCCAAAGCTTATACCAATTAGCCTTATTTGCAAGATTAATTGCCCAATACACAACAATAAGTTCAGTCTCAGTGGAATTAGAGGCCATTACTGCGGTGTAGAAGTACAGAAGACACTTACCCAAATGATTTCTGTAAATTCCTCCCACTCCAGCTCCATTTTTTGTAAAGCTTCCATCGGTATTGATCTTCACTGTGGGATGCTGTGGAGTTTCCCAGTAAACTTTAATTACTTGAATAAGGTCTGGCTTGTCAGAAGAGCAGAATTTAGAGACATTAGAGAATCTTTTCCATTTGATCATCTTATGAAGGTAAGACAAACTGTTTCTAGCAGTTTTCCCAACACTTGGGATGGCATTTTCAAACGTTGCCTTATTTCTTTCCATCCAAATGAACCAAGCAGTAATGAAAGGAATAGTAGCAAATTTTCTCTTGTGCCAGATCAGCCAGCAATTGACAAGCCTATCCCAAGTAAGATCTTTCTCATCAATGATCAATTGGTTCAGTAGTTGTTTCCATACCTGCTTAGCAAAGTTACATTCAAAGAATAAGTGAATCAAAGATTCCTCCTCTTTCTTACATAACCAACATTTAGAGGGACCCCTCAAACCCTTTAACTTGAGAATGTCATGAGTAGGGATCATCTTGTGGAAAATTTTCCAACAGAGAAAAGACATAGAAGAGGATAGGAATTTGTTCCAAATAGTGTCTCCCCAGGGTATTTACTCCCAACTGAAACTTTTGGAGTAAATGGCTTTGGTAAGACTTTGATGAGAAGTTGTCTTCCACAAAACTTTATCAGTTATGCTTCTATTAAACTTTATACTAGCCACTTTGGTGATTGAGTGAGGTTGCAGTATATTGGATAACTTAATTAGAGACCACTGATCACCTTCCTAGAAATTAGCCACTTTCAAATCAATATTGTAGACATTGGTAATAGGGAATAGCCAATCTTTTAGACAGTAATTATCAAGCCAAAACTTAATATCACCTTTACTCAAGCCCCAACTGTAAGTGTTTTAAGCAATATGTCTGATTTTCAGCATTTTCACCCAAATTTTAGAATCCCCAGTTTTCTTGAGAACCAGTGTGGGATGTTGATCTTTACAATATTTGCCCTACATAAATTTTGACCATAGAGAGGTTTGAGTTTTAAACTTGATCCAGAGTTTACAAAAGTTTATCTGAAGGAGTTGGACAAGGTCCTTAAAGCCAATGCCCCAAGCAATTTGAGTTTTGGCAACTTTTTTTCCAAGAAGCCCAGTGCATTTACTGTCTTTGGCCAGACCACAAAAATTTGTTGAAGATTCTTTCTAGTTGGGTTTGTGTGCTTTTCTTAACAGTAGTCATTTGCAGTATATAAGAAGGGAGGGTGGTAAGAATGCTCTTTAACAAAGTAATTCTTCCCCCATTGGATAAGAAAGTTTGTATCCAACCATTAAGAAGACTTGCAATTTTATTCAAAACCTCTTCAAACTGGATTTTTCTGGTTCTGCCAGTGATAAGAAGCACCCCTAGGTACTTAATTGGAGCTGAGAGATTGAAAAGCTAGTGTATTATGATGGCCATTGTTTATGAGTAGAGGAGGCATGTTTATAAAAGACCATTTAACACTTTTCTGGATTGAAGTACATCCCAGAGTGAGCTTGGAACTTTTGGAGTGTCTGGATAACTTTTCTAACAACATTCTTATTAGATCTGGAAAAAACCATTATATCATCAACATACATTAAGTGAGTAATGGCTATATTGGATCTGTGATGGTATCTGTTGTGGCTGTGATTCAGAAGAGCTTCATCAAGAGTTCTAGATAAGTAATCAATAGCAAGTATGAAAATGTTGGGTGATAAAGGGTCCCCTTGCTTTAAACCTCTAGCAGCAGTGAAGGAACCCCTCTCTTGTCCATTTATCAAAATAGAGTGTTCATTGTTATGTAACCACCTCCTGATCAGTTGACAGAAATCAGTGTTAAAGCCTCTGGCATTTAAGACTTCCATTATGAAATCCCAGCTTATGGTATCATAAGCTTTCCTTAAGTCAAGATTATAAATCATGTTGACCCCTCTGGAAGTTTTATTGAAGTCTTGTAGTAATTCTTGAGCCAATAGAGTGTTGTCTATTATGGACCTTCCTTTCATAAAAGTTGTTTGATTTGGTTTAATTATGCAATCAAGATGAGGCTGTAGCCTATTAATAATCATTTTGCTAATAGTTTTACTAATGACGTGGTTAGACAAATAGGCCTAAAGTGGTTCCAATTCTGCTGAATATTAGATTTAGGGACCAGTACAATGGTGGAAGCACATAAATACTTTGGAAGGTTGTTTCCTTGAAAGAAGCTTGTTACTGCAGCAAAAAAAATCAGCCTTAATTACCTCCCAGGACTTTTTGTAGAACTCAACAGTAAATCCATCGGGGCCTGCAGATCTGTTACTGTCTATAGAGCTGATTGCATTCCAAATTTCCTTTTCATTGGGGATACAGTGAGCTTGAGGCTAGCAGTATAATTCAGTTTAGCAAAGAAATGTGCCTTCTCAATTGGGGTTCTGAAATGTTGTTCCTGATTTAGCAAGTTTTTATAGTAACTTATGGCATCATTGGCTATGTCAGCATTATCATGTAACCACTGACCATTAGCATTTTGAATAGCATGGATGGTATTACACTTTCTCTTATATTTTATATAGGCATGATAAAATCTGGTGTTTCTATCGCATCTATGAAAATATTCATAGCAGCCTTCTGTTTAGGAAATTTTTCCTGATATTCAATAGCACTAAGAAGGTTATTCTGAGCAGTCAGCAGTTCCTTTTCCTCCACATTGCCAATCTGTTCTTCATACTCCAATTTTTTGACTTCCTTTTCTGCCTCTTGAACTTTTGCATGCACATTTCTAAAATTTTCCCAACTCCAATTTCTGAGAGCTTTGGCAGTTTTAATTTGCAGCAAACCTAACTTGATAATAAGGTCAGGATGTGAAATACCTTTCCATAAGTCAGCAATGTACTGGTTATAAGAAGGATGTGCTGCCCACATGTTGAGATATCTAAAAGGGGGGAGGAGGTATGATTATCAGTAGAGGTAATTCTGATAAGCATATGCCTATGATCTGAACTAACAAGACTAAGATGAGTAACAAAGGTGAGGAGGAATTGATTAAACCATGCATCATTTACGAACATTCTATCTAGCCTCTCCCAAATGGCTCCCCTTTTCCCAGTGAAAGCAGGCCCCTTGAAGCCCAAGTCAAAGAGTCTAGCCCTGTGAATATTGTCACTAAAGGTGTTCATCTTAACTAAATTTGGTACTCTCCCTCCAGATTTTTCAACAGTTGAAGTAATACAATTAAAATCTCCTCCCACCAGTCATGGGGAATTCATCTGTTGACTGATGTTAATCAATCTATTCTACAATTCCTTTCTGGCATCCTTTGTACATCCAACATATATAAAAGTAGCTTCACCATTATGACCATTCATATTGAATGAAAGATGGACAAATTGTGAATGATCAATTAAAATGTTTGAATTAATTTCTTTTCTCCAAAAAATCCAAATTTTATTGTTAGTATTACCAAAATGGGTAAAACCAGTGAATTTTTTAATCAGGACAGGTTCAAGAATTCCAATGCACCATAGCTTGTATTTAAAACTTAGATAAAGGACTCTTTTTAGGTAAAGAGGGTTAGCCATCTCCCATATATTCCATCAAAGTAGATTAATCATTAGAAGGGGGTGAGGGGAAGGCTAAGATCTTGATCTAGTTCTTCCTCTATAATTAGGAGAACTATTTCTTGCTCTTTCTTCCTTCATTGAGTGTGTCCCTAGTTGTAATTTCTGCACTTCTGTCACTAGTTTTTTCTTCTCCTTGCTGTTTTAACTTACCAATCTTCTTCAATTGTGTGTTTCATTCCAGTAATTATGGGGTCTTTTGGAGCTTTATCATGGAGATCTGTAATGATTTCCTTCCTCTTATCAGCTTGCAAAGTAGATGTAGGTGTGATTATTATAACTTCAATATCTTCCTTTTTGATTAATCTGTGTGGTGAGATCTCATCATGGCTGTTAGGTTCTGATAGCTCTCCAAGAGAATCAGCATCTGAGGAACCCTCATTGAGTCTTGGGGATGGTGCTTCCATCCTTTGAGTTATTCCTTGTCTGTTGTCTAGCATTATTTCTTTAGTAATATTCCTTGTAGCATTAATTATAGTTGTTTTAGTAGCTTTTTAATTTATTCCTGCAGTTTTCCTTCTTGGGGGAAGTAATCTGTAGCATTTATCTAATGTATGACCAAACATTTTGCAATGTCTGCAATAGTAAGACTTTTGCTCAGATATTATTTCCTGCTAAAAGCCTTCAGAATCAAATCCAATCCAAATTCTCTTCAGTTCAAGGAGAGTAATGTCTCTTTCTACTTGCATTCTAGCAAGGCCAAGTCTGGCTGGGCGTCGGGATATCCATTCTGGCAGCTGACAATTTCTAATTTGGTGTCCGACAAGTATATAATTTAAGATAAATCTATAGAAGTGAGTAATGAAGAATTGGATTATGTTCAAGAATAATTTGAATTGTTAGATCCTATGGATAATAATAAAAAAAATGATTTCTTTGATTGTGAAACCTCCTGAACTAGAAATGATAACACTTCCTAAACATTTAAAATATGTCTTTTTAGGAGATTTATCTACATTATATGTTATTGTATTCTTAGAATTAACTAAAGTGCAAAAGCAAAAGTTGTTGGAATCTTTAAGAAGATATAAGAATGCGTTTGGATGGACGTTAGCTGATATCAAAGTAATCAGTCCTTCGATTTGTATGCTTAGAATTTTATTGGAAGAATATCATGAACCAAAAGCTGATCCTCAAAGGAGATTAAACTCTATGATGAAAGATGTTATTAAGAAAGAGATTTTAAAATGGTTAAATGCTGAAATAATATATCCTAATTTAGACAGTGCTTGGGTGAGTCCAATTCATTGCGTTCATAAGAAAGGGGGTGTGACTGTTGTAACAAATGGAAATAATGAATTAATACTGACAAGACAAGTCACTGCATGGTGAATCTACATTGATTATAGAAAATTAAATTCGTTCACTATGAAAGATCACATTCCTTTACCCTTTTTGGAGCAAATGTTGGATAGATTAGCTGGGCATAAATAATTTTGCTTTTTAGATGGATATACCGATTATCATCAAATTTCTATTGCTATAGAGAATCAAGATAAGACAACATTTACTAGTCCTTATGGTACTT
Organism: Phalaenopsis hybrid cultivar; assembly: GCA_002079205.1. Lineage (NCBI taxonomy): Eukaryota > Viridiplantae > Streptophyta > Magnoliopsida > Asparagales > Orchidaceae > Phalaenopsis > Phalaenopsis hybrid cultivar. Next base: position 133,567 of record JXCR01140626.1, on the reverse strand, counting down.
TTACCTTTTGATGAATGCTCTTCAGTTTATGAAATGCACCTGTAACATTTCGAAGATGTATCATGTCAATTTTCAATGATTTAATTAAAAAAGGGATATAAGTCTTTATGATTGATTTTTTTGTGTTTGGAACTTTATTTGAAATATGTCTAAATCATTTAGAAAAAGTTCTAGAACGATGTGAAACGAGGAATTTAGTATTAAATTGGGAAAAATGTCAAATCATGGTTACAGGAGGAATTGTATTTAGGCATAAAGTTTCTGAAAATGGCATGGAAGTTGATCCAACAAAAATTTAAGTTTTAATTAACCTACCTCCACCTACTACTGTAACAGGAGTTAGAAGTTTTTTAGGACATGTTAATTTCTACAAGTGGTATATAAAAGATTTCTCAAAAATTACAAAGCCTTTATGTCAACTTTTGGAAAAAGTTACAAAATTTTATTTTAATCCAGAGTGCCTTAATGCCATTGAAACATTAAAGAAAAAATTAATCACTGCTCCTATAATTGTTTCACTTGAATGGGAGAAACTATTTGAGCTAATGTGTGATGAAAGTGATTATGCAATTGAAGATATTTTAGGGCAGAGATATGACAATATTTTTAAAGTTATATATTATGCTAGCAATACTCTAAATGATGCTTGAATTAATTATACTACCACTGAAAGAGAGTTATTAGCAATTGTTTATGTTTTTTATAAGTTTAGGTCATATTTGATTGGAGCTAAATGTGTTGTGCATACAGAACATTTTGCTATAAAATATTTGATGCAAAAGAAGGATGCGAAACCAAAATTAGTTAGATGGGTAATTCTGATACAAGAATTTGATTTTGTGGTAGTAGATAGGAAGATATATGATAATCAAATAGAAAATCATTTATGCAAGCTAGAACAGGAAGAAACATTTAATCTTGAAAGAGAAATTAATGAAACTTTTCATGGTGAACAACTATATACTGTTAAAGAATAGGAAATACTATGGTATGTTGATATTGTGAATTACATTGTTAGTGGTATTTTACCATATGGATTGACGGAGCCAGAATAGAGGAAATTTATTCTTGATGCAAAATTTTACTTTTGGGATGACCCATATTTGTACAACCAATGCAAAGACTTAGTTATGCGAAGATGTGTGCTTTATAAAAAAACTAAAGAAATTATCCAAAAATGTCATGATTCTGAATTTGAGGGTCATTTTGGAATTCATAGAACTGTTCGTAAAATTTTACAATCTAGATTTTATTAGTCTACTCTGTTTAGCGATGTTAATATATAAATAAAAACACGTTATTGATGTCAGCGAGTAGGCAATATTTTAAAAAGAAATGAAATGCCCCTGAATTTTGCTTTGGAAGTTGAATTTTTTATTTTTGGGGATAGAATTTTATAGGACCATTTATACCTTCATTTATATATATATATATATATATATATATATATTAATTGCAGTAGACTATGTTTCAAAGTGGATTGAAGCAATCGATTTACCTGGATGTGATGCTCTGAGTGTTTCAAAATTTTTAATCAAAAAGATTTTACAAGATATGAAATGCCTAGAGTAATCATTATTGATGGATATTCTTACTTTAGGAATAAAAGAATTGAAAAGTTGGTGGAAAAGCATGATATTATACATAGGATTGCTTCTGCTTATCATCCCTAAACTAGTGGTCTAGCAGAAGTATTTAATCATGAAATTAAATGAATTTTGGAAAAAATTGTAAATCTTAAGAAGATTGATTGTTCTACTAGATTAGATAATGTATTATGAGCTTATAGGAAAACTTATAAAACACTCATAGGAATGTCCCCATATAGATTAATTTTTGGGAAGACTTATCACTTACCAATATTATTGGAGCATAAAGCTTATTGGGCTATTAAGGAGTTTAATTTTAATTCAAAAGATGGTGGTGAGACAAGATTATTGCAACTGAATGAGCATGAAGAAATTATGAATTAATCTTATGATAATGCTAGGATGTATATGGAGAAAATAAAAGAATGACATGATAAGAAGATAATTAAAAAAGAATTTGTGCTTGGATAAGAAGTTTTATTATACAATACAAAATTTAAATTATTATCTGGAAAACTGGAGTCTAGGTGTACAGGGCCATTCACTGTTGTAAGAGTCTACCCCTATGAAGTTGTGAATATTGAAGATCCTAAAAATAGAAAAAATATTTAAAGTAAATGGGCACAGACTGAAACCATATTTTCATGGTTGAAGGCCAAATTTTAAAAAGACGATAATGTTGGGTCACCTAGAGTAAAGACTGGGAATGTCAGACTGACGAAATTAAACCAAGCGCTTTGCAGAAGGAAACCCACAATTATCTTTGTCAATCTTGCTAGTCTATTTTTATAAATAATATTATATACATATTTGTATTTATGCTTTCTTTATGAATTTCGTGCACTCAAGAGACTTACATATTAAAAAAACACTTTAAAACCTCTTTAATTACCGAATTATATGAAAGATTTGAAAGTTATTTGGATTTAAAGAGAAATGATGCAGAAATTTGAACTAGCGCCAGAAGTGCTGCGGTTACTGAGACATTTTTGGAAGATTCTACAGGTGGTTTTGGGCGGTTTTGACGGATTTTCTTCCTAGTAACTCTCAAAAATTGTGTTTTGGAGTCATTTAAGTGGGGAAAACGAAAGGAAAGTCACCATTTTTTAATCCGATGGCTTCCAACTATAAAGAAATTTCTAGATATGGAATTTTCAACAGGAGGAAGTTCATCAGTTTTGATGCACAAAAGTTATATGATCGAGTTCTTATGAAGAAGAGATTAATCAAGGAACAAGGATTTATGAGTTAATGATTCAACACACCAAGTACTCGAGTGGAGGGGATTATTGTGCAGAGATGTTGGGAAGTGTTATGTTATACCACTGTCGTAGTAGTCGTTTGTGTGGTAAAAGAGTTTTAAGCTAATCTTCATGGAATTAACCAAGGAGTTGTCTATGTTCGAGGCAGGTGGGTTTCATTTACTCCTTCAAGAATAAACCACTTGTTTATGATTAAAAGTGTTCTAATTTATCATTATGCCAATTTTTTCTCTACAAGAGATAATATAAATGAACTCTATTGATTGCTTACTGATGAAGATGCAAATTGGGAGACAAGAGATAATGGACATGTAAGTTTTTCTTCGGCATTATTGAATCTTTCATTGAAAGTATGACATTTTTTTATTTCAACAAAAATTCTTCTGACCAAGAAAATCAGAAAAGTAAGGAAAGTGTTATCTTGAATTATTGTATTCAAACCAAAAGACTTATTGAAGTAGGTGCATTAATTGTAAAATTTGTTTTGGGTTTGATTATAAACGGATTGACTTATGAGCTGGTAAATCCATCTATCATATTCCTACTATGTAGCCAGTCATAAGTGCATTATGAAAGTTGGGAAAAAGTGCTTCTCACTTTGAAGCCTATGGACCTAGAGATTTGTTGCAACTGTATAGGAAATGGGAGGAAAAAATATAAACATTCTTCTATATCAATCATCTCAAAATTCATCTCCTATTCAACCTTGCTTTCCATAAAGTTCACAAGATATTCTGAAAAGGATAAAGAAGTTGGAGAAAGAGGTACAAAATATTATGAATTCAATTGGACATATTTTTGATATATTTGATCATTTGGATTGAGGGATGAAGGAACATTTCAAACATACTGACCATATTGAAGAAGCTAAAGAAAAATATTTAAGTTGAAGAAGATTAAATAAACGAATTTCCTGACTTACCTTTTTGCAACTTATATGTTCACTACCAATTAATGGGAAATATTCAAGAAGATGAAAGTGAAAAAGATGTTTGAACCCTCTATAGTAAGGAATATGTTTTTATGATTACATTTATATGTTGTGGCTGAGTTGGATTTTCATTATTTTCATTATTGAACTTTTTATGTGTCTTATGTTAAGTGTTTTATATTTAGTCTTCAGCATTAGTTTATATGGTGTGATTTTGATGCTGAATTACATGTATTGGTTTGAAAAAAATAGGTTTGTAATCGTTTGGATTTTATATATAAATGTGAGTTTGTGTTGTTTGTGAAAATATGTTATTTTAATATTGTTTAATTATGAATATTAATGTTAATTTAGGTTAATTAGAGGTTGGCGTCATTTGTTATACATCAGATTTCAAAAAAAAAATGGAATAAAAAATTTTTGCTGTTGCCGGCAGAGGTGCCAGATTTGGCGCCTTAGGCGCCAGTTTCCCAAAAACACCCAAATTTACTTAAAACCATGAAAATCGACTGTTAAAATTCATTTTTACTGCTTAGGTCGTCTCCTACCTCTAGATTAAGGCTGAAACTTATCCTAGGGCTTGCCATTTCTTGGATTTGGGAGATCTCAAGGCTAAAAAGTCTTGGATTTTATCTTCCCTTGGAAAGAGCTTCACTTTAACTTAGAAAATTTTTATTTTCACTATGGATTTTTCCTACATTATGGAAATCTTAAATTTTAGGGTTTTTTTTGAAGAAGTTTAAAGAGAACCCATGATAAAAAAGTTTCTTACCAAGTAATCCTATTTTCAAAGTTTAATTTATGATATTGTGAATTTATTTTTAAAGTTTAAGTGAATTAATTATTCATTGCTATGGCTCCAAGAGTGAAAAGAGGAAAGCTTTAGGGAGGTTTGGATGCGAAATCATTTCTTAACTTGACGGCTTAGTATAATTACAATACTATGATGGGTACATGAAAATTGATTCAGGAGCGTGCATTCTCAAATCTGGGAGGTTTGATTGAAAGGCTAATTATTGCTCAAAACTGGGAAAATTTTTGCTACTTCACCGTAGTAGCTATTGTTCCTAATGTTGGAAAATTTAATGCCAATCTCCTAGTGACGTCTGATGAGCATGTTTATGTTAGAGGAAAATATGTTGAATTTACTCAAAAAAGAATCAATGCACTATATTGGTTGCAGAACGAATTTCATTGCAAGTATTCTGCATTTTTAATTTCTGATTCGTCGCTTGATGAAGTAATTGCCTATCTTATAGATGGAAGAGGAGAATGGAAAATTAAGATTAATCGCAAGGTAAATTTCTCCACCTTCATGTTAAATGTAGAATCTAAAGCATGACATTACTACTATTTCTACAAAACTACATCTAACTAATCACCTTAGTGAAGTAACCAAAGAGACAGCTGTATTGAATTTTTGCATCCAACAAATGAAGGCTGTTGATATTGGTGCTCTTATTCTGCATAATAATCAGAGTATTGCTAGAAGTGGGACCACTAGTGGTTTAGGTTATCTTGCCCTGATTTTCACTTTATGTGAACAATTAGGAGTAGAGTTTAATAAGGATGAAGAAATGTTTCAACGACTTAAAATCATTGGGAAACCCATAGTTCATAATTTGAGTCATTTGCTGGATCTATAACTAGAAGAGGAGGGATTTATAGACCATCTACATCAGCTTTAGGATGATACAACAAAAATATATGCATTTTTAGACCCATATTTTATACTTATTTTTGGTGATATTGCACTTCAATGGAAAGTATTTTGATGTTTTCTTGCATGTTGTTGATTTTTAGAGCTTAAAGCAAACAGGAATAAAAAAAGGATGAAATTTGGAGTCAAAATGACATTTTAGAGGAAATACTCAGCACCGACAGCGCCAAAGTCAACACCAATGGCGCTGAACAACCGAAAGTTGGAGAATTTTTACTCAGCACCGACGACGCAAGACTAGCACTGATGGCGCCAAAGGTGGTTCAGACCCCCTTTCTAGAAGGTTCAATGTATTTGGACGTCTTTTTGAAGATTTTTTGAAGGCACCTCTTGGAGAACCAAACTTGGGCTTTATTTGGGGTCGAATTTCATCAGAAAAGGGGTTCTTCTACATTCATTTTTCGCTCCACAACGTTCCACCACCCCACATTTTCATAATCCATCTTCATTCCACCACCAAATTTGAGTCAATTAGTGATTTTAATTTCATAGTTTAGAGTTTTTGTGGTGAGATTTAGTGTGAAACTTTCTTTAAGAGTGTTGGAGAAGGAGAAAAGTGAGAGAGTTCTTCTTCCTGCATTTCTAAGGAAAGGCAATAAAGAATTTGCTTTGAGAAAGAGTTCCAGATAAGTTTGTTTGTTTATTTAGTGTTTTATGAACTTTCTCTTATATATTAAATTTGTGTTTTGTTGTATCTTTCTCATGAAATCAGAGTAGTTCCCTCTATCTTTGCCCCTACTTTGAGATATGGTGAAATGAAAAGATAAATTGAATGTGTCATTATTAAAATATAAAATAAATTGTGATGATTTTCAACTCTTAACTTCTTTTAATTTTCAATGGCCAATTAATTTGTTAAAATATGTTATGAAACATATGATCCGGGAAATGGAGTATGAGTTCTACAACAGAATGAGGGTCACATTTGATTTCATGAAGGAGAAATTCGTTCAAGAAATTAAGTATAAATAAATCGGGATATATTCTTTGTTGGGTGTAGAATTGGAGAATCTTCATGGAATTAAGTGTAAATAAATAAGGAAATATTCTTTGTTGGGTGTAGAATTGGAGAATCCTTAGGGTCCCCCAATTTGGTCTTAGTGTTTAAAAACTAAAGCGAGAGTTAGCCTTCAGGTGAAGGGAAGTAGCCCAATTTAAAAAACTAAAGCGAGAGTTAGCCTTCAGGTGAAGGGAAGTGAGAGCTCTGGAGTGGGAGCCGATAGCCTCCTATCCTTGCGACGAATTTAAGGACTAAACCTAAGATTTACCAATGATTTTCTATGCATTGTATCATGGTGGAAAATTAAAATTTCTCCTATTTGACACAATACGTATTATAAACATTTATCTCATCTCATTTCACCAGAATTTCATTGTAGTGGGAAGGATGCTTTTTCACATAAGAAATCTTCATTACATAGACATAGATTGTAGATTAGTAGTTATATTAAAAATTTGCATTTCTGTTTTGCTAATAGTTAAGTAATTTAGTTTGGTTAATATCTCAACATTTAAAATTAGTGACAGTGACTTCGTTTGATTTTCTATAAATTTCCTGTTAAAATTTATTATTGCTAACTTACACCTTTCCCGTGGGATCGATATTTGGTGCTTAAAGAGAAAGTCCATTATTACTTGACAACGTTACGTATACTTGCGTTGAATCCCATTATTTATTGCCTATAATTATATATATATTACACAACTTACTTTCATATAAGGATCAATTTTTTGGCACTATAGTGGTGTCAACTTCATAAATCCTTACATATAAAAAATCGGGATCAAGTTTTTGGTGCCGTTGCCAGGGAATGTAACAATTAAATTTAAATAAATTAAATAATTTTGATAATTTAGGAAATTTAAAAAATACATATATATACAAATATATAAAAACATTAAAAAAATTAAAAAAAAGAAATTTATTTAAGTGTTTATTTTTAAAGAATTTTAATTTGCTTACTTTCTTTGTTTATGCGAAACATTTAATCTGAAGGTTTAGTACCTTACGATTCAGAATTAGAATATACTATTAGAAAAGTTAAAAAAAACAAAGAGAAATTAAGAATTTGAACGCAGTGACAAATAATATAGAAAATCCAATAAATGAGAATTAACAAAGACCTTTAAAAGATTATGTGAATCCGACAGCAGATGAACTTCATTTAACTATTCAAAATCTTGATGTTACTGCTAATTCATTTGAGCTTAAACCTGCTATTATCCAAATAGTGCAAAATAATCAGTTTAGAGGATCACACTGAAGATCCTAACTTACATCTTGCTAGTTTTCTTAAAATTTGTGCTACATTTAAATATGAAGGAGGGTCTAATGTTGTTGTTAGGCTTAGAATTTTTCTTTTTCATTAAGGGATAAAGAAAAGTCTTATTTAAATTCATTAGCACTTGGATATATTTGAACTTACGGAGAACTATCAAAAAAATTATTGGCTCAATAATTTCCTCCCTTGAAAACCGCTAAGCTTAGAAATGATATTACATCTTTTTATCAGTTTGATAAGGAATCAATATATGAAGACTGGGAAAGATTTAAGGATCTTCTTAGAAAATATCAACACCATGCTTTGCTAGATTAGTTATAATCCAAACGTTTTGATGAAGCATATTCTTTAATTGAAGAAATGGCTACAATTCAATGGTCCTCTGAAAGGGTAAATCTTAAGAGAGTAGCCAGTATTCATGATTCTGATGCAATGTTTATTTTGGCATCTCAAATTGATACTATTTCTAAAAAGATTTATCAAATATTAGTGAAATATTCTCAAATACCCCCAATATTAGAGGAAAATTCACTAGGCAGATTATTGATACTCAACCATCTTATGAAACCTTAAAAACTATAAATAATTGAAATAACAACCCATATTCTAACTATTTTAACCCTGGATGGAAAAATTAACCTAACTTTAGTTAGAACAATTATAATAATTTGGTGAATCCATCTATAAGTCTGAACAATCAAGGAAATCCTAATTTTAGACCTTATTATCCTCCAGGATTTAACTCCAATCCTAACCCACAAGTTAAGGAAAATAAGTTGGCGATGGAAGAAGTGATGTTGAATATGGGAAATCAAATACAGAATCAAGGGGTTGTTATTGGAGATATTGAAAATGAATTAGGACATATTGCTACTGCACTTAGTAACAGACCTTATGAAATTCTTTCGAGTACTGTGGAAGTTAATCCAAAAGCTCAAAATAAAGAGCAAATTAAAGCTATTAAATTACAAAGTGGAAAAGAATTTGAAACAAGAACCCAAAGAAAAATTGAAGTTGATGAAGAAATAGAAGAAATGGAAAATGATCAACAGAAAAATGAACAAAAACAAAGCCATATAGAAAAACCATTACCTCCGTTTCTGCAAAGACTGAAGCAGAAGAATAAAGATAAACAATTTACAAAATTTTTGGAAATCCTTGAGAAGTTAAAAATAAATATTCATTCTGTTGAAGCTTTGGAACAAATGCCAAGTTATGTGAAATTTATGAAGGATGACTAAATAAGAAAAGGAAGTTTACAGATCATGGGACTGTTGCACTCAGTGAAGAGTGTAGTGCTATTATTTAGGAAAAAGCTTCCTGAAAAATTAAAAGATTTTGGTAGTTTTACTATACCTTGTGAAATTGGTGAAAAGTTTTATAGAAAAGCTTTATGTGATTTAGGAGTGAGTATCAATCTTATGCCCTTATCAAATTTTAATCGTTTATATTTGGGAGAAATTTCCTTTGCTACTGTAACTCTTCAGTTAGATGACTGATCAATAACTTATTTAAAAGGAGTTATAGAGGATGTACTAGTAAAAGTGGATAAATTTATTTTTCTTGTAGACGTTATAGTATTGGATATGGAGGAAGATAAAGAGATTCCTATTATTTTATGGGGAACATTTCTCGCTTAGATATGGAGGAAGATAAAGAGATTCCTATTATTTTAGGGAGACCATTTCTTGAAATAGGGAGAGCTGTAATAGATGTACAAAAAGGAGAATTAATAATGAGAGTTAATGATCAAGAAGTAAAATTTAATATTACAAAAGCTACAAAAAGGTGAATTAATAAAGAGTTAATGATCAAGAAGTAAAATTTAATATAGCAAAAGCTATGAAATATCCTGCAATAGAGAAAGATAATGAATATTTCAGAATGGAAGTAACTGATTATCTAAGTAATGAACAATTTAAGAAAAAATTCGAAGATAAATTTAAGTAAGGAGAAATTTTTGAGAATGAAGATGAAATTAAAGTAGAGGATTTGGATTATTTTCAGGGCAAATTTGAAACGTTAGACTTATTGGAAAATGATCGTAAAATTCTTATTCCTTCAAGTATTAAACCACATGAACTTGAATTAAAGATATTACCTGTCCATTTAAAGTATTTATTTTTAGGAGAGTCATCTATATTGTTGGTTATTATATCTTCCAAGTTAACTAAGATTCAAGAATGAAAGTTAATGGACATGTTGAAAAAGTATAAAAAGGCTTTTAGATAGACTTTAGTAAATATTAAAGGAATTAGTCCTTCAATTTGTAATCATAAAATTTTATTAGATGAACAATATAAACCTAAAGCTGATCCTCAGAGAAGATTAAACTCAATAATGAAATAAGTTGTTAAAAAAAAATCAAAATGATTAGATGCTGGAATTATATATCCTTTTTCAAATAGTGCTTGGGTAAGCCCAATTCACTATGTCCCGAAGAAAGGAGGAGTGACTGTTGAAGAAAATGAGAAAAATGAATTAATACCAATAAGACAAATAACTGGTTGGAGAATTTGCATTGATTATAGAGAAATTAAATATGGCCACCAGAAAAGATCACTTTCCTTTACCCTTTCTAGACCAAATATTGGATAGATTGGGAGGGAATACATATTATTGCTTTTTAGATGGATATACCAGTTATCACCAAATTCCAATTGCTTTAGGGGATCAAGAAAAAACAACGTTTACAAGCCCATATGGAACATTTGCTTTTCGTAGAATGCCTTTTGGACTATTCAATGCACTTGCAACATTTTAAAGATGTATGATGTCAATTTTTAGTAATTTTATAGAACATGGAATGGAAGTGTTTATGAACAATTTTTCTGTATTTGGGACTTCGTTTGAATTATGCCTTAATAATTTAGGAAAAGTTCTAGAAGTATGTGAAAAAGTCAATGTAGTATTAAATTGGGAAAATGTCAATTTATGGTTGTAGGAGGTATTGTACTCAGGCATAAAATTTCTGAAGAAGGCATGGAGGTAGAACTTGCAAAAACCCAAGTTATAGAAAAATTACCACCGCCTATAAGTGTTAAAGGGGTGCGAAGCTTTCTAGGACATGCTGGTCTTTACAGACGCTAAATAAATAATTTTTCAATAATAATTAAGCCTCTATGTCAACTTTTAGAAAAAGATACAAAATTTGATTTTAATGAAGAATGCATTAAAGCATTTGAATTATTAAAGAAAAAATTAGTCACTGCACCAATAATAGTACCATCTGACTGGGAGAAACCATTTGAAATAATGTGCAATGCTACTGATTATGTTATTGGGCTTATATTAGGACAAATGCACGACAAAGTTTTTAAAGTTATATATTATGCTAGTAAGACTCTAAATAAAGCTCAATTTAATTATACTACTTCTGAAAAAGAGTTATTAGCTATTGGTTATGCCCTTGATAAATTTAGACCTTATTTAATTGAAATTAAATGTATAGTGCATACAGATCATTATGCTATTAAATATTTAATGAAAAAGAAGAATGTTGAACCAAGATTATTTAGATGGACACTTCTATTTCAAGAATTTGATTTTACCGTGATTGATAGAATGAGAAATGATAATCAAATAGCTGATCATTTGTCTAGAATGGAAAAAGAAATATTAACTAATTTTGCAAATAAAATTTTAGAGAATTTTGCTAATGAACAATTATATAGTATTAATGAAATGGATGTACCGTGGTATGTTGATATAGTAAATTGTATTGTAAGTGATATTCTAGCACCTCGTATAAAAAATCCACAATTAAACAAGTTTATATATGATTCAAAATACTATTTTTGGGATGACCCATATTTATATAAACAAAGTAAAGATCTACATATTAGAAGATGTGTGTCTTATGAAGAAACTCAACAGATAATTGAAAGGTGCCATGATTCTAAATTTGGAGGACATTTCAGAATAAATATAACTACATATAAAATTTTACAAGCTGGATTTTATTGGCCTAATATTTTTAAAGATGTTAATGAATATATTAAAACATGTGATATATGTCAAAGTGTAGGAAATATATCTAGAAGAAATGAAATGCCTCTAAATTACGCATTGGAAGTTAAACTTTTTGATGTGTAGGGATTAGGTTTTGTGAGACCATTTATGCCTTCATTTGGAAACTTATTTATATTACTTGTTGTTGATTATAAGTCTAAATGGATTGAAGCTATTATTGTACCTAGATGTGATGTTCGGAGTGTTTCTAAATTTTTAATTAAAAATATTTTTACAAGATATGAAATGTCGAGAGTAATTATTACTGATGGAGGATCTCATTTCAGGAATAAGAGAATCAAAAAATTAATTAAGAAATATGATATTATGCATAGATTCTCCATTGCTTATCATCCTCGGACTAGTGGTCTAGTAGAAATATGAAATCGTGAAATTAAATGCATTTTAGAAAAAGCTGTAAATCCTTATAGATTCTCTACTGCTTATAATCCTTAGAATAATGCAGTATCAAGTCTAGACCACTAGTCTGCTAGACTTGATACTGCATTATGGGCATATAGAACTGCTTATAAGAATCCTAAGCATTTTGGGCAATTAAGGAATTTAATTTTAATCTAAAAGATGCTGGTGAGAAAAGTTTATTGCAACTCAATGAACTTGAGGAGATTAGAAATGAAACATATGATAATGCAAAAATTTATAAAGAGAAAATGAAAATATGACATGATTGAAAGATTATTCAGAAGAAATTTGAACATGGACAAGAAGTTCTATTATATAATACAAGATTGAGATTGTTTTGAGGAAAACTGAAATCCAGATGGTTAAGACCATTTAAAGTGATTAAAGTTTTCATTATGGAACTATTGTGATTAAAGATCCTAACATTGGAAAGATATTTAAAGTTAATGGGCATCTCTTTAAAGCTAATATAAATTTATAAAGTGAAGGAATGTGAAAAGTTTTTAACTTTAAGAAGATGATAGTGAAGTTCAAAATCATTAAAAGCTATCAAGATATAGTAATCCTCACATAAAAAAAGAAGCGAAAAGAAAAGAAAAGAAAAAGGATTGAAAATGATCCTGAAAAAGAAAAGAAAGATGTGAGGAGAAGCTTGAGAAGATGCCTAATTAAAAATTGCCTTCACTTGAATCAACTTAAAGAAGAAGGCTTGGCTACATCTTCTAAACTTATATTTAAGTATTAGCATATTTACTAGTAAAGGTTTCATGAAGTTCTTTTTCATATGAATATTTTAAGTGGCTTTAATATGAATAATTTTCAATTTTCCTTGAGAAAAATAGAGAATAAAAAAATCTTAGACTTGACTGCTTGATATTCTTATATCTTTAGTATTAACTGGATTATTTTAAATTTTTCTTAGGTTATACTATTGTATTTAGTGAACTAAAATACAGAAATCTAAAAGTTAAAATCTTAGCCATTAGTCATATTTTTATGTAGTAAAGGAGTTACTTGAGGACAAATAACATTTAAGTTTTGTGGATTTTGATACACCAAAAATATATGCATTTTTAGAGCTTTATTTTATACTCATTTTTTATAATATTGCACTTTAATGGAAGATATTTTTTTATATTTTATTGCAAGTTGTTGATTTTTAGGACTTGGAGCAAAAATGAAGCAAAAGGATAAAATTTGGAGTCAAAATGGAGAAATTGAAAAATTATTTCGCGCCGATGGCGCCAGACTGGGCGCTGATGGCACCATTTGATAGAGAAGATGGATTTTAATTGCGGACCACTGGAACTAACGACGCCAATGTCAGTGTAGGCCCTGTATTTAGAATATTCAATGAATTTGGACATTTTTTGAAGAGTTTTTGGATGCACCTTTTGGAGAACCAACCCTAGGCTCTATTTAGAGCTAAAATTGATCAGAAAAGAGGTCGTCCTTCATCTTCATTTGCCTCTATTCGCCATCAATAGCCCCCTTTTGCTCACTTTTTCCCACTTTACATCATTCTACGCCATTTGTGAGTTATTTTCTATATAGATTTGAGTTTGTGTGTTGAGTTGAAGTGTGAATTATTCTCTAAGAAGTGTTGGAGAGGAAGAGAAGTGAGAGATTTCTTCTTTCTACATTTTCTAAGAGAGGCTACAAGGGATTCACTTTGAGAAAGAGTTGCACATAAGTATTGTTTATTTATTATTATTGTATGAACTTTATTTTATATATGAAATTTATGTTTTTTTTATCTTTCTCATGAAGTCTGAGTAGTTTCATTTATCTTTCTCTCTACTCTGAGATATGGTGAAATGAAGTGATAATTTGGATGTGCCAATGTTAAAATTTTAAATAACTTGTGATAGTTTTTCAACTCCGCTCTTAATTTACTTTTCAATATGGCCAATTGAATTGTTAAAATTTGTTGTGAAACATATGATCTGAGAAATGGAGTATGAGTTCTACAACTGAGTGAGAATCACATTTAATTTTGATGAAGGAGCATTTTGTTCGTGGAATTAAGTGCAAATAAATAGGAAAATATACTTAATTGGATGTAGAATGGAGACTTCTAGGGTGACAGACTAAAAATCCCCAATTCGATCTTAGTGTTTAAAAACTAAAGCAAAAGTTAGCCTTCAGGGGAAGAGAAGCAGGAGCTCTGGAGTGGGAGCCAGTATCCTCCTAGCCTAGCCACAGATTTAGGGACTAAACCTAAGATTAGCCAATGATTTTCTATAACACTGAATCAGGATAGAGAATTAAAATTTCTCCTATTTGACACAATATGTATTTAATCCATTTATCTCATCTTATTTCACCAAAAACTCATTGTAGTGGGAAATATGTTTTTTAATATTGCAAAACTTCATCACATAAACATAGTTTAGCAGTTTCTAATTTTAAAACTTGCATTTAGACTATGCTAGCAGGTAATAATTTAGCTTTGATAGTATCTTAAACATTCAAAATTAGTGATAGTAATTTCATTTTACTTCTATGAATTTTCTAGTTAATTTATCATTTCAAATTTAAAGCTTCCTCGTGGGATTGATATTGGGACTTAACAGAAAGTCTTATATTACTTGATAACGATACGTATAGTTGCGTAGAATACCAACATGAAGTGCTTAATGTTATTATTCATAAATACCACAACAAATGTTTGGCACCGTTGTAAAGTAGAGTTAATTTTATAAATTTTACACAACTGTATTTTCATTAGTTAATATTTTAAGTGGCTTTAATATGAATAATTTGCAATTTTCATTGAAAAGAATAGATAATAAGAAATCTTAGACTTGACTGCTAGATATTCTCATACCTTTAGTATTAACTGGAGTTATTTTACATTTTTTTAATAAGTTATTCTATTGTATTTAGTGGACTAAGATATGGAAATCTAGAAGTTAAAATCTTTGCTATGAGTCATATTTTTACGTAGTCAAAGGGTTACATTGGGACAAGTAACATTTAAGTTTGGGGGATTTTGATACACCAAAAATATATGCATTTTTAGACCCATATTTTATACTCATTTTTGGTGATATTGCACTTTAATGGAAGGTATTTTTTTATGTTTTATGGCAGCCTATTAATTTTTTGAACTTAGAGCAAAAAGGATGCAAAAATGATGAAATTTGGAGTCAAATAGAGGTTTTAATAGTTTATTCGGCGCCGACGGCGCCGTTTTACAGAGACTCTGACTTAATTAAATGGCCTCTGGCGTCGACAACACCAGTATTGGTAAAGACCCTGTTATTAGAAGATTTGATGAATTTGGATGCTTTTTGAAGAGTTTTTGGATGCACCTATTAGAGAACCGACCCTAGGCTCTATTAAGAGCCAAAAATTATCAGAAAAACCACCCCCCTCCGCCATCCATCGCCCCTTTTTGCTCTCTTCGCACCCCTTCTTACCACTTTACATCATTCCACACAATTAGTCATTTATTTTCATTATAGTTTTGAGTTTTTATGCTGAGTTTAAGTGTGAATTACTCTCTAAGAAGTGTTAGAAAGGGAGAGAAGTGAGAAATTTCTTTAACCTACATTTCTTAAGAGAGACTACAAGGGATTTTCTTTGAGAAAGTGTCTGCAAATAAGTGCTAGTTTATTATTGTTGTATGAACTTTCTTTTATATATAAAATTTGTGTTTTGTTGTATCTTTCTAATGTTATTGTATGAACTTTCTTTTATATATGAAATTTGTGTTTTGTTGTATCTTTCTCATGAAGTCTGTTGTATGAACTTTCTTTTATATATGAAATTTGTGTTTTGTTGTATCTTTCTCATGAAGTCTTAGTAGTTTCCTTTATCTTTCTCCCTACTCTAAGATATGGTGAAATGAAGAGATAATTTGGATGTGCTAATGTTAAAATTTAAAATAAATTGTAATGGTTTTTCAACTCTACTCTTAATTTACTTTTCGATTTGGCCAATTGAATTTTTAAAATGTGTTGTGAAATGTAGTATGAGTTCTACAACAGAGTGAGAATCACCCATGGAGGAGTATTTTGTTCATGGAAATAAATAAATAAGGAAATATATATTGTTGGGTGTAGAATTGGAGATTTCTAGGGTGACAGGCTAAAAATTCCTAATTCAATCATAGTGTTTAAAAACTAAAGTGAGAGTTAGTCTTCAGGGGAAGGGAAGTGGGAGCTCTAGAGCGGGAGCCAGTATCCTCCTAGCGTAGCCACGGATTTAGGGACTAAATCTAAGATTAGCCAATGATTTTCTATAATACTGAATTAGGGTAAGAAATTAAAATTGCTTCTATTTGACACAATACAAAATTAGACCATTTATCTCATCTCATTTCACTAAAAACTCATTGTAGTGGGAAAGATGCTTTTTCATATTAGAAAACTTCATCACATAAACATAGTTAGTAGTTACAGTTTTAAAACTCTGCATTTAAATTCTGCTAGTAGTTAATAATTTAGTTTTGATAGAATCTTAAACATTCAAAATTAGTGACATAAATTTCGTTTTATTTCTGTGAATTTTCTAGTTAATTTATCATTTTAAATTTAAACCTTCCTGATGGGGTTGATATTTGGGACTTAAATAGAAAGTCTTATATTACTTGCTAAAGATACGTATACTTGCATAGAATCCCAAATTTAAGTGCTTAATGTTATTATTCATAAAATACAACATCATGTTTTTGGTGTCATTGTGACCCNCTACATTACATGTTATTATATCTTCAGAATTAAATGATTTACAAGAGCAAAAACTGTTAGATACATTGAAAATATATAAGAAAGCTTTTGGTTGGACCTTAGTTGATATAAAGGGAATCAATCATTCGATATGTATGCACAGAATTATATTAGATGAAAAATATAAACCGAGAGTTGATCCACAAAGGAGATTAAATCCAATGATGAAAGAAATGTTAAGAAGGAAATTTTGAAATGGTTAGACACTAGAATTATATATCCTATTTCAGACAGTGCATGGTAAGAAGGAAATTTTGAAATGGTTAGACACTAGAATTATATATCCTATTTCAGATAGTGCGTAGGTAAGTCCAAGAAGGAAATTTTGAAATGGTTGGACACTGGAATTATATATCCTATTTCAGACAGTGCTTGATCTAAACCAAGATTTGATCCACAAAGGAGGTTAAACCCTATAATGAAAGAAGTAGTAAAAAAATAATTTTGAAATGGTTAGACACTGGAATTATATATCTTATTTCAGATAGTGCGTGGGTAAGTCCTATTCATTGTGTGGTTAGACACTGGAATTATATATCCTATTTCAGATAGTGCGTGGGTAAGTCCAATTCATTATGTTCCTAAGAAAGGAGAAGTGACTGTTTAAACAACAGAAAATAATGAATTAATACCTATTAGACAGGTTACTGGGTGGCGTATTTGCAATGATTATATAAAATTAAACACTACCACCATGAAAGATCACTTCCCTTTAACCTTTTTAGACTAAATAGTAGATAGACTTGCTGGGCACAAATATTTTTGTTTTTTAGATGGATATACCGGTTACCATCAAATTCCTATTGCTCCTAAGGATCAGGAAAGATAACATTTACTAGTCCTTTCAGAACTTTTTCTTTTCAAAGAATGTCTTTTAGATTATGTAATGCACCTGCAACATTCCAGAGATGTATGATGTCCATATTTAGTAAGTTAATTGATGATGGATTGGAAGTATTTATGGATGATTTTCTTGTATTTGGAACATCATTTGATGCATGCTTAAATTATTTTGAAAAAGTTTTAGAGTTATGCGAAAGAACTAATTTGGTTCTAAATTGGAAGAAATGTCAATTTATGGTTGCAGAAGGAATTGTGTTAAGGGATAAAATTTCGAAAGATGGTATGGAAGCAGACCCTGCAAAAATTAAAGTTATATCTAAACTAATNAAGCTGTTTAAATGTCTTTGAGTTATTAAAGGAAAAATTAATCACATCCCATATTATGGTTTCACCTAACTGGGAGAAACCATTTGAACTGATGTGTGATGTTAGTAATCATGCTATTGGAGATGTTCTTGGATAAAGGTATAAAAAGATTTTTAAAGTTATATACTACGTTAGTAAAACTCTTAATGATGCATAAATTAACTATACTGCTACTGAAAAAGAGTTAATAGCAATTGTGTATGTTTTAGATAAATTCAGATCTTATTTAATTGGAGCTAAATGTGTTGTGCATATTGATCACTCTGTTATTACATATCTGATGCAAAAGAAGGATGCTAAACCAAGGTTAATTAGATGGATACTTTTGATGCAAGAATTTGATATTATGGTTATTGATAGAAAGAGAACTGATAATCAAATTGCTGATTATTTGTCAAGATTAGGAAATCAAGAATTATCCGACACTGACAATGAAATTACAGACAGTTTCTCTGATGAACAACTTTATAATATTAATGAATGGAAAGTATCATGCTATGTTGATATTGTTAACCATATTGCAAGTGATATTTTGCCACCTATGCTGACATTGAAACAATAAAGGAAATTCATTCATGATGCAAAAGCATATTTTTGGGATGAACCTTATTTATATAAACAATGTGAGGATCTTATTATGAGGAGATGTGTACCTTATGAAGAAACTGAGCTGATCATTCAGAAATGTCATGATTCTAAATTTAGAGGACATTTTTGGGATTGATAGCTTATAAAATTTTACAAGCTAGATTTTATTGGTCTACCTTTAGAGATGTTTATAGATACATAAAAACTTGTGATCGATGTCAACGAGTAGGCAATATATTTAAAAGAAATGAAATGCCTCTGAATTTCATGTTTGAAGTTGAGATCTTTGACGTTTGGGGATTAGATTTTATGGGACCATTTATTCCTTTATTTTGGAACTTATATATATTAATTGCAGTAGACTACGTTTCTCAGTGGATTGAAACACAAGCTTTACCTCGTTGTGACGCTAAAAGTGTTTCAAGTTTTTTAATGAAAAATATTTTCACTAGATATGGAATGCCTAGAATGATTACCACTGACGGAGGATCCCATTTTAGAAATAAGTACATTCAGAGATTGGCAGAAAAATTTAATATTATTCATAGAATCTCTACTCCCTATCATCCTCAAACCAGTGGGTTAGTTGAAGTTTCTAATAGAGAGATCAAATAAATACTTGAAAAGACTGTAAACCCTAGTAGAATAGATTGGTCCACTAGATTGGATACCACATTATGGGCTTACAGGACTGCTTATAAAACTCCTATTGGAATGGCTCCTTACAAACTGATTTTTTGAAAGACTTGTCGCTTACCAGTAGAATTGGAGCATAAAGCATATTGGGCGATTAAAGAATTCAATTATAATTTGAAAGATGTTGGTCAGAAGAGATTGTTACAATTGAATGAATTGAAAGAATTAAGAAATGAGTCTTATGATAACGACAAAATTTATAAGAAAAAGATTAAAATTATGGCATGATCGGAAGATAAACCAAAAGAACTTTGAACCAGGACAAGAAGTTTTGCTTTACAACACTAGGCTGAAGTTATTTCCTAGAAAATTGAAGTCTCGTTGGTTAGGACCCTTTACTGTGACTCAAGTTTATACTTACAGAGCTATTGAAATTAAAGATCAGAAGATGAGAAATAGATTTAAAGTAAATGGACACAGATTAAAACCATATTATGAGGGTAAAATACCAAATTTTAAAGAGGTTTTAAT